>ML794039.1:0-13401 GCA_009831015.1 Picea engelmannii
CAGGGCAATAGAGGGCTTGGATCAAATGGCTACATCTAGGGGATTATTGTTACAACACTACTCATCACAGGTCCATTGGAATGCCACCTTTTAGAGTATTGTATGGCTATGATTCACTCACATTCATGGAGGGTGCGCTTGGAGATAGTAGGGCTCCCATGGCTAGGGATTGGATCCAAGAGAGTCGGGAAATCTTGAGGGAGCTTAAGGATCACTCGCATAAAGCTCAGAACCAACAAAATTTCTATGCGGACAAAAACAGGGTGGAGCATAGTTTTGAGGTAGGGGACTTGGTCTATTTGTGGTTGCAACCATATAAGCAGACATCCATCAAAAGGAATGGTGTGGAAAAACTCAAGACACTTTTTTATGGTCCATACATGGTGAGTAGAAGAGTTGGGGAGGTAGCATATGAAATTGAATTGCCACCAGGAAGCAAGATCCACAATTTATTCCACGTGTCATGCTTGAAGAAGGCATTGGGTCAGCAAGTAGCAGTTATGGAGGAGCTACCACCACTTGATGAGGAGGGTCAGTTGATTCTAATCCTTGAGGATGTCTTGGAGGTTAGAGAGAAAAGGTTGAGAAAGAGGAGCATCAAGGAGTATCTCATAAAATGGAAGAATTTACCAATCGAAGATGCTTCTTGCGAAGGTGAACAGGTTTTGCAACACATTGATTTGGAATTGCTTGTGGGCAAGCAATTTCAAGCATGGGAGACTGTAAGATCCCCTTCTAATTGACAAGATCGGGAGGACTTAGTAGCCTAGTTGTCCCCCCTAGGCTATAGTCTTACTAAAAAGGGGACTAAGGGGCCAAATTATGTCACCAAGGTGTTAAAGTCGTACTATTAAAGTGACATTGGCTAAAAAGGAAGTAAAAGCTAATTGGCTATGATGAGAAAGTAAAGAAATAAACCTTAGAAGCCAATTAAATAATTTAAGTGAAAATTAGAATGCTGGGGTATAAAAGAAGAAGAGGGCACCCCACTCCTCATTCTTGATCATTTTCTATTTGCAGTTTGAATTCCGACAGCTTAAGTGTTTTGAGGGTTTTGACTAGACAAACCCTAGAGATCAACATGGAGGTGAAAGATCCCTCCTTTCATGATCCAAGCTTGGCCAAGGTGGTGAAAGATTCCACCCTCACCATTCTATCCAGCTCATATCAGTTTCAACAGTTATTTGTGGAGCAGGGGCACATTCTTGAGGGTTTTCTGCAGAATTGGGGCACATTGTCTAAGAAGAAGAGGTTCGATTTGGATAGAGGACATTGGATCTGGAGAAGATCTTGTTACAAGAGTGTTTTACATCCCTAGAGCGACCTTCCTCACTATCCCTTGGGGGTTTATCACTCCATATTTATTTATTCTCAGAGCTGGGTGTATTTTCTGAAGGAGGGCACACTTGGCCATTGAGATTCAGAGTTTTTGGGGTCAGATCTGCAGCTACAGCCAAAGAAAATCATCACAGGTGATAGCCATCTTATTTCCTTCAAGGATTCAACATTATTTCAGAGCTTGGAGGCCCGATCTAGAGAGGCTGAATTTTTGAAGGAATTTCCAGCCAGAGAAGGGCGCAACTCAGCCAGAAAGTTCAGAGAGTTCATATCTCTCTCTTATTGTATCTTGGAGGCATCTACAGCCACATCTTCTATTCTCTTATGTATTTCCGGATCTGCTCTTCTATTGTATTGAGGTCAGCCATTTAATAAATAATTCAGATCTGAGGTGTTGTGGCTATTCTCTTGTGTTATTCCTATTTGTATCTTGTTGTTATCAGTTGTTTCTTTATATAAATCATTTACTTGCTGCAAAAGCTATAAACCCAAACCCTAGTGCAACTCAAGAAGATCAAATCTGCAAACTGTGACAAAATAACACAACCAAAAACACAAAATTTCAAAGTTTTCCAGGTAGATCCACTTGGGAATCTTACATTTGCCTTTGCTCCATGCAATATGGTGGGTAACAGATCACCCAACAAAGTTTCCCTTTTAATTATGTCATATCAATAAGACATATATAGTTGTAAATAATAATACATCAAGAACATGGATGGCTGAAAATAAAATTAGGAAATTGCACTAGTCTTGGATAGCTAAAAACTCCATTAATATACTCAAGATGAAGTTAATGTACATATCATAGCCTTCTCTCTAGGCTAGTACAAATCACTAGCTCTCCAAAACCCTAGCCTCCTCCCATAGAAGATTGCGGCCTTGCTGCTAACCAACTCGGCCTCCATTGCTAGATTAAACTCGGCCCAACAACAAATACTTGGCCCTTAGACCATGAAACTCGGCCCAACACTACCAATACCCCTCAACATGTAAAATCGACCCAGCCACAAGATAACTCGACCCAACAATGAGATTTGGCCCCAAATCAGCAAGAGCTCGACCTCTCTTGCAATAAACTCGGCTCCAAATGAGGGAACTTGACCCAGCTGCAAGGTACTCGGTCTCTAAATCATATAGCTCGGTCAACAACAAAAAAACTCGGCTTCTAGGAATGTAACTCGGCCAGCTAACAATAGACTGAACCCATACAAGGAAAAGCAACCTCCTTAAACCGAAACTCAGCTTCTACTATGGCACTGTAAGCTCCAGAAATATAACTCAGCTTCCTCTAACAAAATTATGGTCCCTACAAACCCCAAACTGCTGCCAAATATGAAACAATCTCTTCAACAATGAAAACAAATGGAACATCTGAATGATCTCCCCTCCTAATGGCTAGGGTGGAATCTTTCACCACCGAAACTTGATCAACATAATGAGAGAATGAGCTCTCATCTTTCTTTTATCCCTCTCACCTTTTTGATGACCCTTTTACCCTTTTGGTTGACTCTTTTACCTTTTTAGTTTACTTAAATGATTAAAGTGACTTTATAAGGTTTTATTCACTTTATTCTTCAAGTCACTTCTTAATTACTCAACGTCACTTTATAAGGTTGCTTTTTCCTTCAAATGACATCAAATAATTAATCTATTAATCTCCTTTTTAATCAACCATGGCCTACAAGAATCAGATAGACCACTAAGTCGTCCTCCTAGAATGATCATTTGGAAAGGGGCATTACACTCTTATACTATCATAAATTAGGCTTTTTGGCTTGCTGTTGGAACATCATACTTGCAGATTTCTGACTTATATAGTGCAGAACAACAACCTTTATTTGCTGATTTGAGGTCATAGTTACCCCCTAGGATCCATATTTAACACCTTAAATTACTAAGGGAAGCCCCTCTGAGTTTGGCAATGCACCAACTCAAAGTGAGAGGAATCGAGTGAGGTGACATTGGCTCTTTTCCTATAGTTAGACATCTTTTTTCTCTTTCAGGAAAGGTATTTTGGGTGATAATATTAACAATTAAGTTCTTGAAAAATCTCTCAAAGAGCACCATTTAGAGTTTTCTGCATCCCACAAATCATGCCATTCTTATACCTCTTAATTAAAACCCCTTGTTAGCAGTTGAAACTGTCTAGTAACAAGGTAACTAGGAATTGGACCATTTCCACCATGATCCCGTTCCTCTACACTTTGGGCTAGTGCATGCTAGCCATAGGAGGGATTTCCTGCATAATCTAAGTCATCTGACCTGCTAAAACAAACTCAGATCTGTAAAAGAAGCTTGTTGTAAATTAGATATCTACTTAATAAATGAGTGAACAACAAGCAAAAAGATGCAAATTTACAATAAATTTATACTTAAAACTCATTATCCATGCAAATCCGCTGTTTGTACCTTCAGATCTGTGTACTACTGCTGTAAAAATGTGAAGTAGATGATGTTTATTAATTTAAGATGGACTGGTGCTCTAATCCCAAGGGTTAGGGAATTAGAGATAGAAAATCTCATAAGCAAATGCTAGATCTAGGTTATATAATTTGGAAAGCTCGAACAAGTAAACTAATATATCCACGAAAAAAGAATTGGCTGCCAATAGTACTTCACCTTTATTCCAGAGATGTGAACTCAATTTCCAGAGATTGCAGTTACATATCCAAGAAAATTGAGGGGGCATGATCCTTCTCAGTTGCCTTACCACTGCCTAGAAACGGGATACAATCAAGGCTTCTCCACAGAAGTGATTCTCACTGAGGATGCACTCTCTCACTCTCTAGCTGAAAGAATGATTGAAAGATAACAAGGACTCGAGCAAAATCACGATCAATCTGTCCTCATCAACCCATCCATCTCTTTATAAGCGAATATGGGAGTAAACAATTTAGAGTTTTGGGGAAAAGAATGAGAGAGAAGCTAAGAATGGAATAAGGAAGGTATCCTGCTTTTACCTAGAATAGGAGAGAGAGAGTGAGAAACTCCACAAATAACCTCTTCAAGTAAGACGCACTGTACCAGCTGACCATGGATGAACTCTGCTGAAAATAACCACCAGTCATGTACCAATAATAACACCTCTGCAGAGAGCCAAGAACAGCCTGTATGTAGTGCTCATGTAATCCCATGGATAAGTGCCAAGATAGGTAAACATGTGTCTTGCTGATTTGATCCTCAGAACATAACATTCCTTGAAGAAGGCACCCAAATGGCCACGGATAGATCACTTAACAACCATTAAAAATGACTCAATCTCTGCCAATAATAACCTTCTGCTGGTCACTCCAACTTGCTAAAAATATCCTCTAGAAAATATAAAATCAACTCTCAAAGATAAGTGCTACCTGCTTGCCTGAAAGTAGTAGTGATCTAAACCTAGAATGATCCCCAAAAATGCCTTGAAAAGCTGCACCCGACATGCTATCTTTCATTCAAAGATGAGCATCAAAACATACAGAAAAACAGTTCCCAAGTCTGGGTCTAGATGGCACCCTCTACATGCTGGTAGATTTAGCATCCAAAATTAGACAGTTATTAATAGCAGCAGCACCCTCTATGCTCTATATTTATGATATCAAGTCTTCATACAGTAGAACACCTAAAAATAGCAGTGAAGTGGGGATGAGTCAAAACTCCAAAATAGGTCTCTAAACATAGCAGAACCCTCTCCGAAGATATGCACACTCATACCTTTTATTGCTGCTGCTTATTTTAAGTAAGGAAACTGATCTGAATAGATGGTGGGACTTTTATCATTGTGCCCTTCCTCTGCTGTTCTACAAAACACACTCTGCTAACCCATGACCATCTTACAGACATATGGCTGCTGTTAATGGCTGTCTTTCTGCTGAATATATACTGCAGGGAATCGCCCAACAATTAACAGAACTTGGTAAGAACTCTGGTCCAAAAGTAGGCTACGAGTGTGCCCTGAATGCTGAGTGGAAACTGCCATAACAGCTGTCATATATACACCTAGGAATGCTGGGAAGTGTGCCCTGTTTGTGTTTGTCAATAAACCCAAAACAACTCTCCTCTAATCCACTGCTACAACCTCTCCCACTTGCTGAAGATGGAATGTGTATAAACCTAAAGGTAGTTGACATGATATATAAATACCAATTGTCCCAACAAAAACGCAGGATGACTTGAGAAAAGTGACAAACAGGTCAGCCCTCAGAACAGTGACAAGCAGGTTTGGACCCTAGACTGACACTCGAATGCAGATCATCTTTAATACACTCAAGTTGACTCTCCATAGGTTCTATTACTTCTGCAAAACCATTGAAGATCTCCGAGGAAAACAACGCGTTTTATTCCCATTTAAGTTCTGACAAATCTACTCTGTAAAATGTCTGTTATGAACTCAGCAAGTCATGATCATGAACTAATGTGAAAAAATTGCTTTGCAGGTAAACATCATGCTTAAATACCCTTATCAAGTGCGCCCTCTAGTTGATTCATATTTGCCAAGCAACTCAACCAGGCCTCCTTGAAGGATCCAAAATGATGTTTTGAAGTCCCTTCTTAAATGTGAAACAGAAGTGAAATGGCCATACCAGTTAAGCAGGGTCTGCATTATCCAGTGCCCCAAACCCAGCACTTAGGCTCTGAAACCTAACTGTGGGACTTTCAAATAGTATTTACTTTGACAGGGATGCCGAAAGGTGACTTTGGAGAAATGATACTCCTGATCTATCTTGCATTCCACAAAGTGGAAATCTTAACTCAGGTTTTGAAACAACTCACCCCTTTTGATGATTTTGTAATGAATAATGAGCAAACCTGTGACTGTCTGAAGTATAGGACTGAAATCACAATAAAGAAAATCTGATTTTTGGAACCCGAAACTCTGCAATGTAATTAGAACCCCTGGAAACTGAAATCTTACACTCTGGAAAAGGATGATGGTCATGTAACCCACTGTGAACGTGTCCACGAACCGTCGCTGCTGAATAATCAAGAGGGACTAAGGAGAATTCCAACTTGATCCTGAAAATGGTTCATGACCAATACTTGATCCTGAATGTGCTTGATCCAACACTTGAATTTCCCAAGGGCAAATTTAGTGTTAACACCTCCCATGCCAACATCAGTTCTGAAAGAGCCAAATATTCTTTTCACCAAAATCCCATTTTTTCCACAGGAAAACTTCATGGGGAAACCCAAGGGATGCTTACCCACATTCATGGATGGCATCTCTAGTAAATCCATTGATGTAGCGTAGTGTGCCTCACCTAGGGGGACTCGAACTCAGCACTAGCTGGCATGGAACCAACCAAATGCCTGACAACATTGGCAACAACCGGTTGAGCTAACCCTTTGGGAAATCCAAATCCCATCCATGTCTAAAGCCTTGTGAATTCAATTTGAGTTGACAGGAGACAAAACTTCAAAATCAGAAGCATTGCAAAGAACCTTTAGAAGTGAAAAGGCGCCTTTGATGCCAAAGATGTTTTTAGCTGATAGTACTCGATGCCTTATTAGTGGCTTCCAAACCGCATTATTAGAATAGCTCTAATAATCCATTTAATTTCCAACACCATTCCTTGAGTCATCACATAACCCAAGACCACCTTTTTTGTAGTCTAGACACTAGAAATGCATATTTCCCAAGAAACTAGGGGTAATCCACTATTACCCGCTGTTTTGAACAGAGGGAATTTCAAACGATAAATGAAAGATTCAAGCTTATATTAATCAAAGTTTTTCTAGAAGAGCATGGAGAATAGTACAGATGGTAGCTGCTAATCTTTTTGACACCACTATTAGCTTATCTTCTACTGAGATTTTGTGGTTCCTATTTTTTCCTTGTAAAATAGGAGTGGCCAGCAATATAAAATATAATTCTGTGCATATTCTTATTTCTAAGGATTATCCCCCTTAAAATTATAGTGATATTTTTTGGGTATATGAGCTTCATGGGAGTTTATGAATGTGGTCACAAAAGAGTTTTGTACTGGCTGCTGTATTCTGAGTAAGACTTTCTCACATACTTTTAATTTATTGGTTATAGGTCACTTGCGCTTTGTAATGGAAGTGCAGGATAAGTCTCAAAACTGTGCTTTTCCATTGCTTGGTCAGGGCACTGTCCAGTCCTGAATGTAGAGGTGCTGCTGGTAGTGTATTGCAGTGAGTCCAATTTCTCAGCCTAACATATCAAAGTGATTTATATTCGAATTTTGCTATGTAAATCTAGAATGCAGATATGGTGTTTATGACTTTTAATTTTTCTTTCTTGGAGATTTTGTGATTCTGATTGCAGGGAGTCGTCTGGTTGAACTTACTACTTTGATCTCAGAGCAAATGAACACACTCTTACTCAAATTGCTGGTAATCTTCGTTTCAATGTAGTCAAAAAGGTGATCATGAAGAATCTGTTCTAGAGCATCCAGCAAAGTATTGCAAAGTGAATAGGAGAATTGGTGGAAGGAAAAGCAAAAGAATATCCAAAGCAGGTTTGAACTTTGAATTGCTTGTTATTTTCATTTTATATAAAGACATCCTTCATGATGTGAAGACTAAAAGAAAACGCAGTCTCATTATTTCTTGGAGAGATAAATGGTGTGATCAATATTGGGAAAAAGTTACAGATTTTTCAAGACACTGAATAGTTTCGTATTTCATGATTTAGCTCAATGAGTGGTCATTTATTCGTTTAAATTATAAACCTGGAGAGAAATTGATTATGAATATGCATTTTAGCAGGTAGCATGGTGAAATGATAGCATCAGACTATTCTCAGTATTGGGATGCGTTGAGTTTTGCCAGTACTTCAAAAGCAAATGCCATAAATCAAACTGCATGAGATTATGTCTTGAAGCAATGGTCTTGAAAATGATGGTTGAATTGAGAGGGTTCCCTGTAGAAGATCTTCATCATTGGGTACTTCAGCAACAAATTATTTTAGCATGGCAGTCTGTTATTTAAATTTTTGAGCATTTTCTTGTGGCGGTGAATCATTAATCATTTCAGCAGGTAGGTATGGTGAAATGATAGCCAGCTCAAAATCAAATGCTACAGGTTAAACTGTGTGAGTCTATGCATCGAAGCAAAAGTCTTGAAAAAGATGTTTGAATTGAGAGGGTCCCCAAAAGAAGTGCTTTGTCACAGGGTACTTCAGCAACATATTATATTAGCATGGTGATCAGTAGACAATCGTTTAGGAAAGTGGAGGGTATCGGTTTTCCATATGCGTTCCCTCTATTTACACCCTCTTATCAAGGGTTATTCTTCATTTATATGATTGATTAGATTTCTTTTCACAGGTTCTTCTGATGCTTTCTTTATGAGATCTGATTACATATTTTCTTGTTTCTAGTTTTGCAAATAGATGTCTGATTATTTTTATTCAGCATTTTAGAATACACATCATTGCTTTTCATTATAGTTACTATGTTTGAAATGAGTTCGGTGTTGCCTAGATTAAGAAAAGTGGGTTTGGGGTTGGTTGGCTAGGGGTCACTGTTGGTCGTTGACATCTATTAACTACTTGAGAATGACTGTCACCATGCTTAGAACACATGAATAAATAGTCAGAAACATCTTGGTGGCTTTTTGTGGTCGAAACATCCTCCACAAAAGTAATGAAGGATACCCAAAGTCATTGGAACCCAAATTTTCCTGCATATTGTATCTATGTTACAAAGATTAACATCAAAATTAACTTTAGAATATAGCATGAAGCTGTGTAGTCATAGCCAACAAGGATATGCAATATACTAAGTGCGATAGAAATCACCTGAAAGATATCTAGTTTGATTCTTCTTTGGAAGTCCTATCATAAGGCTGACAGTTAGGACTGGCAAGAGGGTCACTTTCCATAATATTTTCAATCTTTCCTGTTCTAGGAAATTGTAAGGGGCTGTCTACAATTGCTGCTTTTTTGCCTTCGATTCTGCTACCACTGTAGGATCATAATCAATTGTAATGTGTTGATTTTCCATTTTATTCTCTATAAATGCTGAACAAGTTCCACTGTTGGACGAGGTTTCTAAATGTGCTATGTTATAAGATCTTCCAGCACAATACAGCTTGAAGCAAATACTTACGGTGCTTTTAAGGAAGTAATAATATGATGTAGATCTTCTTATGTTGGATCGTTGTTGATTAGCAATTTTTATGTTGTACCATATGTTTGTTTTGCTCATCATGTGTACATTATTGTTGTGACTTGCATCAAATGTTAGTATTATACTCCATGTTATGCTAGCACTTTGTGAAGGTTACTGGTGTGACAGACTTGCATACATCGTTTGAATTTCTTTGGTGTTATGAACATAAACCTAAGTATTAATAATAAATAAAATAATAATATAATAAAACCAAATAAATAAATAAATAACGAACTAAAAATTATAAAATTGAATAGAATAAATAATTATAATAAGTCATGACCAAAATGGTAATGGCTTTCCCTAAAGGGGCATCTTAGGCTATATTTAAGCCCCCCCCTTCAATGTAAACCATCATTCAATTATCATTCAACTTGCAATTTATATATCTATATTTTATTGGATCTCATTTCATTGGGAAAATAAAGGTAATGTCCACTTCATCTGGTATCAAAGCGGGTCGGTTGGCTGTACAACACCAGTCGAACAACCACCATACAACACTAGTAACAAGCCATGTTAACTTACAAGCGGAGCAAGCGAAGCTAAATGGTACGGTTGTTAACTTACAAGAGGAAGTTGCTAAAAATTATGATGAAGTAACAAGCCCTCTACAAGATCTCATCAATTCTAAAAACAACACCATTCCACAATAAAACTCCTTAAATGCTTCAAACCCCTTGAGCCCATCTAACTCGCCAAATCCACAAATTAGTATATCTCCATGCAACTAGAGGGAGATGTGTATAACTCGTACATATGGTTGAAAAAAATGATACACAATAAGTTAGAATAAGTTTAAGATGATTTTTTTAAAAGATTTCAAGGTATCAAAGAAGATTTTTTCACAGAGCTCATGAGATTACAACAAAAAGGAAACGTGGACAATTTTACTTGTGATTGGGAAGCACTAGGCACAAGAGTACCCGAGTTATCAACATAACATCTAGTTCAATCGTATATAACTATTCTTAAACCTCACATCTAGAATGAATTTAAGTTACATGATATCATGGATATGGAAACAATAATACGTAAGGCAAGGGAAACAAATAAAACTTGAAAGATCATTATTACAAAAAATAAGACTTATTCACGACAAAAGACTATGATTGCAGGTTTTGGGGGGACAAGTGGACACCAGGACACAAATGCCAAGCCCAAAAATCATATAGATATGAGGCTAAAAATGAATAGACTCATTTGGTAGCAACTTCGAGGAAGAAAAGACAAAATAAAAAAAGTGTCGTAGATGTGGTGAAAAGTGGGCTTTGGGCCATAGATGTGCATCCAAACACACATATCACTGCAAAATTATAAATGGGAAGGAAGTGCAGGTTGCCGTTGAAGAAGCCTTGCTGAACATTGATGATGATGGGAACCCACCAAAGGTGTTATTAACTTCAATTACATGCATTAAACAAAGTCACGAGGAATAAAAGTTAGAGGTTTTAGTCCAAGAAGGGAAACCACCTATAGTATGTTGTAACCCATTTCATATGAGGAGGAATGGTACTATCAACAACAACTTAGGTTGGAAACCCATGATTTCATTTGAAGAAATTATAGAAATAAAGAAACCAAACACCCTAAGGCTCAAATGAAAACTAAAAGGAAAAAATATCACAGTATTAGTAGATTCGAGAAGAACCCACAATTTCATGGACATTAATATCGCAAAACAATTAAATCTGATCGTATACCCTGTTAAGGACCCCATGGTTACAACCACTGGTGGTCAACCAATTGAAGGAGTAGGATGATCTCATAAAGTTTCGATACATATACAATAGTTGGAACTACAAACCAGATGTTACGCTCTACCCCTTTGTGGAACATACATGGTGTTGGGAGCATAATGGTTGATGCAACTAGGAACCTATGCCACAAATCTCTAGGAACACTTCATGGATTTCAAAAGGCAGGGGAAGAACTACAAGTTATACGGTTTAGAAAGCCAAAATCTTATGCAAAAACAACTTACAAATCCCATGTTTTTGTCGCGAACAAGTCTACCAAATAATCACAAATGAATCCAGTACCAAAGTGAAATTTGATGGGAAAATACAAATTCATTGCTTTGAGGACAAAACAATTTTGAATAGGAAGACAATATTATGAACATAAGCCTAAGTATTAATAATAACTACAATAATAATATAATAAAAACAAACAAACAAATAAATAACAAACTAAAAATAATAAAATTGAATATAATAAATAATTATAACAAGTCATGACCAAAAAGGTCACGACTCTTCGTAAAGGGGCACCTTAGGCTATATTTAAGCCGTGCCCCCCCTTCAATGTAAACTATCAATCAATTATCATTCAACTTACAATTTATATATCTATATTTTATTGGATCTCATTTCATTGGGCAAATAAAGGTAAAGTTTGCTTCATTGAGATGACACAAAGTTCCCTTTTGTTTCCATAAGGTGTTGGAGAAGAAGACCACAAGCTCCAACATTAAATGTTAACATGTTAATATTTGTATTATATGACCATATTATGTTAGTGGAATTTAACGTGAGTCATAGTGACATGATATGTGAATGATGTTAGGTTTTGGGGTTATTGCAAATGTAATACCCCAGGTTGACCCCAGTTGTAATTGTACATTAGGCTGGTGAGCCAGATGTTAAAAAGGCCTGTGGGCCTATCCTGTGTATTATGTAATCACACTTAGATTATTAATAAAATCACACTATTGCTACAGACCGGACAAACAAAAGAGTATGGGGGGCTAAACTCCACTAGAGAGGGAAAGGGGGTTAAGAGTCTTAGGTCAAGGGCTAAGCCTAAGGGGGCTTAGGCCAAGGGAATATTTTAATAATATTTTTTAAAAGTCAATTTCTGGATACATATACATTATGTTATCTGAAGTTCCCAAAAGGTAGGGAATGAATCACCAAGTGGGTACAAAGGGGGATCAAAAGGTGACACGTCATTTTATGCACATTCAAATATATTGGGAAAACTTAGTGTAGTTTCCCATCTTAACTACCATTGTTCAAGAGGATCATCTCCCTTGCTACCATCCGTACTTGCTTCCTTCACCTTACTTGCATTGAGGAAACTTTTGAGCGATTATTCTGGTAATTGAGTAGAAGAGGCGGGTTGTCAAGCTCATGTGTTGTTGAAGAAGCGGGTTGTCAAGCCTGTAAACTTCTCTCCAAGTGAGAGAACTGCTGAGAATTGTTTTCCCAAGGTGATAAGTTGTAGCTACATGGCTCTAAGTATTCGTGTTCGACCTGTTGCTGAAGCCCCAAAAGGGAAGTGGGGCAACCAAAGCACTGTTGAGCAGAGAAGGGGTACAACTCCTGGGGTGGGACAAGCATGTGGGGAGTGAGAGACTGTAGGTTGTTTACTAGAATTGGAAGATTTCATGTTCGACCTGTTGCTGAAGCCCTAGAAGGGAAGTGGGGCAATCGAAAGACTGTTGAGCAGAGAAGGGGCACACTTCCCGAGGTGGGACAAACATGTGGGAAATGAGAGGTTGTAGATAGTCTTCTAAAATTGACACCTGAGTTTGAACATTTATGTTGTTTGACAGACTTGACTTGGGTTATGATATCCTTATCCCAAGTGGATTTTAAGCCCCAGCTCGGGGGTGACTTGCTATTGAGTTATAAGCAACAGAGTCCAAGGCTAGGAGGAAAGTCGAAGGTCTGCATGCAGTTGGTGGCTAATTTATATCGGATAAGTGTCCATTATGTGCTTGTTAAAATTATTGTGCAAATGCTTATGTATTCTTGTTTTGGGTATTTGTTGTTCTTAATGTACTTCAATATATTTGTTGTTAGAATTGCAAAAGAACTGTAATTATGTATTTTTGCCATGGGTAATTGTTGTTGGAATTATCCTTATGTATATTTGCTGCTATAATTGCCTAGAACTATCCATTTCTGTGCATATGCAAAATCTATGTATTTAT
>ML794039.1:23154-34264 GCA_009831015.1 Picea engelmannii
TCAATATGCACTGTCTTGTTTTGAAATTAATAAATTTGAGCTTGTTTGCTCCCTTTGAATTGCTCATTAAAGTATGAAAGGGGCATTTATCAGGGATAGGATTATTCTTTACCAGGCCTGATAAATTATGATGGGAAAGAAACTCCCCTAGAGTTTTCTTTTAGCATTTTCTCAGACTCTCAAAACATGAGAAAGCAATGAGCATATACTAACTTGGGCTCATAAAATCCACAAGTAAGTGATTACTGTTCCAAAAATTATTCTCTGCAAGATTTCTATCTGCACTCACGTTGGATGATGTGGAATACGTTAAGGTCCACCTTCCAACAAGTCTCACTCCATCGACACCAACACCTTATCTAGAGTAGAGATTAGAGACTACTTAGTACCCTGGGATCTGCATGCCTCAATGGCATATTTCCTTGCTAACAACCATGGGAATACATCAATGTCTTTTGGTTGATAGATCCTACAGGTGACTCGACACCAAGACCTTTATTCGTACATGTTAGGATGTACTATAGGTACCTTGAGGCCCATTAACATCACTGGTGGGTCATCTTGCATTGGTTAACAACATTCATTAATGACCTGTAATCCAATGATTTCTTTTTGTGTTCGATTCCAGAACATTTATTCACACAAATAAGAATTGTACCATAGGTTAAATCTTTGAAGCTGTTGAAGACATAATTTTAATTGGTTCCTTTCAGGAATGAACATAAGACAGGTTCAGGGATAGCCATCAGATAATTTGCTTTTATAAACATGAAGTCTTTTTCTCAGCAAGTTATTATTGGTTCAAGTTTCTCTATAGATTTCGGGTTATTTCATCAGTACCAGTCACTGCCAGATAGAATCCATCAGTTACAGTGGTTATCAGCAGTACAAATTCTAGTTACAATTTTTGCGCTCTCCAGATTCAGACTTGACTTCAAAGATCTCTACAGTAAGAAATGCATAACAGGGAGTAGGTAATCGAACTCAGGTATGCTTAGTTTCATGTTAGTTTAATGTATTAAATTACATATTAATAATTTGAACTAGGAATGCCTCGATACTCCATAACATTTCATTATCCCTATACCCTGTACTTAACAAGCCAATCCTTCTTGACATTTCATATCATGGAAAATGCACTGCATTATCTTGGTTGAATTCAACACGATTCATATGTAATGATATTTTGAAAAGGTGTATGACCATCATCATTTCCTCACACGCTATTGATCCTAACAACATTCCAAACGTCCTTCTATAATTCCTCTCACAACCTATTTCACACATCATACTCTATTCCTCTGTTGCCCTCATCTAATTCCGCTGCTCACCTTTGGACCTTTCCTATTATACTGAGTGGAATTATGGTGGCGAATCGTCACGAACCTGAGACTTATGCAGATTTGGAGGCTCTTCCTGAGTATGAAGCCACCAAACACATTTTTCAGAAAGATGGATGGGAGCCGTTCTTCAAGAAATTTGATGGGTATGATGATACGATTACACTTCAATTCGCTCTGCATTTTCATGGTGGACTAGCTAAAGTGGGCGAGCTGGAATTTGAAGTCACAGAGAAGTTCATTTCCGAAGCAATTCAATTACCCAACAATGGTCATAAATGGACGAAGGGCCAGCCAATCGACAAGAAGCTCTGCATGCAGCTCCTACAACCCCAATATCGGAAATTACAAGGGTCAGAGGGCACATCAAGGTCGTGGTTGGAACCAAAATGGGCTCAGTTGCTATCCATACTCCAACGCTACCTCACTTGCGAAGGTCGGTACACGATCGTGTTTCCATGCCATGCTCAACTCCTACTACATTTCAAAGGTAACCATTTGATGGACATCCCCTATTTTCTGTTGAAGAGTTTGAAGAAAATGGCAGAACAAGTTCGCAAAGCCAAAGATTTTAGAGGTAGTTTGTTTCATTTTGGTCTTGTCAAAATTTTGGTTAAGTTTGCATTATCCCACAAACAGAAATCTTGGGATATGTTCGTTGTAAGAACCCTAGCTTCTGACAAATCTAAAGATACAAATATTGAGTCCGCTCCTCCACAGAAGAAGTCGAACTCTAAGAAAAAGGGTGTTAAAACCCTGACCAAAATCTGTGATGACCCTGAGAATACACCAGAGTGCACAATTGAGGCCAGTGATGATAATCCTGGTACAGAACATTCATTTGATGTCCATGGTTATGATGGTGTGGAAACTAACTATGAAAGAGTGGAAAACACTGTCTCTACAGAGGTGAATGTTGAAATTCCGATTTCTCCTCCAACTGCTAAAAATATTATTGATGTGGAACAACTTGAGGAGTTAATCGACAAACCTAGGAGAAATCCCAAATGAAAATGCACATGCACACTGTCAAATATGGATAACTCCGTTCCTAGTTACCCATTCCAGGAAGGATTAAAAAGTATGGATGATCATGAGGAGGCTCCAGGGTCTTCTGATATGACATGGACTCTCTCCCAATTGATTCGAAAAGTCTATAAAGTCAATCGGCAAGATAATGCGCCCAAAGAAATTGAGCGGGACAAGCCAATTCAAATGCTAGTTGATACCCCTATTCAGGTGTATGAGGAGTTCACTCATGAACTCAGTCCAGTCGAAAACCCTGTTCAAGTATATGACGAGTTTAATCCTAAACCCAGTCTAGTCGACACCCCTGTTCAAGTATATGACGAATTTACTCATGAGTCTAGTCCAGTCGACACCCATGTTCAAAGACTAGCTGAGTTCACTCATGCGTCCAACCCTCAAACACAACAAGGTCGTGGTAAAACATTCGAATCTTACTGTGAAATCTCTTCCAGTAGATCCTTGCGACCAATGATAGTCAGATTGGAAAACAAGAATCACAGGTTAAAAAAGAAGTTACATGAATATACCATACCGGATCGGCACATCAAAACATAAAATGAACTTATGAAACTCAGGCAAGCTCACTTCTCGTCAAAGATTGAACGATTAAAATGAAAAATTAAAGGTCTTTTTCAGAAGAATAGGAGACTGCAGAAGATTGCCAGGAAGCACATCACCATTAATCGAGTTCTTAAGAAGGAAACCAGAAACATGAAGAAACATGAGAAATTGCAAATGATGGTTGCAGCTGCTACAAAACTCTGATGAATCTCAGTTTTTGACTTTTTGTTGTCCGAGGACAGGCAAAGACTTCATCTTGGGGGAATGTTAGTCTCCATTTTTGACTATATTTTTGCCTATATCATGTCAGATATACCCCCATTTTCATATCTAGTATCATTTCCTTCTGGCCTTACCATGACACATTTGACATCCTTTTACAACTAAATGGGGCTATTCAAGGTATTCCTATGATTCGGGTTATTTTTAATGTATTTTGATATTTTAAACTAATATTGATACTAATGTGACATGAGTTAGGTACTTGTTCCCTTGAAACAGACTTATCAGTACCAGGTACCGACTCACACTTAGTGGAGATGCCAAAGACTTGCACGACATGGCTAGATTGGATTGACAGTCCGATTCATATAATTGATTGAGTCATAACTTAATATGATGACTCAGGGAGAGATTGTAGAACTGTTTTATTATAATGCTTTATGATCCATGCTTCTTGACACTGCGTGTCATGAAGCTGTGAAATTAGTTTTAACTGACTATGAGTCATTTTTGGATCTAAGATTCGCTTAGATTAATGCACCTATGTTCAAGACTATTTGGAGAGGATCTATATAAACTGAGATCACTCTCAAGAAACGTTGGTTACGATATTGTATGTGATACGATTTCTGATAATACAATTTGATATGCATTATGTTATTCGTTGTTAAAATGATTTGAGTTTGTTTATGAATTATGGAGCGTGAAGTATGAAACAATTTTTGCATGGAATAATCTGAGTAGTTCTGGTTTCGTTTTAGGGCGATTGCACCTCTTGGTTGGGCCCACCAATAGGTTCAATTCGCTGTCTCTTTTCCACAGTAGAGTTAGTTTATTTTTAGTTCTAGAATCTACATGTGAGTTAGTTTTTGAACTCAAAATTACTCTGTTAAATTCTGGCTTAGCCATTTTTCGATTAGATCATTTTCAGTTTGATATTATCTTATAGATCGATGAATGTTGAATGAGTTATTTATCCTTGTAGAATTTGAAGAATGAACCAAGTGCTTAATCTAGATTTGCTCTGTTTTCTAGTTTCCAATTTGATCATGATTCAAAGATAATTTGAGTTTAGACTTACTCTGTTATGTTAGGATAGATAGCTTATAGTCTGATTAAAGGAAGCTTCCAGTACCGGTAGGGTAAAATAGGACATTTATTTGTTTCACCTGTGTTAGATTTAGAACTGCTTGATACTTAGATTAAAAGGATTTTAAAATGATCTCTCTTTTATGGTTTAGATAAATATGATGATGATTAGATGTTTAAGATAATGGTAGATAGTCTTGGGTGATTACATTAAATTAGGAATATAAATACCTTTACTTAAACTTAGAACTGTTTCCATTTGATGAATTAGACAATATATGATTAGTTTTAGGATAGTCATTAGGGTTCAGTTTCTAAGGGTAAGTTTGTGTTTTCTTCTCAGAATAACCTTTAGATAGGAATTAGAATCTTACCAGCACATATAGTGTAGCATCTCTAAGTTCACCTACACCCCTCGAAAAGTTGCTCCTGTATCACCCTCCACACATCGAACGACACCATGGTGTACCTTCCATAAGACTAACTCACATTCTTTGACTGATTGTTGGCACTTTAGAACCTTTGCCCCAACAAAACTCTTTTTGCAGAGGTTGCCTAGACCGATTCCCTTGACTCTTGAATTTGTTTCGTTCGAAAATCTTATAGAAGTTGACCCATCTCTAATTTCGATGACCACCAATAAACACGAAACCTCTTCTACGCCCCTCTTTACCCACAATTTTCAAATTAAGCATGAATTGACTACTCTCATCTTGGACAACGAAAGCCAAAAGAACCTCATTGCCTAAGACTTGGTCCAACACCTACAACTCCCAACTACTCCACACCCTGAACCATATCAGCTCGGGTGGGTACAAAAGGAAGGCCCGCGCCTCATTGTCTCTTGGTGTTGTGCGGTGACCTTCTCTATTGTCTCTTTACGAGATACTGTGGTGTGTGATGTTTCTCCTTTAGATTGTGCTGACCTATTACTTGGACTCCCCTAACAACATGATCATAATGATGTTTATCATACTAAATTTCATAAATGCCACCTGGAACATGAGGGACACACCTATGTACTTACCTCCTCTACTCCTCACTCCACATAGCCTCTGACTAGACCATCGATCATTAAGCAAGTCACTCTGAACAAATATGTTTCCTTTTGTTTGGTTTTCCCCGTTAAACTAGACCCTCTGACCAAGCTAGCACCTTAGGACATGGCTCCCCCACTCCCAAAAATTACCAACGCCTTCCCCCAACCCATGGGGCTACCTTCATCTTTCTATATTGAGCAAACCATTGATCTCATTCTGGAAGCCTCTTTTCCCAATGCCCCCTCATACTGCCTCGCTCCCTGAGAGGCTGCTGTGGTAGTGCACCAACCTGGCCAAGTTCTGAATTCCATCCCTACTCTGCCTTCATCTTCGCCTTGTGTGTCTCCAACATTTCTTTTTCCAAAGTAGGTTTCTAGTCTAGTAGTATCAACCATCCGGTTATGTACTCCAACACAAGTGCCAACATATTATAACACTTTTTCTGACAATTCCTCTTTTTCCAAATAGATTATTGAGAAAGCTTCAGGAAAACATATTTTTTCCAAATGCAGTATAGCTGGGAAAAATCATCTGTAGAGGCATCCCTTCTTAGTTGGAGAAATTAATTAGACAAGGTGTATTGGACAGACCCGTTGTTATTCTAGGGAGATTCAATGTGCAGCTCAACGTTCTACTCACACTTTTTCTCAACACCATCTTCAGGTAGCAACTACATTACCAACTACATCAGAGCATGCAAAACAAAGGCCTGATGAATTTCACACACCATTGTTCTTTCAACTGGAAGCTCGTGTGTGGCTCTTGTAAGACACACACCAATTTAGATGAAAACCTTATCAGCTGCGCCCACTCAGATATGGTCATGACACAGTCCGAGAAGGCATTGGAACGAATACAGTGCAAATTTCCTCATTTGCTAGTAGAAGCGGGGACACATCCAGATCTAAACAGGGAGGAATTGGGCCACTAGGAAGGGCGTCCACCTTCATTCGCCAACCAACATGAGATATTTAGTACGTTGTTAGTAATTACTATTATAATCTTCTCTCACCAGTCCATTTGAGTAGAGTGTAGTTGAATAATAATTAGTATGTCATTTTTGGTCCGTTAGTCACTTTGTAAACAACCCTCGCCAATCCAGTTAGGCAGGATGCTTCCTAAATAAGTTTTAGTTTATCACTTGTGTTAGTCAGTTGCTGCTGAAATAAACATCGCTAGTCTAGTATGCAAGGCGTGGAAAAAATAAAAGAAGAAACATCTTTTGTAACTGCAACTATTGCAGAGGAAAGAGTCACCCTGCATAGTATTAAGAGGGCGCTCCTCTCTTGGAAATGAATGGATGGTATTTTTCTATTTTCACATCTCTTCTTTTATTACTTATTGCATTTTCTGTGTGTGTGTGTACTCTATTGCTGCATGTTGCAATGCACCCAATTGTTGTTGGTGCGCCCCTTTTGATCTCAATTGCAGATCAATGGTGATATTCATTGGAAATCTATCGCCGAGTAGAAACAAGCTATAAGGTTTAATCAGAGATACAAAGTAGTTGGAGAAAAAAACAATTGACACTCCATCAGCCTAAGTGAGAACTAGAGTGTCAGGTGTGTTATGGATGGGCCAGAGATCGATCACAAGATTGATGTATGAAGGATAATATGAACCTGTTGGAAATATCTTGGACATAAGAGTCCAATTATCCACACATAAATGTGAATGTAAATGGTTAAAATAACAACATCTGGTTAAGGCGTGTTTAAATTCAAGGAATGAATGAACTAGTGATTTCAATGTTGCCTCTAAGGATGGGTAGTTAGAGCCTCTAACATATATGAAGGTTGTTTATATGTGGGATAAGAACCTTATGGAAAACCATTTGTGGTTTTTATTGGACAAATCGGTAAGTGCAAACAAAAACTAATCTCCCTAACTTCCATAGGAAGCTAGAACAAAACAAGACATAATACAAATTTCACCTTAGATTTCATTGTCATATAAACTAGTTCAGAGAGGTACAATGACATACCTTTTAAATGACGCTTGATCCTCGCTAATTTCATCCTTGTCGCTCCATATTTGGATTTGTGGGATGGTGACCCTGTTTAAGAAGCACAAACCAACAAAGAGAAAGAGAACAAAGATGCATACATTCCAATGAATTCTATGTATAAGATCAAGAAGTTATACAATAAAAGCCAATATGCCTTTATAGGGAAGAAATGTATTGCTGCATTATATTAAAATGGAAAGTGGAGAATACAACCCATGCCTTGATGTTGCAAGATCCCTTTCAATGGCTCTTTTCTCTAACACACACACCTTTGCTCCAATTCCTTTGATGAAAAAGATCCACAATCTGACTTAGAGAGCTAAAGGAAAGATATCTCAAGTATAATCTATAGCATAACTCTTCATGCATATGCAAACCTTAGCCTTTTCCATGAGAGATATCTCTTTATATAGGGTGTGTTATAACCCTATAATTTATAGGATCATCTGGTGACTGAAAATTTTTCACTATTGATGTATGTTATCTTGCAAATAATATTTCATTCATGCAAATTATTTTCAAAAGAAAAGAAAGAAAAAGAAAGAAAAAAGAAGAAAAGAAAAGAAAGAAAAAGAAAGAGAATAAAAGAGGGCATAAAAGAAAATGGATAAAATCTCCATGCAATAATAATGACTTGGTTCATATAGCTCAAACATGGCCAAGCCCTTTGAATTTATGTTGATAGGTTTAGTGAATAAGCCTGCTTGAACTATTTAATCTCAACCAGGTAGTTAGGATAGTTAGTGAATGAATTTGATCAAACTGTCTAATCCTGATCAAATAGCCCCAGGGTAGAGTAATTTCTTAGCTCAACAGCCTAATCTAAGCTAAATGTGTAGTTAGGTTGGATAGGACATAGGTCAACTAGTCATCCCTTCAATAAACATGCTTGATGCTCAAATAAATTTCATGATGATAATGTTGAGTTGTGATTCCTAACCCCATGGTGACAGAAAGAAAGAGAAATCAACAAAAACCCACAAAAAGAGCACTATCCTAAGTTTCACTGCATATTTTTGATTCACGCTCGGAGAGTAAAGACTGCCCAAAAAGTGACGGTTGATCTAACGAAGTGTAGATCAACAGTGGACATCCGACCCCAGACCCCCACGACCTTTCTACTTTTAACGTGCGGGGGGGGTCCGATGTGAAGAGGTAAAGAACATGCTTAGATCAACGGTTGAGTTATTGGCGCATAGATCAACGACTCAGAGAAAATTTTGGACCCCCCCGACCATTCCGCCTTTAATGGTGGGGGGGGGGTACGAAATGATGGTTAACAAGTGTGTATGGATCTACGGTTGATCTGACAACACACAGATGGATGATCTACAAGAGATTCCAGACCCCCTCAACTTTTCTGCCTTTAACGATGGGGGGGTTTTCCAGAATGAGGCGGTTTTCCCCGGTGGGCCCCATCCCAACGTGTCGTCCATCCATTGCATTGGATCCCCTTTGCTCCAGATCACTTACCGACATACCATCCATGTCATACCGCCACCACCTCATGATGCCACATCCCACTATCTCATCTTACATGTCCCGTCTCATTACTCGGTTAGAGTGTCCTTACCCCTTTTTAACCTGTCACATGTTTTATCCCTTTTACCTATCCTCCAATCATTTCCCTCCACGTCATCCTGACACACTCGTCACCCATCCTTCACCTGCCACCTCATACCTCAGTTGATCCATTGGCCATTTATTATGGGCTAACATATCCGTTAGCTTGCTGACCTGCCCTCCGTGCCCAACGGATACTCGTTCACTTAAAATAAGCTTCATTTTTGCCATTTTCCCACTGTTCATACTTTCTGTAAACCAGAAAATCCATTTTCCTCACTTCTCAACCATTTGCCCAGCCATAGCCATTGCCTACTAACGTTTTGTTTCACTGTGCAGGTACCGGTTAAATAAATGGCGCCAAAATCCAAAAAATTAGTAGTCGAGGAAAATCCTTTCCTCCCACCTCCTGTCGATCTCAACCAGATTCCATTAGCTGATAAAGATTATCTGATCACAGATACCAGGTGCGAATTCGACCTCGCAGAATTGCATACATGGTTCAAATATACCTTCATAGACCAAAGAGATGAGATTGGGCTCTGGGAGTCAAATATCCCTCTGTATTTATTTCCCCAAGTCCACCATTTTCCTGAGTTTTCCTTCAAAAGTTAGGCTCATTACCTCCCTAACCAGAGAGCCATAGTATCATCTTATGGAGATACTCTTTTCTCCATCACACCCGGGGCCATTGATCAAATGATGCAGATATCTAGAGCCGAATCCTGTTCTCCCCTCACCATCAAAATTCTAACAGAAATGTACCAGAGCCTGTCTTTTCCTTGAAGAGCACTGATTTTCGAACTGTTCCTCCCGCAGGATGCCCAGTTCCCCAAGAAAAATCCCCCTTACCACTCTTCCATATTTTCAGAAAAGGGCCACCAAATTATTTCATCACTGTGTTATCTTCTTGGTTATTTTTCAAATGAATGGGTGGATGAACCCATCTTGGGTTTCCTATCCATTTTCTCTGTCGAATAAAAGGCCGCTATCCATTTCAATTACAACACCTTTCTGGCCGAGAACATCCATGATCAGCTGTTCAAATTCGCCACCGAGGGCATGTTTCGGTATTCTTCAATACTGGCTTACATGTTCACTTTCTTCCAAGCAGACAAACTCGTTTTCCCTATGCAGAAAATAGACCAGGACGACAAACCACATGCGATGACTTCTTGGACTTCATTGCTCAGAAGAAACTCCACAAAGTTCAATTTTAAACAATTTATTGAGCAGTTTTACCAGCTAGTGGTGAGCATGCTCAATGGCAAACCAAAGCCGAGGGTAAATGAGGAGGTCCACAGAAATTTACACCTTTTAGACCTCGCCAAGATTGGAGATTGGTACCTCTATAAAAATCACATAGAAATCAGGGTATACGGGGGTGAGTTAGCTCCATACAAATTGCCCACATATTTTCCTGTCAGGATATTTTCCCTAGAGTTTATTAGACAAATGATAAATTCGAATGATATACATTTTGTATCTCTGAAGAAGAAACAATAGATGAGAATCAAAGGGAGGATAGGACCTTTTATCTGCAATAGTTAAGTTGCTGGTGAATGTAAATTCTAACCTTGTACAATATCTACTGCAAACTGATATTCATAAAAGAACAAAAAAGATACAATGGCAAATACAAACATTACACAGAGATTTTTCACCTGGAAACCCAAACCGGGAAAACCAACATATATTATATTCATACATTGTGCTACATTGTTTACAATACAATATACATATAGGAGCCAACGACATCCAAAACCCTAACCCAATGACCTGGATTAGTCCAAAACCCTAATTCCTTAATCGAAAATAGAAAACCATCGGCAAAAAACCATGTGCCGAAAAACCACCTAATATCATGTGGTCCTGGAAATATGTCGTCCCGAATTTTTTTTTCGGGGGCGCTGCCCTTGAACCCCCTACACCCCCCGAGGGGGGGCCTAGTGGCCCCCCCTCTAACCCCCCTGCGCGCCCGGCGTAGACGTTCAGTCAATACTACTCGTGCAAAGAATATAACACATACCCAACATTCTCCCACTTGTTGTTTTCTTTTCACATAGGGGGTTACAGGGTTACATAGTCAACAATCCAGGGCAGCAATGCCCATGAATCCTCTACACCAAGAGAACTTCTCAGTGCTCACAGATTTTGTTAATGAATCTACAACATTCTTCAAAGTGTCCACCTTCATCAATGATACTTTCTTTTCTTCAATCATGTCTCTTACAAAATGATATTGAACATCAATGTGC
>ML794039.1:37747-54888 GCA_009831015.1 Picea engelmannii
AAGCTTTTCCCATTAAACTTCTCGATCTCCATCTTCAAATTGCTTGCCATTTCTTTTCACCTGAAAAACAATACCGCAGATCTCCCACTGTAACAAGGCTTATCACAGTCCCGAGCCAAACCCTTGATGACAAAGGCATCCCCTTGAAGCCAATAAAGATCTGATACCAAATGTAAATTCTAACCTTGTACAATATCTACTGCAAACTGATATTCAAAAAATAACAAAAAAGATACAATGGCAAATACAAACATTACACAGAGATTTTTCACCTGGAAACCCAAACCGGGAAAACCAACATATATTATATTCATACATTGTGTTACATTGTTTACAATACAATATACATATAGGAGCCAGTGGCATCCAAAAACCTAACCCAATGACCTGGATTAGTCCAAAACCCTAATTCCTTAACCGGAAATAGAAAACCATTGGCAAAAAACCATGTGCCGAAAAACCACCTAATATCATGTGGTCCCGGAAATATGTCGTCCTAGAGGCCCCCCCTCTAACCCCCCTGTGCGCCCGACGCAGACGCTCAGACAATACTACATGTGCAAAGAATATAACACATACCCAACAATGAAGAGGTAGCAAAATTATTGAAGGACATGAAGTTTAATACTAGTTTCACTTGGCACTATGATCCATGCGGGATCATTGCAGAGATGAGATCGAAGAACATAATCTCTCCATATGCTCACACAGTCAAACCAGAAATTGAGAAATATGTGAACTAGACAGAGTGGGAAGTGAACACCCTGGAAGATACTGAACAACAATCTCCCTTAACCATGATTTCGCAGACTACTACTCCACAGGTACCAAAGGAGAAAAGGCCTAGAAAGGATAATTCCCCTTTAGCCACATAAATATTAGCTGAGGATTTCCAGGTATACATCAAAAGGCCAAAATCCAGTCATATAACTGACACAACTGGTGAAAAGGGAACCCAATCCACTACAGTTACAAAAGGGGATCATTCACCTCTTGTCTCAAGCAACCAACAGATCTTGTCTACTTCTTCATCCAAGAAGTAGACTGACACCTCACTAATAAACCCACCAAATTAAGGGGATGCAAAGCTGAGTATTTTTGAGAAATACGGTATGATCAAGAAGAAGAATCAGATGTTGACCAACAACACTTATGCTCAGTTTTGGAAGCAAACCTACACAACACAACATAGATTGTTATCATCTTTTGATACAGAGAAGGGGAGAATACATAGGGCATTCTTGCAAGCACAAGTACCTCATCCAAAGGAGGTCACTGATTACAAAAGGTCGACTTTTGAATTTGATGCCAAACAAGTCCACCCAGCTGACCAGATGGATCTACACAGGCAGACTGGAGAAATGGTTTTCTCCACATTGGCTCATGCTTCCTCTACCACTGTGAAATTACAGGTCTCTCTAAACAATGTTCAAAGCCAATTAAAACTGGAGAAAATATCGTATTTTGCAAAGGAGAACAGGGTTAAATCCTTAGAATAATTGATAATCAAAATTGGGCATGATCCTTCAAATGTGAAGGAAACTAAGGAATTGGTTAAGAAAAAGAACGCTGACACAACATATCTAAGGAAACAACTGAAATTGCCAGCGACAGAGGATTCACAGGCCAAAAAGATAGCTGAGACAGAAGGGGAGAAGGAGGAAATGATAAAATTGATCATGGAACTGTTAGGGTCCTAACCCACACATAGGTAGAACAATATATTAATATGTAGTAAAGGTCAATATTAATAAGGCCTTTCAATAAAATAGAATAAGGCGGATGTAAGAAGACTGAATAGAAGCTTCCGCTTGTAGAAGGATTTTCCTCTAGATGATTCTTTTTAGTATAAATAGGAGTCGAGGGTATGAGAACCCTAGCTTGGATATTATTGTAATAGAGCTCTGCTCAACAGGAGGTTGCCTTCTCGAAGAGGCCCGTGAACATTGCTTTCAGATTCAAAGTGCTATTTCTGTTGTTATTCTTATATCATTTCAGTGTTATTGTGGTGAATGTTCTGGTTATATTGCTGTTATTCTGCCATTACTAGCATTTTATTTCTGTTCTGCATACATTTTATATCTGGTATATTACAAGTGGTATCAGAGCACTTTCCTCAGCAGAAAGTGTGGGTTAATTTTTTTTCCAGGGTAGAGACGTATTTCGATGTCTTTAAGCCACAGAGATCCGTCATTACGCGCATAAACCCGTGGTTGAGGGATTCATACACGTAGGAAATACAAGAGGTACTTAAGCACACATTTGTTGGCCACCCTTGTAACCCCTGTTGGTATCCCTTCGAGTGATAGCACATCAGAAAACACCTGTGTACGGATCGACCTAGATTACTTGAAGCCCTCTTTAGATAAACTGATCGGCCACCTGATTGCTATAGTGTCACTGAGAACAACACTCGGGAAGATAATCTCTAGTACCTGGGTAGTCGGATAGTACAACTAAGCGTACGATCTATCCTCCTTAGTTAGTGCCCTGAGATATTGGGCCGAGTACTACTGTTGGACCCCGCACATATATCAGAGAGCTATAGCACATGGCAAACCCTTGTCTGTAGAACCCTTGAATACCTAACCCTTGGGGACAGAAACATAAACAAATTAAAACAAACAAGATCTATTGCCGCACAACTGTGTTCGGGTTGCCAAGTAAATACATATTTCTTTCTGGTTAAGCATTTGGGCATTTCCTCTTTGCAGTATTCTTCAGATTGGACGTAAAAAAAAAATAAAAAAATTCATCTCTTCGCCCTTATCAAATTCATCCATATCATTTTTTCGGCAATTTTTTTTTACCCGCCCGCCCCTTTTCAGTTCCCCCATCCTCATGGCCCATACTCGTAGCCAAGACTTGGAAGCTTGCTTCAACACCTTGCAGTTTGGTCTCATTGAGACCCAACAAGAAGTGAAACAACTCAGTGCCAATGTCGCCACCATCAATACAACCATGCAGTCCTCAATGGGTGAAATCAAACAAGACCTCACCATCCAGCTTGAATAAGTCTTTTCGGCACTCTGCACCAAACTGCATATCCCTACAGATAACCCTTCCTCTTCCTCACCCCCACATACTAAAGGTGACCATTCCTCTCATTCCCATACCTTGCAGAACCATCACTTTCAACGTGACCTACGCCTTCCACGGGTGGATGTGACCAAATTTGATGGCTCGGACCCCACTAGTTGGGTAACCCAAATGGAACATTACTTATCTTTATACAACATTACAGATGACTTGGCCAAACTCCAGTATGGTGTTCTCCATCTAGATCAAGAACGTTGGTAATGGTGGCAATGGAGAAAAAATTCTCGTCAAGGGTATATTGCTTGGACACAATTTGTGGCAGAGCTTTATGAACGCTTTGACACTGACACCAACCATTTGGGCCGTTTGACAAAGCTGAAACAATTAGGAACAGTGGAAAAATTTATAGCTTCCTTTGAGCACCTGGCTTTTAGAACAGAGGGCATGTCTGATGCCTTTTTCCGAGAGTGTTTTATCAACAGCCTCAAGGATGAAATTCGGGCCCATGTCCTCATGGCTCGGTTGGAGAGTTGGGTGGGGGCTACCAAAAGAGCTAAAGAATCACAACATGTTATATCTTCAAAACCGCAAACCCTCCTTCATCCCTCGCCCTAAACCAGTAAATCCCACTACTCTCTCTACTCCACTAAAGATCCAAAATTTTTCCCGGGCTGAAATGGTTTAACACCAACTCAAAGGCCTTTGTTATAACTGTGATGACAAATATTTCCTGGGCCACAAGTGTAAAGAAAAAAATATTTTTATGGCCATCTCCAAGGAGATTTCGGAAGAAGATGAAGAAAATCCCTCTATGTTTGAATCACTTGAATCCATTGACATAACCCCTCCCTCAGGCCCTCCCAAAGTAGAACCGGTCATTTCCCTCAATGCTCTCACTGGCTTCTCTGATCCCCAAACCCTCAAGCTAATTGGTTACATCAAGCATAGAAAGGTCATCATTCTGGTTGATAGTGGCAACACCCATAATTTTATTCATCGCCGCATTGCCCAAGAAACTCATTGCTACATCCATGCCGTCAATAATTTCCAAATCATGATTGCCAATGGTGGTTCCATGAAATGTAGAGGGTGTTGTGAAAATGTGCGTCTCCAAATTGGTGACTACCACCTGAAATCCCATATGTTTGCTATCAACATGGGATTTTGTGACATTGTGTTGGGTGCAGACTGGCTAAGGAATTTGGGTCCCATTCTCATGGATTTTAAAGACTTAACCATGCAATTCGACCAAGAGGGACACCAATATAAGTTCCAAGGCATCACCGCAGGTTCACCTGAGATCATTAGTTCCCATTGCATGGAAAAACTGCTCAAAAAGGGTCATTCTAGTGTTATCGCCCAACTCCATGCCATACAAGTAACAAAGACACCTTCTGTACTGCAAGACCTCCAAGCCATCCTGTCTAAAACTCAATTGGTCTTTTCCACTCCCCAAGGCCTCCCTCCTTCCTGTGGTGTTCATGATCATTCCATTTCCCTTGTACCAGGAAGCCTTCCTCCCAATATCCGTCCGTATCGTCACCCCTTTTCCCAAAAGAATGAAATTGAGAAAATGGTCCAGGAACTCCTTAATGCAGGCGTTATCTGCCCTAGTACGAGCCCCTATTCGTCTCCTATGGTCATGGTCCTAAAGAAAGAAGGTTCTTGGTGAATGTGTCTTGAATTTTGCTCCCTCAAAAAACTTACCATCAAAGACAAATTCCCCATTCCTGTCATTGATGACCTCCTGTATGAATTGAGTAGCACCCAATTCTTCACTAAACTAGATCTTCGTTCGGGCTACCACCAGATACGTATGAAAGAGGCAGATATTCCCAAGATTGCCTTTAGAACTCATGAGGGCCACTATGAGTTTTTGGTCATGCCCTTTGGCTTGTGTAATGCCCCCTCCACCTTCCAAAGCCTCATGATTCATGTCTTTCGTCCTTTTCTCCGCCATTTTGTCGTAGTTTTCTTTGATGATATCCTCATCTATAGAAAAACCTGGACAGACCATCTTGCTCATGTGGATTGAGTTCTCCATCTACTCTCTTAGCACCAAATTTTCTTGAAACAGTCTAAATGTTCTTTTGGCGCCTCAGAAGTAGAATACTTGGGTCATCTGGTTGGCAAAGATGGCATCAGGGTGGATCCTAAAAAGATTGAATCTATGCAAGACTAGCCTCACCCAAAGACTCTTAAGAGCTGTAGTGGATTTCTAGGCTTAACAGGGTATTATCGCAAGTTTGTTAAGAATTATGGGAAGATTGCAGCACCTCTCACTACTCTCCTAAAAAAGAACTCTTTCACTTGGACTCCAGCCACTGCTCAAGCTTTTCAAACCTTGAAGATGGCCATGTGCACCACTCCATTCCTCGCCCTTCCCGATTTCACAAAGACCTTTGTGTTGGAATGTGATGCCTCGGGGAAAGGAATTGGTGTTGTCCTTATGCAAGAGGGTCGACCTTTGGCCTTTACCAGGAAGCAACTATCTGAAAGAAATCTGGGAAAATCCATCTATGAAAAGGAAATGTTGGCTATTCTTCATGCTGTGGATCTGTAGCATCCTTATCTACTGGGGCAATGGTTCCAATTTAAGACACACCATCAAAGCCTCAAGTATTTTCTGGAACAACGCATTTCTCCCCAGAACAACAAAAATGGGTGACTAAACTCTTTGGATATGATTATGAGATCATTTATAAGAAAGGCAAAGACAATGTGGTTGCGGATGCACTTTCCCAAAAATATGAAGATGAAGGATCCATTTTTTCTCTTTCATTCATTGTACCAGATTGGCTCCAAGCCATTCGCCAGGAATGGCTACAAGACCCCAAAAGTTTGCAGTTGATCCAACAATTGCAGTCCAATGCTCCAGCTTCCCCAGGGTACTCTTGGCTCCATGAGGAACTTCGATACAAAGGTCATTTGTATTTAAGTAAACAATCAAAGCTTAAATCCACGATACTCTCTGAGCTTCATGATACACCCACAACAGGGCACTCCGGGTTCACCAAAACCTATGACAGGGTCAAACATTCTTTTTTCTGGGATGGTATGAAACAAGACATTCATAATTTTGTAGCTGAATGTGACGTGTGCTAATGCAACAAGGGATAAACAGTCAAATTGTCGGGCACACTACAACCACTTCTGATTCCACCTGCTATTTGGAAGGATATCTCTATGGATTTTTTATCGTCTTACCCAAATCAGGAAATAAATCCGTCATCATGATGGTTTTTGATCGCCTTTCCAAGTACGCTCATTTCTGTGCCCTTCAACACTTGTTTGCAGCCTCCAAGGTGGCTCAAATATTCATGGATCAGGTCTTCAAGCTTCATGGCATGCTACACTCTATTGTTTCTGAATGCGACCGAACTTTCACAAGCAATTTTTGGCAAGAACTGTTCAAGATACAAGGCACATAATTGCATCTCAGCACAACTTATCATCCCCAGACTGATGGCCAAACGGAATTTGTCAACAAGTGTTTGGAAACATATTTGAGGTATTTTGCCTTGGAAAAGCAAAATCAGTGGGCTCAATGGTTACCCCTAGCTGAATGGTTGTACAACACTTCATACCATACAACTACACACATGACTCCTTTTGAAGCGGTATGTGGACAGAAGCCACCTTTAGTTCTCTCATACTTATCGGGTGCCTCGAAGGTTCAGGCGGTTGACCTAACACTTATAGCTCGAGAGGCCATTCTTTGTACCCTCAAAGAGAATTTGGTCATGGCACAGAATCACATGAAGTAACAAGCAGATCAAGGTCGCTCTGAATGTCAATTTGCAGAAGGGGATCAGGTGTTTCTTCGATTGCAACCTTACAAGCAAACTTCCCTCAAGGCCGAGCATTGTCAAAAGCTAGCACCCAAATTTTATGGTCCTTATACCATGCTCAAGTGTGTGGGACAAGTCGTCTATCAGTTAGCTTTGCCCAACCATTCGAAGCTACATCCTGTTTTTCATGTTTCATGCTTAAAGAATGTGATTGGAGCTAAGTGCCAAATTCAAACCAACCTTCCAGAGTTAGCTGAAGAAGGATCCATTTGGCTACAAACATAAGAAGTTTTGGACCAACATGAGTGTCGCCTACGTCAGAGAACCATCAAGGAAGTGCTTGTCCAGTGGAAAGATACAACTCTAGTAGACGCCAGTTGGGAACCAATTACCATTCTGCAGCAATTTCCTCATCTCAAGCCTTGAGGACAAGGTTGTTTTTAAAAGGGAGGATATGTTACGGTCCTAACCCGCACATAGGTAGAACAATATATTCGGATGTAATAAAGGTCAATATTAATAAGGCCTTTCAATAAAATAGAATAAGGTGGATGTAAGAATACCTAATAGAAGCTTCCGCTTCTAGAAGGATCTTCCTCTAGATGTTTCTTTTTAGTATAAATAAGAGTCGAGGGTATGAGAACCCTAGCTTGGATATTATTGTAATAGATCTCTGCTCAACTGGAGGTTGCCCCCTCAAAGAGGCCTGTGAACATTTCTTTCAGATTCAAAGTGCTATCTCTGTTTTTATTCTTATATCATTTCAGTGTTATTGTGGTGAATGTTCTGGTTATATTGCTGTTATTCTGCCATTACTAGCATTTTATTTCTGTTTTGCATAGAGGTTAGTAAAGGAGAAAGAACAAGAAAAACCGATGGAAGTCATCCCACTAAGTGCAGTTCCTCTCACAGGAGTCAGCACAACGACTGTCTCAACAACCACTACAACATAGCTTCCATCAGCCACCCCACTAACAGCTCTGGAAAATAATGTAGAGATAGCAAACTCAATGGAGGAGATGACCCTGCAAGGAACAGAGATCGACAGAATGAAAAAATAGGTTGAAAATCTCTAGGATCTTAAGACTTCCTACCAGACAAGCTACAACATTGAGAGACAAGCATCATAAAATCTCAAGCAGTAAATGCAGCAACTTCATAAACAAACAGTGGGAGGTAAAACACTAGCAGAGGCTAAAGAGAACATTTGAATAGATATCTCCAAATCCATAAACGAAATATGGCCCATGGTGCAAATCATGTTTGAGAAACATGAACTGGTGTTGAGGAGTAGGCATGCCATCGACAAAATAAGAATAGAGATGGGTGAAATTCCCACATAAGCTAATGAAATCATTAAGTTTTTTAATTCAAAGACTAAGGAAGAGATCAAAGACCTAAAATTTGAAGACATAACAGAAACTATGCTCGAAGTTAAAAGAGTTTTGACCAAAAGAGGGTTGATGTTACAACTGGAGGAGAAATCCCCGAACATAGAGGTCAAAGTTCAAAGGTTTTTCAGCAAGATCGAGGTTTTGCAGAAGAAATGACTTCCTGGTTTACTGGTCCTAAATTACAAGTTGATGACCCTCCCCGACTACAAGAAGAAGATCACCACGGTGGCCAAGGACAGTTCCAAGTTTTTCGTTATATAGGGTAGCATCATAGACAAGGAGTTCCTAGAGACTTTGCAGCCAGACCTCAGTATTCAACATGAGATCAAATATATTTTCATCATCAAGCCTACTTTTGCTAAATATACAAAAATGGATGAAATCTACTGAAGACTGCTCAAAGTCACCATTCCTAGTCAACAAAGTTGGGAGGAGCTGTGTACTTTGATCGAATGAGGGATGAGGTGTATAGTCCAACTCAGCATGCAGAGAAGTCAATGTCACATGATTGAATCACCAATGACATTCCACAAAATCAACATGATGGATACAACAGATCATCATTAGTTCCTATGTTTTTTCATCTTATTATCTAGTTAGTTAGATTTAGGATCTACCACGTCCTGATCAGTTAATGACATGATCGTTTGTAATTTTTGTGATAAATGCTTCAAACTTCGAAGTAGTGAGGGTTGATTTTTATGCCCTAGCAAGCTGTAAGCACTGTAATTTTTGTCAAGAGATCTTCCAGTAATATAAAGAGACGTTTCATTGGATTCCTGCGTGTTATCTGTTGGTGAAGTTTTCTATTCTCATTTGAATGTTTATCTCTCTTAGTTATCATATTGTTTTCTAATCTAATCATTTAAAGGGAGTTAAAGTTGCAGAATTTACCTTTGCATACTCTGTTCCTAGATTTTAAATATCTTAAGTGTTTTTCTTGTTATGTTGTAGTCAAGAAATTCTTAAATGCTTCTTGGTTATAATTAATCAATCTCACCTTTTTCTACTGTCCATCATTTTATTTCTAAAGAATCCAATAGTTTCATTATCCTTCCCCGTGAAAAGAATCTTTACATATGTTCTTGAATCCTTACCTTTATAAGACAGACTCCATAGCCCAATGGACGCGTAAAACCTTTTCAGCCATTTTATAAAAACAAAACAACTCGGTCCTACATATTTTAACTAGCCTAATATATGAATTTAAAACAAAGTTAAATCTTACAGAGAGATCCCTCTCTGAAACTGGAAGGGATAGTTCCCAGTTTCGAAGTGGTTGGATAAAGTTACCTCTGGTAAGTTTCTTCTACTTTCCAACAACCTTTGGGAATTTACAGAGTGATAACATAATTGGCGACTCCACTGGGGAACTGAACAAACTTTCCATCCCTTGTTGTCTTTCCCATAAGATAAAGGAAACTTTATTTCTGAACTAATCAAAAACCTTTAATTCATATAGAGATAAGTTTAAGAGGTTGTTAAAGTTTTTGTATGTTAGTTAAATATTCCTAAAAAAAAAAAGAAAAACAAAATCACCATCAAAATTTTGGCTCCTAAAAGAGTTTTCACTAGATCTCATCCAGACCCAGAACCTGCAATAGTAATAGACAATCCCGAAAAATTACTCAGGAAGAAAAAAAATGCAGAGGTTTTCGGGAGTCACAACCAACTTCTAACGTCCCCTTCTCTCCCAGAGAAGTTAGTTGCTCTTCAAGATCTCGACTTTGATATATCTTTTGAACAAAGGCTTTTTAGGACAAAATCTGATAGTTTTGTCAGTGAAACAGTTTTAGATCAAACCGTCTTTCAACCCAGGACCCCTGAAATACTCTTTCCTAGAGTTGAAGCTGATCAATGTCTTCGCCCACAATCTGATAAGATTTAAGACCTAGTTGCGAATCTTGGTCAAGCCTTAGAAAAACTCCACCTTCAACAATCAATCGAACTTCCTGTTTTGACTATTTCTATAGTTTCTGTTAAACCTAAACAAAATCACTCCATTCCTCCCAACCCTTCATCTTCTACAGATTCAATCACTACCTCTCCTATCACACAGGTTGTTGTTCAGCCGCCTCCACCAATCATGGAAGCAAGATATGCTCCATTGGTGTTGGTTGCCCCTTTACATGCCATGCCTCAATATTATCAAACCAGACTCCCTCAGTTTGATAGTACTGGTCCTCTAAATGCACAACAACATGTTTACAAAATGAATGATTATTTTGATTTGCAGGAAGTGGATGAATCTGATGTGCAGATGAGACTATTTACATAGAGTCTGAATGGAGAAGTAAAAAAGTGGTTCAAGGCCTTACATGCTTATACCATAACTGACATTGCTGTTTTTCATCGAACTTTCCTTGACAGGTGGGAGGTGAAGAAAAAACTTCTCCATATCCTGTCAGAATATGAGAACATCAGACAAAACCAAGGAGAGACAGTGCAATATTATTGCACTCGTTTCAACAATATGTACAATGCAATTCCAACTGATTTCAAACCACCACAAGGTTTGGCATTAATAAAATTCCTCGATGGATTTGACGCAGACATGTCTTATCAACCAAGGGAGAGAAATTATGAAACTCTGGAAGACATGTAGAAAAGTGCCGTCAGTGTAGAAGCAAATCTTTTAGCCAGAAGGGCCAGACAGAGAACAAAAAGGAGGGCCACTATCAAAGAAGAACCTTCTACTTCCTCATCAGATGCCAAAGTGTATTCTCTAGCCAGATCTATGGAGAAAATGATGGAGAGACTCACTGCAATTGACAAAAACCCACCTAGGGAGAACCAAGCCGCTCCTCAAATTCGAAACCCAAATTTAAGAAGAAATCCACCCCAGATCAGGCAAATAGATCCTAGAGATCAAAGAGATCAGAGGGGGCCTGTTCAGCATATCAGACCACCCCTCCAGGAGAATTACGCCGATGATGGGGATGAGGTAATCGAGGAGTTTTATGACACTCATATAAACCTCATGGGTGATCACGATCATGATCATGAATCCATTTTCCGCACCCAGGAAGAGCACGAGATGTTTCTCCTTTCACAAACAAAGGTCAATGAGGAAGCTGAGGAAACATAACAACATGCCTTTGAGAACTCTATAATGGAGGTTCACAGGAAGCATAACCTAAGGAGAAAGAAGGAAAATAAGAACTCTCCGAAGAAGGCTGATGAAATGAAGAAGGCTGCTGAAACCAAGAAAGCCTCAGAAAACTCTCCCAAGAAAGTCCCTGAGAGAAACAATGTTGAACCTCATACAAAAAAAACTCCAGAAATACTACAAAGAGAAAATCAAACTAAAGGTTCATCAACCAGTCAACTAAGTGCCCCCGGCCACATAGGTCACACAGATAAACCAGAAATACAGACCTTAAGAAAATCCTCCACTCCTTTCAGCCTTGAAGGGGAACTAGCTAAATTAAAGATTCCAATTCCCCTCTCTAAGCTGATGAATAAGAATGCTTACAAGTCGCAGGTGATTAAGGCTTTAAGTATTGAACCTGAAATAGGTACTAAGTCTTTGAATGTTGGGTTTTCACAGCACTCAGACATGGTAAATCTCACCGATGATCATCCTGAGCTTCTGTTTGGTCCTGGAGTCGATGGTCAAACTGATAACGGTGTTGTTGCTCCTTTTTACATCATCTTGAATATCCACGACTTAATATTACACAACGCTATGCTGGATTCGGGCGCCTTGCATAACTTGATGCCCAAATCTATGATGGAAAAGTTGGGACTTGAGGTCACCATACCCTACAAAGATTTACATTCTTTTGATTCTAGCAAGGTCAAATGTATAGGCCTGATTAAATACTTATGCATCACCTTGGCTCAAATCCCAGCGAAAAGTATGGTGATGGATATGGTAGTTGCAGATATTCCCCCGAAGTACAGTATGTTGCTGTCAAGATCTTGAGGAGCTGAGATGAAAGGAACCCTACAATTATATATGTCATACTCCACCATTCCAGTTTTTGGACAACAAAGAAGACTGCACAGAGAAACCTTAATGAAGTATATGGTAAGCAATCATGAAAATCCACACAATTACCTAGTATAATCTGCACACTCTGATCTAGATTCTTTCATCCTGTACAATGATGGTGATTTGGAAGAACAAATCACTCAGCTGGAAGATGATATACATGATTCAAAAGAAGATAAAGCGATCACTGAGGCAAGAGAGACTGGAATGGTGGAAAGTGAGGAATTGCCAACAAATTTTTGGAGCATGGATTTCGATGGTGTTGTGAGTAAAGAAGGAGCTGGAGCTAGAGTTTGGTTTCATAATCACAGATCAAGGTATTCCAAGAGTCATTATTACAAACTGAATTTCCAATGCACTAACAATGTAGCTGAGTACGAGGCTCTGATGCTCGGCTTGAAACTACTAAAGAAAGTTGGTGCCAAAAAGATCATGGTAAGGGGTGATTCTGAACTGATTATCAAGAAAATCAAAGGTGAGTATGCAACTAAACACCCCAGACTTAGGGATTATAGGAATGATGTTTTGGATGCTCTTCAATGTTTTACTAAAATCGACCTGCAGGTAGTGCCCAAGGGAGAAAACATACTGGCATATGGTTTGGCTACATTAGAAGCTACCTGCAAAATACCCTTCCATCCCACTCACCAATACACAGTGGAGGTGAAGTGCAGACCAACCGTTCCAGACAACATCAGATATTGGCAGGTATTCAGGAATGACGATCAAATTGAAGACTTCCTACAATGTAAGAATGCGTTCGAATGTACAAATATAGATTTAGAAAATGATGATGATGTAAATAAATATGCTTCTGAAAGTGGTAGTGTAAATAACGTAGATTCCAAATATCTCAATGAAAGTAAAGTAGATGCAGATGAATTGAATGAAAATGAGATATATTCTGGTATTCTACAGTTGAAAAATAATGTGTTACCTAGAGGTCTAGTTCCGCTAGAAGACTTGTTCAATTTTAATGATGTAGCCAAAAAACCGAAAATTGAAGCTAGTGTTAAAGAGGTCGAAGAGTGAAACATAGGAACAAAAGAAAAACCCAAGATGATAAAACTTTCTAAATCTCTACCCCTTGAGCAAAAACGCAAATACATTGAACTTTTTAAGGAATACGTGGATGTTTTTTCCTGGGGTTGTGAGGACTTAAAATCCTACGACACAAGTATCATACAACATCAGATTCCCATAAAAGAAGAACATAAACCTTTCAGGCAGAAACTTAGGAGAATAAATCCCAAGTTACTTCCCCTGATAGAGAAAGAAATAAAAAAGATGTATGATGCAAAAATCATAGTCCCCTCGAGATTTTTCAAATGGGTTTCTAAGCTAGTTCCTACCAGGAAAAAAATTGGCGAGATCAGACTTTGCATAGATTTCAAAAATCTGAACAAAGTCTCTCTTAAAGGCAGTTAACCTCTACCCAAAATGGACCACATTTTACAAAAGGTGGTTGGGAACAGTAGGATCTCCTTACTAGATGGTTTCTCGGGCTACAACCAAGTCCTTGTCCACCCAGAAGATCAAGAGAAAACAACATTCACTACACCTTGGGGAACCTTCATGTATGTGAAGATGCCCTTTGGCTTGATGAACGCTGGTGCCACTTTCCAAAGAGCAATGGATATTGCTTTTGTGGAATAACTTGGGATATTTATAGTCATTTATTTGGATGATGTGACTGTCTACTCCAAATCTGATGAGGAACACTTGCTACACCTCAGACGCATGTTTGAGAAGTGTAGGAAATTCGAGATTTAATTGAATCCTAAGAAAATCCTTTTCGGGTTAGAGGAAGGAAAACTGCTGGGACACATAATCTCAAAAGACAGAATTAAACTAGATCCCAGTAGGATAGAAGGCATCCAGAAGGTGGACCACCCTAGGAACATCAAAGAACTACAATCATTCATTGGCAAAATAAATTTCCTTAGAAGGTTCATACCAAACCTAGTCGAACTTCTTAGGAACATCACTAATATGTTGAAAAAATACACAAAAATCAAATGGAACACTGAATCCAAACAATTATTTGAGCAGGTGAAACGTCCACTCACCCAAGCCCCAGTTCTGATCAACCCAGATTACACCAAAGAATTTTTTCTTTTCGCTTTTGCATCTGAACACACCATAGCAGCTGTGCTGTTGTAGAAAAACAATGAAGGGTACGAACAACCCATAGCGTTATTCAAGAAATCTTTGAGAGATGTTGTATTGAAGTATAACATAATGGAGAAGCAATCTTTCGCTTTGGTGAAAGCTATAAAGGACTTCAGAGTCTATATTATTTATTCTCACATGATTGCATACGTTCCAAACACAGTGGTTAAGGATATTCTGACTCAGGATAACCCAGATGGTAGGAGAGGAAAATGGATTGCGGTTATTCTGGAATATGACATTGAAATAAAGCCTACTAAACTGATCAAAGGACAGGGTTTGGCCAAACTATTGGCTGAATCTAATTTTTGGCTGCGGTCGACGAACAGGAAGAGCATGTGACTCCAAATGTAAAGGAAGTATTCTTAAACTCTCTTTGGTGTGCATACCTCATTTTTGTACTTCATAACTTACAAGCTCCTCCTGGTCTGACTAAGACCAAATCTAGATTTATCAAACTGAAAGCGTTGATTTTTTATTTATTTTAGAAGGTAATCTTTATTGGAAAGATCTTGGTGGTATTTTACTTAATTGCCTACTGAAAGATGAAGATGACAAAGTTCTGCAGGATTTACATGCAGGAGACTGTGGTGGACATCTGAGTTTGAAGACCACAACCAACAAGATTTTAAGGGCTGGTTTCTACTAGCCTACATTGTTCGCTGATGTTCATCAAAATGTTACTTCTTGTCATAAATGCTATGTTTTCGAAGGTAAAAGGAAGTTGCTGCCCCTCCCCATGAAACCCATCTCAGTTGAAGCCCCTTTCCAACAATGGGGTCTAGATTTTATTGGAGAAATACATCCATCCTCCTTAGGCCAACACAAGTGGATCCTCATGGCCACAGAATACTTCACCAAGTGGATTGAGGCTGTGCCATGCAGGCAAGCTACTGACTTTGTTATCATAAAATTTTTAGAAACTAATATCTTGTCTCATTTTGGATGTCCCAGAAAAATTATAGATGACAATGCAACGACCTTCAGATCCAAAAGAATCATAGATTTTTGCAGCCAATACCACATTACTTTTGGACACTCAACAACTTATTATCCTCAAGGAAATGGGCTAGTTGAGTCTTCAAACAAAATTCTGGTGAACATTCTCAGGAAAACACTGGAAGAAAATAAGAAATCATGGCATAATGAGCTGGTTTTCACACTCTGGGAGTACAAAATAAGCACCAAAAGAGTTATTGGTATGTCTCCATACCAATTGGTATATGGAACTGAAGCAGTTTTTCCCCTTTCATTAGGAGTCCCTGTCATGAAACTATTGCAGGAAGCAGAGGTAGAACCAAATGATGTTCAATGAAGAATAAATCAAATGATTAATTTAATACAGTCCAGAGAAGAGGTATACAACAAGACTCGGGTCATCCAGGAGAATATCAAAAATATTTTTGACAGAAGGACTAAAGAAGATGATTTTGAGTTAGGAGACTTGGTTCTCAAATGGAATTCAAGAAATGAGGATAAGGGTAAGCATGGAAAATTTGATAGCTTATGGAAAGGACCTTACACCATTCAGGCATTCAGAGGAAATACTGCATTTTTTCTCCAAAGTAGTGATGGAACAAACCTGCAAGGTGGACCAATTAATGGCAGGATGCTGAAGCATTACTTCCTTCCCCAATAGAGATCTCATGAATCCATTTTTATTGTACATACCATTTCCCTTTTCATTCAGGTTTTGTGTGGGTGACACTGATCAGATGGTTGAAGCTCGCAGTGAAGACCCTAAGCCACTGAACAATGCCACCAAGTTTCCAAAATAAAAATAAAAAATAGATAGCAGCTATAAAGCAATGAAGGAAAACCTTTGCAGACATCAGAAAGTAGGTTCTTGGCACTTCACAAGGAGAGTACCATCCCTAGGTGGAGCCGCTATTATAACCCTATAATTTATAGGATCATCTGGTGACTGGAAAATTTTCACTATTGATGTATGTTATCTTGCAAATAATATTTCATTCATGCAAATTATTTTCAAAAGAAAAGAAAGAAAAAGAAAGAAAAAAGAAAAAAGAAAAGAAAGAAAAAGAAAGAAAAAAGAAAAAAGAAAAGAAAGAAAAAAAAAGAGAATAAAAGAGGGCATAAAAGAAAATGGATAAAATCCCCATGCAATAATAATGAATTGGTTCATACAGCTCAAACATGGCCAAGCCCTTTCAATTTATGTTGACAGGTTTAGTGAATAATCTTGGTTGAACTGTTTAATCTCAACCAGGTAGTCAGGATAGTTAGTGAATGAATTTGATCAAACTCTCTAATCCTGATCAAATAGCCCCAGGGTAGAGTAATTTCTTAGCTCAACAGCCTAATCTGAGCTAAATGTGTAGTTAGGTTGGATAGGACATAGGCCAACCAGTTATCCCTTCAATAAACATGCTTGATGCTCAAAGAAATTTCATGATGATAATGTTGAGTTGTGATTCCTAACCCCATGGTGACAAAAAGAAAGAGAAAGCAGCAAAAAACTACAAAAAGAGCACTATCCTAAGTTTCGTTGCATATTTTTGATTCGCGCCCGGAGAGTAAAGAGTGCCCAAAAAGCGACGGTTGATCTAACGACGTGTAGATCAATGGTGGACATCCGACCCCAGACCCCCCCGACCTTTCTACTTTTAAAGAGAGGGGGTGGGTCCAACATGAAGAGGTAAAGAATGTTCTTAGATCAATTGTTGAGTTATTGGCACATAGATCAATGGCTCATAGCAAATTCCAGACCCCCTGACCGTTCTGCCT
>ML794039.1:54899-75940 GCA_009831015.1 Picea engelmannii
GTGTATGGATCTACGACTGATCTGACAACGCGTATATGGATGGTCTACAAGATATTCCAGACCCCCTCAACTTTTCTGCCTTTAATGGGGGGGGGGCATCTGGAATGAGGCGGTTTTCCCTGACGGGCCCCATCCCAACGTTTCGTCCATCCATTGCATTGGATCCCCTTTGCCCCAAACCACTTACCGACATACCAGCCATGTCATACTGCCACCACATCCCACTATCTCATCTTACATGTCCTGTCTCATTACTTGATTAGAGTGTCCTTACCCATTTTAACCTGTCACATGTTTTATCCCTTTTATCTATCCTCCAATCATCGCCCTCCACGTCATCCTGGCACACCCGTCACCCGTTGTTGGCCCTTGACCACTTTTGGGACCGTGACAACTTGCCAAGGAAGGAGCACAACACAAAGCGGAAAGTAAGGAAGCAAGACCTATTTTTGGGTCCATTTTAGGGTTTTGGGTTGATGTAACGGGAAAGGGATGTCGGCCCGTGGGTTTACCCATGTTTAGGGCCATTTTGTAATCTATAAATAGGCAATGTAAATAGAGGAGAAGTGAGAAAGAATGATAGTAATGTAGTACATCTATGTGATGTATAACTGGAAGCTTATTGCTAGTAACTGGATCTGTGTGATCAGATGTATCTTAGAGTGCTCTGTGCATGAGATCATAAAGCTAAGTGCAGTTTGGTGTAGTCTTGTGCTGAAGAGCAAGGAAGAAGGATCTAGAGAGCTACGGAGATATTCTATCCTGTGCGAAGTAAGGGTCATTGAAGCTCTGTGCTGTAACTGCTTGACCAAGATAATATAAAGAAGACTTTGTGGACGTAGCCTCAGGGTGGGGGTGAACCACGGTAACTATGTGTATAGTGCTTTGTGCTTCACTCTAATGTGTTTATCTCTTTCTTGGCTAAGTGGTTGATGTGATTAAGTAGATCTAGTTATGCTTTGTGTTGATGATATATGAATGAACGTTAGATCTGATATATAAGATGCTTAGTTCTTGATCTATTAAATCTAACCTATATTTTTGTGGCTAAGTACTGAATAATCCTTAGTATAAGTATTCACTGCGATGCTCTGTGCTTTTGACAAAGTGTATTAATGAATGTATGTTAAGGAATAATTGATGCTAAGTGAGCTATAAGAAAGATAATCATAGATCTGCGTCCAAGCTAAGGTTGTAGACATTTGAGTCCTGCAACCACCCCTACCTCTACCTCGGGTGAGACTTCATCTTCTTCGCAGGTGTTGCCGAAAGGGCCGGTAGTTAGGGTTTTGTTGGTGCGCTCTTGAGCATTGAACCCTGGGTCTGCCCCTATTCCAACAAATGGTTTTGTTGTCGGTACTTGAAACTATGATTTCTAGGAACTGAAGAAGAATAAGCCTTCTGCAAAATAAGATCTATGCATAGATCTGTTGCCCTAGTGCACAATGTTCTGTTTGAACTGTGAATCTTTTTGCCAAGAAAGATAGGTCATATCTGAAGAAGAGAGGTTAGATCTGAAGAAGAGAGGTTAGATCTGAAGAAGAGAGGTCAGATCTGAAGAAAGAGAGGTCAGATCTGAAGAAAAGAGGCCAGTTCTAAAGAAAATAAGTCAGATCTGCGAAGAAAGAGGTCAGATCTGCAAGAAAAGGTAAGATCTGTAAGCTCTGTGCTTTGATAAAGATAAGAATAGTTACAAGTCTTAGATCTGGAATTTTTGTGCTCTATAGAAGTAAGATAAGTTGAAATTTTTGTTTCTAAAGTATGGATTTAGGTATGTTTGATAGATTCTGTCCTAGCTTCAAAACTAGGGCATTAATAGATGAAAGAAAGTTTGATATGAATAGATTTGATAAGTATAGTGATAGATATGTTATACCTATGCATAGAAAGAATATTTGGACTAACAAGTGGATGTAGGATCCTAGAAAGAGTTTTTTGCAGGTTAGCTACCATGATCCTGGTGCGCATTACATAAAGAGTTGGGGAACATCTAAATGAAAAAGAGGATTAACCCTCTATTATAGTTGCAGAAGACTGAGACATCTTGCTAAGGAATGCCCTGGGAGAAGACCTAGTTGCCTCTATTGTAAGGCTATGGACCATGAAGTATTGGATTTCCCTAGAATGATTGCTAGGCTTGAGAAGATGAATATGGAGCAAGAAAACCCTGAAGGATATTAATAGACCAAGATTATAGCAGAAACCTAGAAAGAATCAGAAAATATATTGCTACAGATGAAATATACCTTGAATGACCACCGACATGTTAGGCTATCAGAGATATTCAAAGAAAATGAGCAAATCGAAGCAAGAATAGGGGAATTTGACATTGAATGTACTCTTGATGAAGAAACACAAGTGAACATTATGCCAGAAAGAACTTGGGAAGCTATAGGAAAGCCTACCATGATCCCTTCCCTAGGAGGAACAAGTTTCTTCAGAGGAAAGCTAGTAAACCTATGTGGAAGGCTCGCCCGGATACCTATGACTGTCAATGGAACTTCGACAGAGGAAGACTTTGAGGTCATTAAATTTTTTGAAGACAGCGCCCCATTTACCATGCTCATAGGGAAACCTTGGATTGATAGAGAACAAGCCAGGCGAAAAGAAGAAGAAAAAGTTTTGGAATAGAAGAAGCAAGAGTTAAAAGACTTTATGACCAGAAGGATCACACACTTGATTGAAGAACAGAAGAGAAGATCGCAGATATTCAATATGAGCAACTTCGATGTCGAAGCTAAGAGAACACTTGAGGATCCGCAGAAGACTGAGTTACCTATTTTTGATACAGAAGAAGTATTATCAAGGAACCCTGGGAAAGAATTTCAACAACGCGAAGTAACTAAGACCACAGAAGATAAACATCAAGATGGTAAAAGCATTAATGAGACGAAGTTCACTGGGAAGAAGGCTAGGAAGTTAAGAAAGAAAAGGGCTAATACTGTATGGTTACAAGAGGTTCTAGAGGACACTTTGCAACAAGAAGAATTGCAGAATTGGAGCTTCGATGAGATACCAGAACAACGACATAGAGTACTTCGCCATGACGAAGCAATATAGCCATTGGAATCGATATACCTGTTCGACCACTGCTCTGAACGAATCGAAAAGTAGTTATGGGTTACCACTAGACCATTGGATAGCACCAGAACATATAGAACAGAGTTAATGAAGGCCCCATGTCCGTTGCAAGTAGACCGTTGATGAGATTTCCTACTTAACCCATCACACCACACACCGAGAATACTCTTTTCTAACTGATAATCTGAACGCAAACCCTGAATATTTACTTACCCTGAGATCATTTCCTTACTATTCACTGTAGTCTCTGAATTCCTATTGCACCCGAACCAGCTAACCCAAGTTTGTATGTCGGATGAGCTCAGCGCTGCTGAGAAAATTGTTGAAGAATTTCTAATTGATTTAATGATTGAGAGAGTCATGTCAGAACATAGAATGTCTATAGGCATACAAGCATCATCCTCGAGTGCACTTCTAGCTTCCCCCTCCACTGCTTGAGCAAGACCATCCCGACCGCCTTCAGAAAGATGATCTAAGCTCAGAAATGACTTCGCCACTGTGAAGATGATCCCAAGCATCTTTCCTAAATATATCCCACCATTAAGCGAACCAGTGAATCGAGACACTATACCCAGAGACTTTGACTATGTTGTAGTCAAGACGTACCTCCCAAAAGGGGTGCATGCAGTTCATGCTGATCAGGAGAAGCTCACCGCGTTGAAATTCAACGATTTTAACCTTGGAGATCACAAGGTTTACAATATGCTATCCCCACACAAGTACTTGACTATTACAAAAGGAAAGAACCCCAATATTGTATCACAAAAATGGACCCATAACCTTGCGCAGTCAACCCTCCTCAATGTGATGAATATTCCACATTTAGGGAGGCATCAGGAAGTCAATGCATGTGTTAGAATGTTTCTGTCCTACTACCACGAAGGATAGCTATGGTTGGACTGTTGTATCACTGTGGATCTGATTCTAATCAATCAGATCACTGGGCTAAGCATGCAGGGCTCTGACTCGCAATAATTTTACCCTGGAAAGTCCACAGATCGTGCCCTCGCTCAACGAATAAAAGACACATATGGCGATCTGGAGAAAGGCACGTGATGTTACAAGGTAGACCCCATTGAGAATGAAATAGTGTGCTTTGGTTTCCAGCTGATCGCAGGAAAGTTAGCCCAAAAAAAAAGACCTACACAGGTGACCAGATTTGTACTTGACCTCGCAGGGAAGTGCGCGAAGGGACTACAAATGAACTGGGAAAAATACCTTATAAATCAGCTAGAGCTTGACTGTAGACAAGTGCAAGACCAAGGGTATGAGTTCCACTTTAGTTGGTTGCTCATACTCATCGCTTTCATCGCGTAGGAACTTCCCGAGGGAGCCACGTTTCCAGAGATCGAACCCTTCGAACCATTGGACGCGAATTTATGTACGCTGTGGTACTCCAACGACATGAAAAAACAGTGGCAGTCCAATGTCGTCTTCCACGCTTACTACACTCATTTGAAGAATACCATGCAGTCTACACCGCACATTACACCCAACACACTTCATAGGTTTAGACCTTTGATGAAATTCAACGCAGATCGTCACTTCACCTACATCACAACACGTGCAGATGAGCACAAACAAAAACTCCAGTCATATTACAAGCTGACAAAAGATGACTTGGAGGAGATTACCAAGGAATGGTCGGAAGACCTCCTTGTTGTAGAAGACCCCGCAGAGATGTCCAAAGTAGATATCCATGAAGCTATGCCAGATACACCAGGACCGCACAAGACTAAGAAGGATGTGGAAGTCCAAGACATCCACAACACATCCAAAAAGACTGCTTTTCTCTCGCCTACGAAGGGAGGTAATGATGAAGAACTAAGGGGCACAAAAGTTGAATAGAGCAAAGGCAAGGTTACTCCACCTAGGGACGAGGAAGATCCCTCCAAGAAAAGGAAGATTACCCCACCAAATCCCTCATCCAGAAAGAAAGCTAAGGCCACCTGGACCATGCTTAAAACTACCCTTACCCCGGATGATTTCAACTTTTTAATTGCCACACTAAATGATGTTTCACTAGAGCTCGCAGAAAAGAAAGAAGCAAAGCAAGAGGAGCTATTCAGCCGGATCACGGGCGAACTCAAAGAAGTGAAGTAGGCACTCCAGTCCAGCCAAGTAATTTCTATGATTCCATTAACAACAAAAATATCAGGAACATGCGATGAGCCCACACAGTTATGCCAAATTGATGAGAAAGTCGAAGCTCGCCTTCAATGAGATCAAGAAGACATAACGCAAGCCACCCAGGATTTGGCGCAAGAACATAGAGCACATGGAGAACAACAGAGGAAGGTAGAACATGAGAAAGTTGCCTTACAAGCAAAGTGGGAGGAGGAAAAAGAACAGTTACAGTAGAGCAAGGACCATTTGCTAGCAGATCAAATTGAAGTACAGGAGAGAGTTCACAAAGCAGTTCCCTCTGTGACTATCATAGAAGTAAAGATGGAAGATCATCTCCCAAAGCAGGTGACCCAACTGGAATAAGTAATCCAACAACTTCAACAACGAATCACAAATCTGGAGCTCTGCACCGTGCCTGAGACATCCTAAGAGATAAGAGATCTAAGAGAGTCCACTGCTCGAAGCGCAGTCGACCAATTAAAAAATTTGGCTTCAGAATGTAGGTAGCTAAGAAGTAGAAGTGCCCAGACTTATGAATCCCTCACAGAGAATCCATAATTGCAGACATTGGAGGCGCAACTTCACGAAGCAAAGAAGCATGCAGATGTGCTACAAGCGTAGCTGAAGTCTGTGATCCCAGTCGAAAGAATGAAGAGGTTCGCAGAACAATGCACATCCCAACAATAAGTACACATGTTGTAAAGTAAAGTACTGGAAGTCTCTCAAAGACTGGAACCACTCCAAGAGAAGGCATGCCAATTGTTTGCCAAACTTGAAATTGAGGGATCTGAACTTGAACAGGGTGTCATCACTGCAGAACAACTCCTGGAAGGACCGCTCAATGACACAGTAATCCAAGAATTTATTGAACAAGAGGTTGTCGCACTACAGTAGGTCGAAGAATCTCGAGCCAAGATCGAGGCGTTTGAAGCATAATTGGTCAGACCTGAGTGACTCGAGACGAGTCACAGGTGAGTGTTGGGGGATTTTTGTCCCTTGACCAAGTTTCGAAGAATACTTGGTCATAATTGACCACTTTTGGGACCGCAACAACTTGCCAAGGAAGGATCACAACACGAAGCGGAAATTAAGGAAGCAAGACCTATTTTTGGGTCCATTTTAGGGTTTTGGGTTGATGTTACGGGAAAGGGATGTCAGCCCGTGGGTTTACCCACGTTTAGGCCCATTTTGTAATGTATAAATAGGCAATGTAAATAGAGGATAAGAGAGAAAGGATGATAGTAATGTAGTACATATATGTAATGTATAACTGGAAGCTTAGTGCTAGTAACTGGATCTGTGTGATCGGATGTATCTTAGAGTGCTCTGTGCATGAGAACATAAATCTAAGTGTAGTTTGGTGTAGTCTTGTGCTGAAGAGTAAGGAAGAAGGATCTAGCGAGCTGCGTAGATCTTCTATCCTGTGCAAAGTAAGGGTCATTGAAGCTCTGTGCTGTAACTGCTTGACCAAGATGATATAAAGAGGACTTTGTGGACCTAGCCCCAGGGTGGGGGTGAACCACGGTAACTATGTGTATAGTGCTTTGTGCTTTGCTCTAAAGTGTTTATCTCTTTCTTGGCTAAGTGCTTGATGTGATTAAGTAGATCTAGTTATGCTCTGTGTTGATGATATATGAATGAACGCTAGATCTGATATATAAGATGCTTAGTGCTTGAGATGTTGAATCTAACCTATATTTCTATGGCTAAGTACTTAATCATCCTTAGTATAAGTATTCATTGCGATGCGCTGTGCTTTCGGTGAAGTGTATTAATGAATGTATGTTAAGGAATAACTGATGCTAAGTGAGATATAAGAAAGATAATCATAGATCTGTGTCCCAACTAAGGTTGCAGATATCTGAGTCCTGCAACCACCCCTGCCTCTACCTCGGGTGAGACTTCAACTGCTTTGCAGGTGTTGCCAAAAGGGCCAGTAGTTGGGGTTTTGTTGGTGCAATCTTGAGCATTGAACCCTGGGTCTACCCCTGTGCACCCACCCATCCTTAACCTGCTACCTCATACCTTAGTTGATCCATTGGCCATTTATTACAGGCTAACATATCTGTTAGCCTGCTGACCTGCCCTGCGCGCCCAATAGATACCTGTTCACTTAAAGTAATCCTCATTTTCACCATTTTCCCACTATTCATGCTCTTCGCACACCATAAAATCCATTTTCCTCACTTCTACAACCATTTTCCCAGCCATAGCCATTTACTACTAACATTTTGTTTCACTATGCAGGTATCGGTTAAATCAATGGCGCCAAAATCCAAAAAATTAGTAGTCGAGGAAAATCCTTTCCTCCCATCTCTTGTCGATCTCGACCGAATTCCATTAGCTGATAAAGATTATTTGATCACAGAGACCAGGTGTGAATTCGACCTCATGAAATTGTAGACATGGTTCAAGGATACTTTCATAGACCAAAGTGATGAGATTGGGCTCTGGGAGTCAAATCTCCCTCTGTATTTATTTCCCCAAGTCCACCATTTTTCCGAGTTTGCCCTCAAAAGTTAGGCTCATTACCTCCCTGACCAGAGAGCCATAGTATCATCTTCTGGAGAAACTATTTTCTCCATCACACACGAGGCCATTGATCAAATGATGCAAATACCTAGAGCCAAATCCCGTTCTCCCCTCACCATCAAAATTCTAACAGAAATGTACCAGAGCCTGTCTTTTCCCCGAAGAGCGCAGTTTTTTGAGCTGTTCCTCCCGCAGGATGCCCAGTTACCCAAGAAAAATCCCCCCTACCACTCTTCTATATTTTCATAAAAGGGCCACCAAATTATTTCATCACTGTGTTGTCTTCTCGGTTATTTTTCATATGAATGGGTGGATGAACCCATCTTGGGTTTCCTATCCATTTTCTCTGCCGAATAAAAGGCCACTATCCATTTTAATTACAACACCTTTATGGTCAAGAACATCCATGATTAATCGTTCAAATTCGCCACCGAGGGCATGTTCCGATATTCTTCAATACTAGCTTACATGTTCACTTTCTTCCAAGAAGACAAACTCATTTTCCCTATGCAGAAAATGGACCAGGACAACAAACCATAGGCGATGACTTCTTGGACTTCGTTGCTCAGAAGAAACTCCTCAGAGTTCAATTTTAAATAGTTTATTGAGTAGTTTTACCATCCAGTGGTGAGCATGCTCAGTGGAAGACCAAAGCCGAGGGTAAATGAGGAGGTCTAGATAATTTTACACCTTTCATACCTCGCCAAGACTGGATATTGGTACCTCTATCAAAATCACACAGAAATCAGGGTATATGTGTGTGAGTTAGCTCCATACAAATTGCCCACATATTTTCCTATCAGGATATTTGCCTTAGAGTTTATTAGACAAATGATAAATTCGAATGATATACATTTTGTATCTTTGAAGAATAAACAATAGATGAGAATCAAATGGTAGATAGGACCTTTTATTTGCAACATTCGAGCTACTGGTGAAGAGGCAAATAAATGATTGAAGGACATGAATTTTAATACTAGTTTCACTTGGCACTATGATCCATGCAGGATCATTGCAGAGATGAGATCGAAGAACAAAAGATCTCGATATGCTCACACACTCAAACCAAAAATTGAGAAATATGTGAACCAGACAGAGTGGGAAGTGAACACCCTGGAAGATATTGAAAAACAATCTTCCTTAACCATGATTTTACAGACTACTAATCCACAGGTACCAAAGGAGAAAAGGCCCAGAAATGATACTTCCCATTCAACCACATAAATCTCAGCTGAGTATTTTCAGGTATACACCAAAAGGCCAAAATCCAGTCATACAACTGACACAATTGGTGAAAAGGGAACCCAATCCACTAGATTTACAAAAGGGGATCATTCACCTCTTGTCTCAAGAAACCAACAAATCTTGTCTACTTCTTCATCCAAGAAGAAGAATCACACCTCACTAATCAACCCGCCAAATCAAGGGGGTGCAAAAATGAGTATTTTTGAGAAATACGATATGATCAAGAAGAAGAATTAGATGCTAACCAACAACACTTATGCTCAATTTTGGAAGCAAACCTCCACAACACAACACAAATTGTTATCAACTTTTGATACAGAGAAGGGGAGAATGCATATGGCATTCTTGCAGGCACAAATACCCCATCCAAAGGGGGTCACTAATTACAAAAGGTCAACTTTTGAATTTGATGCCAAACAAGTCCACCCAACTGACCAGATGGATCTGCACAGGAAGACTAGAGAAATGGTTTTCTCCACATTGGCTCATTCTTCCTCTACTGTTGCGAAATTACAGGTCTCTCTAAACAATGTTAAGAACCAATTAAAACTGGAGAAAATATCTTCTTTTGCAAAGGAGAACAGGTGTTGCACCTCTTTTGTCACCTGAATGAGCAAAACAGAGGTTCTTACAAGCTTAGTTGGGTTAGCTAAGCAAGATAGCAGTGAAGGAAAGGGTTAGAAAAATAAACATAAAAGACTAAGATAAGAATTAAACTAGTAAAGGAAAGAACAACTAAACTATTGAGCATAAGGACATAAGAACAAGAAACAAACAAGACTCATGTCACCAATGGAAAGGATTGTATTAATGAAAAGAAAACACCGAGAAGAAAGGGGACTTTGGGTCCCTTCTTCCTCCAAGGGATGGCTCTTGAACCCCCAAGATTAAGCTCTTCTTACAACTTGAAAACTTGAAAGAAATGGTGAAAGAATCCCAAGCTAACCCACTCAAAAGGTGATGTGGATTGCCTAAATGGAATGGTGCTAGTATGCTCTTGATGAGGAAAGAGGATTTCCCAAGAGAATAACAACATCATAACCTTGCAAATGAATTCCTTGAAAATGTAGTGCACCCATGGCCTTGTTTTAGAGCACCACTTTGAGGTATTGTGCAACCAACTTTTAGTGTGAAAAGGGGCTGTTTAGGGAACCTTTAGGTCTTTGACCAGCCAACTAGCCGGATCCAGCCAAGATTTGGATGTCAAATCGACTTGGAAGATGAAACAAAAGTGGGTGGGAAGCCGACCAACCTCATAAATGTGCTGTTCTTAGGTGTGTGCGTCTTTTAGCGTCCACAGTCGCGCATCGTGTGCATGTGCACTTTTCTTGCATTTCTGGATGGTGCATGTGCACGCGTGCCCTGTGTAGTCATAGTGCATCTTGATTTTATAACTGGTTGTATAGTTGTGGACCTTTTGGAAATGATGTTTTGGTAATTTTGGTCCATGGGTGAACTCATAGCTATTTGAAGATGCTGGATTCCTGTAACCATTTGCGGACAAAATTTTAGTGATAACAGATGCCCCCTAATGTATGAGGTTAGGAGCATACTGATAGCCAAAATTCATCAATGTTTCTTCTACTGAGAGTACTGTTGTAAGAAAGAGCGATAGTGAGAGTATTAAGAGTGACCCATTGGAAGGATAAGGTAACCTGCAGGACCCAACCTTTTGTAAGGTGTGTAAAATAAAATGTGTACAAATGAGGCAGGCATGCCCCATGCTCGTGTCATGTAACTCAAAAAAAAAGGGTGTTGTACAGTAACTGAAATTGTGTGTTGATGTAGACAACTACAATGTCCTTAGGGGTAGTTTAGATAAAGGCAGAGGAAAATTTTGATGAGGAACATACTCCGAAAAATAGGCAATGCCACTTGTAAGAAGTATCACAGATTCTGTGGGTATTGAGAGCCCAACAAAGTTCAGAGGTCTTCGAAAAATATAAGAAACAACTACAATAGTCGCAAAGTAAGACCCACCGTAACATGAGAAATTGTTGAATTCAAATTTTATGGGGGTCAATGATAGCAGGGAGCACTTATGGGTCTCCCTGTGTCATCCGAGACTTCTCGTTGTAAAAGTAATGAGAGTCAAGATACTATCGCCCTTCTGGAAACTGTGCTGATGTCGATAAAAAGGGAGATGCAACTCCAAGAATAAAAGGTCTTCGTGAAATCCACTAGGTGAGGTCGGGAACTGAGGAGGTACATGGAAGAAGTCAAGCTGTGTGGAGACTCAAGACTGCCCTTGGTTGGGGATATATGTGAAGTTTAAGTGGCTGCAACTGTTTCATGAGGTCGAGTATCAGGGGGGACAACGAGACATGGGATAAGTTGTGTCAGAGGTGGGACAAAGTGAACAAACTCCGAGAGCAGAGGTAGGTGGCCTATGGGAAACTCTGGGTTTATGGACGATGTCAATAGGAGTAGGTGATAAGGAATGCCCTAACCAAGGGCGACATGGGTTTCATTTTCCAAGAAGGTATCCAAACGTGATGACAAAAAGATATGTAAAATGTTGGAAACAATGACTTAATTACAAAAAAAATTAAAAAATCAGTGGGGATAATAATCCAGATACATAAATGGGTGCCCTAGTGTAAGATGGCTTGGCCTGAGGATGGCACAAGTTGGTGTAAAAAAAAAGTGGAGGGTTGGGGTCCCATAGGAGGGTTTCTGTAGTAGGGCAATGTATGGAGGGAAATCTGAAGATGGGAAAACCGATGGTGGATGAAATGGATGGTAAATGATGCCGTGGGAGTGCAGTCAAAATAATCCACGAGGAAGTGCCCTGGGAGTCCATTGGGTAGGCTAGCAAAATGAGGAGAAGGAATATGTGGTTGATTCGTGACATGATGTAAGGCTATCGGGACTCTCCTCCCTAAAGGTTGAAAACAACATGAGTGTCAAAGTGACAAGGGGGCTATGAATGGGACAACTCATGTGGGGGAGAATGCTACCAGGGACTGTCTTGATGTAGAGGAGTCGCCAATCTGTTGTGCCTCTTTTGTCACCTGAATGAGCAAAACAGAGGTGCTTACAAACTTAGTTGGGTTAGCTAAGCAAGACAACAGTGAAGGAAAGGGTTAGAAAAATAAACATAAAAGACTAAGCTAAGAATAAAACTAGGAAATGAAAGAACAACTAAACTATTGAGCATAAGGACATAAGAACAAGAAACAAACAAGACTCATGTCACCAATGGAAAAGATTGTATTAGTGAAAAGAAAACACCGATAAGAAAGGGGACTTTGGGTCCCTTCTTCCTCCAAGGGAGGGCTCTTGAACCCCCAAGATTAAGCTCTTCTTACAACTTGAAAACTTGAAAGAAATGGTGAAAGAATCCCAAGATAACCCACTCAAAAGGTGATGTGGATTGCCCAAATTGAATGGTGCTAGTATGCTCTTGATGAGAAAATAGGATTCCCCAAGAGAATAGCAACAACATAACCTTGCAAATGAATTCCTTGAAAATGTAGTGCACCCATGGCCTTGTTTTATAACACCACTTTGAGGTATTGTGCAACCAAATTTTAGTGTGAAAATGGGTTGTTTAGGGCACCTTTAGGTCTTTGACCAACCACCAAGCCGGATCCAGCCGATATTTGGATGTCAAATCGACTTGGAAGCTGAACCAGAAGTGGGTGGGAGGCCGACCAACCTCATAAATGCGCTGTTCTCAGGTGTGCGTGGCTTTTAACATCCACATTCGTGCATCTTGCACATGTGCGTTTTTCCTGCGTTTTTGGATGGCGCATGTGCGCACACGCCCTATGTAGTCATAGCGCATCTTGATTTTATAACTGAATGTATATTTTTGGACCTTTTGGAAATGATTTTTTGGTAATTTTGGTCCGTGGGTGGAATCATAGTTGTTTGAAGATGTTTGATTCTTGTAACCATTTGCGGACAAAATTTCAGTGATAACAACAGGTTTAAATCCTTAGAAGAATCGATACTCAAAATTGGTTATGATCCTTCAAATGTGAATGCAGCTGAGGAATTGGTTAAGAAAAAGAATGCTGACATAGAATCTCTAAGGAAGCAATTGAAATTTCCAGCTACAGAGGATTCACAGGCCAAAGAGATAGTTGAGACAGAAGGGGAGAAGGAGGAAATTCTAAAATTGATCATGGAACATAATACATAGACAAAGGACATGGAAGCAGAGTTGGAGAGGTTAGTAAAGGAGAAAGAAAAAACAAGACTGATGGAATTCATCCCACTAAGTGCAGTTCCTCTCACAGGAGTCAACACAACGACTGTCTCAAAAACCACTACAACAAATCTTCCATCAACCACCCCACTGACAACTTTGGAAAAGAATGTAGAGATAGAAAAATAAATGGAGGAGATGACCCTGCGAGGAACAAAGATTGACAGACTAAAAAAAGAGGTTGATAATCTCTAGGATCTTAAGACTTCCTACCATACAAGCTACAACATTGAGAGACAAGCATCGAAAAATCTCAAGAAGGAAATACAACAACTTTAGAAACAAATAGTGGGAGGTAAAACACTAGGAGAGGCTAAGGAGAACATTTGGACATATATCTCCAAATCCATAAAGGAAATATGGCCCATGGTGCAAATCATGTTTGAGAAACATGAACTAGTGTTGATGAGTAGGCATACCATCAACAAAATAAGAGGAGAGCTGGGTGAAATGCCCACAGAAGCTAATAAAATCATTAACTTTCTGAATTCAAAGACTAAGGAAGAGCTAGAAGACCTGCAAGTTGAAGATATAACAGAAACCATCCTTGAAGTCAAAAGAGTTTTGACCAAAAGAGGATTGATGTTACAACTAGAGGAGAAATCCTTGAACATAGAGGTTGCAGTTCAAAGGTGTTTTAGCAAGATCAAGGTTTTGCAGAAGAAAGGGCTTCCTAGTTTACTGGTCCTAAATGACAAGTTGATGACCCTCCCCGACTACAAGAAAAAGATATCCATGGTGGCCAAGGAAAGTTCCAAGTTTTCTGTTATACAGGGTAGCATCACAGGCAAGGTGTTCCTAGAGACTTTGCAGCCGGACCTCAGTATTCAGCACAAGATCAAATATATTTTCATCATCAAGCCTAATTTTGCTAAATATACAGAAATGGATAAAATCTACCGAAGACTGCTCAAATTCACCATTCCTAGTCAACAAAGATGGGAGGAGCTGTGCACTTTGATCGAATGAGGGATGAGGTGTACAGTCCAACTCAACATGTAGAGAAGTCAATGTCACGTGATTGACTCAACAATGACCTTCCCCAAAATGAGCATGACAGATACAACAGATCATCATCAGTTCCTACATTTTTTCATCTTGTTATTTAGTTAGTTATATTTAGGATCTGCCACGTCCTGATCAATTAATGACATGATCATTTGTAATTTTTGTGATAAATACTTCAAAATTCGAAGTAGTGAGGGTTGATTTTTACGCCCTAGCAAGCTGTAAGCACTGTAATTTTTGTCAAGAGATCTTCTAGTAATATAAAGAGACGTTTCATAGGATTCATGCATGTTATCTATTGGTGAAGTTTTCTATTCTCAGTTGAATGTTTATTTCTCTTAGTTATCATCTTGTTTTCTAATCTGATCATTTAAAAGGAGTTAAAGTTGCATAATTTACCTTTTCGTACTCTGTTTCTAGCTTTTAAAGATCTTAAGTGTTTTTATTCTTATGTTGTAGTCAAGAGATTCTTAAATGATTTTTGGTTATAATTAATCAATCTCGCCTTTTTTTGCTGTCCATCATTTTATTTCTAAAGAATCCAATATTTTCATTATCCTGCCTTGTGAAAATAATATTTACATCTGTTCTTGAATCCTTACCTTTATAAGACAGACTCCATAGCCCAGTGGATGCGTAAAACCTTTTCAGCCATTTAATAAAAACAAAACAACTCGATCCTACATATTTTAACTAACCTAATATTTGAATTTAAAACAAAGTTAAATATTACAGAGAGATCCCTCTCTGAAACTGGAAGGGCTAGCTCCCAATTTCGAAGTGGTTGGATAAAGTTACCTCTGGTAAGTTTCTTTTGCTTTCCAACAACCTTTGGGAATTTACATAGTGATAACAGGGTGAAAGAGGGATGGATGGGGAGATTAGGATGATACTACTAAATCAGAGAAGCGAGTAAGATCCAAACTGATGAGAGGCTACCTCATCTTCTAGAAGATTATGTTCTAGAACATTCGTGAATTTTGACTTTTCCTTTTCTTAAGCATCATCGCACCCTATGCATAGGCATCCTGCGATGCCACCACATTCCATATTTGGTGCAGAGTGCGACAATAAAGAATTGTCGTACCTCAAAGCATAGATCAGGGTGCGACGATCTTCCTTGTCATAGTTTTTGAGGGGGGGAAAAAACTACTTTTCTCATGGATAAAGTCTCTTTTAATGTTTTCAGGGAAAATGAAAGTGAGTTAAGCACATGTCGTTAGTTGATCACTAGGGTGACCAAAATAATGTGTAATAGAATACCCCCCAAATTATGAAGTTGGAACCTATGACAACTGAAATACTTTGTAGAATGGGTGTGTTGAAAACAAGGAGCACATCGATCGGGAACCTGCAAACAATCAAGAATCTGTGTAACAATATACCATCTTCTGAGGTAGGCATTCCCATATTCAGACTACGAGTGACTCTAATCATAAGTGTCAAGTGAGTCATGGCCACTAAACATACACTGTGAATCCATGTCATCATGATTCATCGTATCCACGATAAATACACAGTGGATGTATGCTCTAAAATAATTCAAATTCAGACACAACCACAAGACATACACAATGGATCTATGTGTCAGTAAAAATTTATGAATACTCCATTGCAACCTAGACCGATATGATGAGATCCGAGGTCTTCAATTCCATCGTCTCTAAGTATGAATTTATCCATGTGATTACAGGTGTCGAAGTCGAACATGGTAGAAACCACTTGATTACCGGTCATTAATGAAAACCATTAACAATTGCAAGGGAGATCACCATTGATGTCAATGACTCCCAAGGTACTCCTAGTACAATTCAACGAGTGCGAATGAATGAGTTGAAGTCGAACACTCGATGGAGTCTTCCAATCAGGGGCCAATGATGTGAACCCACTATTGGAAGTGAAGAGACCTGCCATTAAGGCATGAAATATCCAAGGTACTTTGTGATTTATAATTCCTATTCCCGGATAATGATTTGAAGTCGACATGTAATTAATAATCATAGGAGGGCCTTAATGTATCCCTCATCAATGACACAAAATATGTAATAGATTTGAAGTAGATCAGAGTATGATGTGTTTCAAAACTAACTTAGGGAAATCCGACATGGTAGAAAATTTATAACTGTAGATGGTCGACTCGATAGAAGGCTAGTTTAGGTTGGAATTCTCTTGAACATATGAATGACACGAAAATTGTCTTGGTAGCATTGACTCTATGAGGACCCAACTTGTGGATGTTCAAAAAAGAGACAAATGGATTTCCCAACTTGCATACAGTGATGAAGGGGGGTGTCATGTTCAAGAGCAACTTCACTGCCACTAACACAAATACAGAGACACATTTCTTCTCAATTTCCCCCCACCATTTCTGGCGAGTACCTCTTTATTTTTACACAAGCTTGAGGAGGATAACATATGCTTGAAATGTAAGCTCATCCTTCGGATGAGTCCCTCAGAGTATGTTTAACGAACCCTAATAAGGAGTGGTTCTATCCCATATGGGCCTTTCGATGCTTGTTTAATGAGTCCAAAGAAAGAAAACTCAGGGGTTTTTCATGTTTAGAGAGTCCGAAAAACACTTAAAGACAACTCCATAAGCTACTTTTTCGTAAGTTAGTTTGATGAGACCGAAAAAGAGATAACCTACAACTCATCAGACATTTTCTTCAAATACTTTTACGAGCGTGAAAAGAACAAGGTCACTCGTCTATATTTTCATATTTAGGTAGCTTGAAAAAATCTTTAAGGATACTCCATATGATTCGTTTTTTGTATTGCCAATGCGAGTTTGAAAAAATGACAAAAAGATTACTCGATTGCATTCTCATGGTGTCACGAGCGTGAGAAAAAATTAAGATAGTGCTGAGATTTTTTCCTAAAAAACCCTAAAAGCATCTGTACATAAGAAAAACACATAAAAACAATAAAAAATGGTGGACCCCTGTCAAATGTCTCATCCTTAGATCTTTCAATTTGTAATAGAAAACACTTTGCAAATTTGGTTAGACTTTAGGGCATAGGTAAAATATAAAAAATAATTTAATTTTATAATAAGATATGGTAAAAATTAATAAAATAGGTCAAAACAACCCATTTACCATTTCATTTTGCAATTTCACCCAAATAATTCCCCAAACCCTCTTTTTCTCCCAAGTTTCAACCGTCGATTCTGGAGTGCCTGGTGGATCATTTCACAAACCGCTTCCGTCAAAAAGATAATCTCCTGCCTCTTTATCTTTTCATGGTTTAAAATTTCATTTTTATTGGTTTATTTTTGAGTTTGGGTTGATTTTTAGGGGGTACCTGGACTTTTAGATCGTCACAGGCCCACATTATCGTGAATTGCGATGATTTGAAATCACCGCAGGGGGCTCAAAGCCAAGGTGAGACAACGTCACTCTGCATGAAAGCAAAGCCTTGTGACAACCACAACTCAATTTTTGAAAAGATAAAATGAGTTAGGAAAAATTCCAAGAATTGATTTTTTATGATTCTAATCCTCTTTTGGTGTTACTTGGCAGGTTTTCCTTAATCAAAATTATCGAGTGGAGAGAACGAGAGCATGAGGAAGAATAATATTTTTCTAGGAATGACTCGGGCACAATTATGGCACTTCGGCACTGTGGAGTACTCAAGTTCTTCAAAATTCAGGGCATGAGAGCCCAACTGAGATTACTAGAGTATCTGGTCCACATGTGGGATGTAAACGAACAAACCTTTCATGTGGGTGCGCATACACTCACATTGGATATAGATGACATTTACTTTCTGATGGGGTTATCTCGCCGAATACTCTTGGGAAGAAGGGGTGGGGGAGAACCCATAGATTACTATGTTGTACACCATTGCGTTCCAGGTACGGAAAAGCATAGTGGCAAGATGGCCATTAGAGATGTTCAGGATTTACCATTGTGGACCATCCTATATACCATTACCCAGATGCCAGGGAGTGCAACTCCCCACATGTCTTTGCAAAGACACTTTCAATACGCCATAGAGTGCATGGATCCCAGGGTCTTCAACTGGTACAAGGGTGTCTTAAAGAACATGAAAAATAAACCGACAAAGTGTCGAAATGGTTGGTTGAAATTTTTTGGTTACGTGTCCATTTTGGTGTCCTTATTCTTGGAGAGGGTCCCCTTCTTACGTCTATGGGTGGAGTGGGGCATACCCGCTCCACAATATCCACATATGAAAATATGGGTGAAATTGATGGCTCGTCACGGTGTCGTACCTATTGTCAAGCATGACGAAGTTTTCTTCCAATGGATGAGAAATCAACTAATCATGGTGGAGGACTATGCGTATGCCGGGACAAAATTTCATGGGGATCCTGACTTATATCTTCCCGAGGGACTTAGTTGGGAGACATAGGTAAGAAGGAAATTTTCATTATATGATGTTTTTGATATTTTAATTATATAAAATGTTTTTTGTCATTTATCCAAGACTAATCAAGTTCTCTCAATAATGAAGATGTGGCACCTTATCGTCCTCTAGGATCATCTCCCATTCATAGGAGAGGAGAGAGAGGTGATGTAGAAGGAGTGGCCTCCACAGATATCGAGGCGATTGAGCAGAACCTAGAGGGATTCAACATGAATATCCATGATTCCACAATGGACGAACTTCCTAGGCACTATCAATGCGATACAGTTGGCGTATCTACATATATTGATTGAATGCTCCGTAGAGTGGCACGAACAGTTTTTTGCTACAATGAGCAACATCCTTGATGTTTTCTACATGAATCCATGAGCTTAACTTTTTGATATTTTGGTCCTTGGACACACACTTTTTGTGACTTTTATTGTTATTAATATAAAGTTCCTACTGGCTTACTTGCCTTTTCAAAAAGTGTGTTTGGATTTATAAATGTCTCAAATATATGTCTAGCACATAATTAGCCAATGCATTTGTTAATATGTTTAGACATCTAGGAAGATGTTGATACTCGATATAATAAAAATTTCTTTCCAAGAGGAGAATTCTTAAGTATACTCGTAACAATGTAGGACTTTAGATGGAATAAATGTTACTTAATTACAACACTACTAACTGTGAATCAAGTCATACAATAAGATGACAGATGCCAACTGAAATGGCATCAGTTAATAATTCGATAACTGCACTGTATTCCACGATATTATTAGTTGCATGACCAAGGAACACACCATGTAAACTGATCAACTCATCCGTAGGTGCATAGATTTCCCATGCAACAGACACTAGGTTTTGAGTACTACAACTAGCACCATCAACAAAGCCAATATAGGGTAGCAAAGACACCGACATTTTGAAACCAAGCAAAATGCAAGGTAAGCAACTTAAAAGGTATGAAAAAAATGAAAAAAAACACTAGAGTATGATACACTAAAATACACAGCACTCATGCAAAAATAGTCTAACTATAGTACTTCTTCAAGTAAAGGCCATTTCTGGGTTCACTCAAAGGAATTCTATTGTAATCTACCAGCTCATAAGCCCCTTTCTCCAAAACTCACTTCAGGATATAAGGGCCATGCCACATGGGCTCAAATTTACCGGCCTTTAATAAGTCACGATCCTGTTCATAAAGAAGAACCAAATAAACCTCAGAAAAAACACGTGGTTTGACATGCTTGTCATATTGAGCTTTGAAATGCTTCTTCTGAGTTTCAATGACTAAGGCTGCATAATGACGAGTCTCATCTAATTGCATCAAATACAAGAGACGTTCCTCTGCAACTGAGGTGTTAGGGAGAAGTTTGATAGCTAGTTTCAAAGATGGGATTTCACATTCAATCGACATAATAACTTCAATACCATATACCAACTGGAAAGGTGTGAGCCCTGTGACAAATTTAACAAATGTCTGATAAGCCCATAATGCCAAGAAGAGCATCATGTTCCAGCTTGACTTGTGAATTCCTATCATCCGTCGAAGCATAGTAGTAAGAACTTTGTTAATTGCTTCAACTTGGCCATTGGCCTGTGGATAGTAGGGTGTTGAGTTTTCATGTCGAAGACCCAACTTCTCGATAAGTTCAGACATCATGAAATTGCGAAAATGAATACCATGGTTAGTGACAATGGCTTGAGGGACACCAAATATAGTAACAATATGATTGAATATGAATAACGCTATAGTTTTCCCGGTGTTATCAAATGTAGGAATCACCTCATCCCATTTAGTGAAATAATCCACGACTACGATGATGTATCCATGCCCCCCGACCAAGTGAGGGTTACATGTCATGAAGTCAATGCCCCATTTAGAGAATGGACCAACAAAAACTACAAGATAAAGAGGAGTAGGATGAGATCAGATCTTATTGTTGTACATTTGAAAAGTGTGTCATTTCTGGATGACAGTAATGAAATCCTTAAACAATGAAGGCTAGAAGTAACCAACTCGTAATATCTTTTGGGCAGAGACATACCCAGACATATGACCACCACATGCTACAGAATGAGAATCATTCAAAGATTTATCAGCTTCATCATAGGTTATACATAGTCGAAAGATGGAATCAATACCATGACGGTAAAGGGTATCACCAAGGATGATGTATTGGTGGGTTTGATACCGAATATGACGATGATCCACACTAGAAAGATCAAGATGGAAAGTTTGGGTTTGGAGATAAATGATAATGTATCCATACCATATGTCATCATAACTGATTATAAAGAGAGATTCATCAAGAAATGAATCCTCAACCACAGTTTATGTCTCAGTAGAGGGAAGGTCACATATCAATTCGAAAAAAAACCAAAGATTTCTTTGATTTGGCATGCTCAAATTCCAAATAAAACTCTTGGAGAATCACTATCCATTTGGATTATTCCC
>ML794039.1:75976-108273 GCA_009831015.1 Picea engelmannii
TGTCAAGTAAGGATGTGCTGCATAGGGTTGCAATCGGAAATGACTGTGGTTCTGCGTAATAAGATATAATGACGAAAACGTTGAACAACTTGAACAACTGCCAAGGCCAGTTTCTCCACATACAAATATTTGGTTTCAGTGGTTGTGAGATTCCGAATCAAATAGTATATGACATGTTCATCATGCGAATCATCCTCTTGGAATAGAACCATAGTGATGGTAGAGTCCAAATCAATGAAGTATAAGAAATAATATAGACTATAATCAGGTGGAAATAAGAGTGGTGTATGGTTTAAGGAAAGTTTCAAAGCTTCAAAGGATTTGTTAGCAGTGTCGTCCCATACAAAATCGTGACCCTTTTTAAGAAGTTGAGTAGAACCTTTCATTAATTCAAGACAGTTGGGGATGAATCAACGTAAATTTTTTTCCTTCCCTTGCAAACTTTGGAGTTGGCCCAATGTAGAAGGAGGAGGCAGATTGAGAATAACTTCGACCTTCAGAGGGTCCACCCGAATCCCATGTGTAGAAACGATAAAACCAATAAGTCATCCGAACTCCACACAAAAAATGCATTTATGTGGATTCGATCGTATTCGATAATAACGACAACATAGGAAAATGGCCCGTAAATGTGCAGGGTGATCTTGATGACACATGGAATGCGCCTGTAAATCATCTAGGTAAGGTTGTACAATGTTCTTAATTTCATGAAAAGCGTAAGACATAACGCGTTAAAAAGTCGCACCAACATTCTTGAGACAAAAAAGTAGTTTCCGATATGCAAAGGTTCCCCAAGGGTAGATAAAAAAAGTCTTATGTTGATCTACAGGTAAAATATTGATTTGATTATAGACAGAGAAACCATCCATTAAAGAGAAGATTTCACTCCCGACACAGTCGTCAATGATTTGGTCAACGAAATGGGTTGGATAATTCTCTTTGGGACAATCCTTGTTGATATCCCTATAATATACACAAACACGGATTGTGCCTTCTTTCTTCGTAACCGAAACAAGATTAGACACCCAATCGGTCAAATCCACATGATAGACAAAACCAACTTTAAGAAGTTTTTCAAATTCGAGTTTAATAGAAACAACTTTACATGGATGTACTGGGCGAAGTCTCCATCGAACGGGTTTAGCGTCTGGGTAAGTATTAATCTCATGTACAACAATATATGGATCAATGATTGACATCTCTTCGTAACTCCAGGAAAAAACATCACAGAATTCTTGGAAAAGAGATTTATAAATTTGGACCTTATTCGTAGAACATTTGGCACCAATGTGAACATTTTCCACTGCTCTGGGTTTAATAGAAATATCTAAAGGGATGGTAGGTGAAATTTTACCCAAGTTCCCTTCGTACAAAACATCGTGTATTGGTTCAGGAACAGGGGAAATAGTAACAACAATAGACAAATTCAAAATCCGTTGATAATTCTCTATAGTCTCGGGTTCCAGGAAGAGAATAGAATGATGATGCCCATCGTCCTATGGGTTATCTTCCATAGACATGATTATCATTATCATTTCATCGATGTGAAAAAATACGTGAAATGGATCCAAAGATGTATCTAAGAGAGAATGAGGAGGAGTTTCCGATTGAATATCTTGATAACCCAATTCTACTAGACTTAAAGGCATTCTGTCGCCGTAACAGATACAGTCGTTAGAGCTAGGTACTATCCAAGGGTCATAATACTTAGGGATTTCAACAACAATGGTTGATATCATATTAATCGAGGTGAAAAAAGGAGTAGGTATATCGGGTGGTGGAATATGAAACATACTCATTAATGATGAATCTTTTAAGAGACCCACACCGACATTCTCATAATCGAGAGGTGTTTTCACAATGAAAGGTACGTTACTAGTACGAGAATCAGAATTAAAGAAGGCAAGTTGATTGACGGTAATAAATTTTCCTTGGTGAGGGAAACGTATCACACAAAAAAAAGTAGAAACAACTACACACATGGAATCAATCCAACTACGTCTAGGTAGAAGGTTGTAATCGAGAGGTGCATCAAAGACCTCAACCTCAACAGTAACCGCTTTTCCTTCTAACGTAATAGAAAACGAATGAAGAACACCATAAGGTTCAAATATTGTACCATTAAATGATTTTATAGTATTGTGTGACTCGGTAAGGTTAGGAGAGCCAATGGATTTCCAACAAGTGATAGAGATGACACAAGTTGAGGCCCCTTCATCAATAACGACTCGACAAATATTCTTATTTTCCACAATAACTTGTATGTAATACACTAATTGAGGAGGAAGCCTTGGAATATGATCTTCCAAGTCAAATATTATCAAGTTTGTATTAGTAGGATCAATTCCACCAATAGCCTTTAACAATGTCTTCCGTTGTGTAGGACAACTTTGAAGGACTTCAAGAGCCGACATCGAAGAAGGTGCCTGCGCAAGATCTTCTACAATACTGTAGTTTTTCCAAACACATGCATGAGGATTAACAATGACTTACGAACAACACCTTTAGGAGGAGGACGAAGAACTGTATCTAGACTTAGTCATTTGAAATGAAGAGGACTGTTGGGAGGTGAAGTTGATGGAGGAGGTTGAACCAATGGAGGTGGTGAATCATCAACTTTATCTTTCAAAGGAGGATAATATTTGGCTCGAGTAGCGACTGCAACTTCCTTCTTCTTGGAGTCACCAGTACACATAAGTAAATAAGATGTGGTAGAGGGAGAAGTTTGGTCATGAATGACCAATTGGGCTTGCTGCTAAGAAGGAAAAGGTTGTGACAAAACTACAGGTGTAGGAGGTGTCCCGGTCCCTTACAAGAACTTAGTAACCTCAACACATTGTGGACAATCTTTCATATAATGATCCTCACCACAATTAAGACAAGGATAATGAGGTTTGCACTTTTCTTTATCATCAGTAGGACAAGTCTTGGGTTTATTGGATTGTTGATTATAATTTTTTTCCTCCTTATTCTTACCCTTCCCTTTCTTTTTATTTTGATTTTTACCGGTAGGTGTAGATTGAACTGAATTAACCTCAAATATTTTACCAGGAGAAGGAGTTGGAGGAGGTGTTAGAAAAACAGGACCGCGGAGCAATAAAATAAAAAAAATGCAGAAACAAAACACAAAAGACACACAATACAAGAGAGATAGAGATTTACATGGTTCACCCAGTGTGGGCTACGTTCACCAGAGAAATTGTCAGGTCCTTCCTTTATTATTATCCAGTAAATGAAGGGATACAACCTACAACAAAACCCACTGTAACTTCCTCTTCTTTTTCTCACAGTCTCCTCTCTCAGAATACAATATTCACCACCATCCATAGTCACGATACATTTCCCTCATAAAAGAGGGTTTCCTTCTAGGGAAAAAAACCCTAACATAATCTCTACCATTAGATCTGCGACCTTATAATGAACGGTCCAGATTTACAATGAAATTACAATATACTTTTACAAGGAAATTTTTTCTTCGGGGGCTTCGCCCCCGAACCCCCGCTGGGGCCCCACTTTCCCCCAGACCCCCCAGCCGGGGGGATAGGCCCCCCGGACCCCATAGAGGGGGTACCCCCCTGTGCACTCCCCCGCGTGGAAGAGTGTACATACTTCTGGGGTGTAAATACTTCATGGGGTATAAACACGGCTGAAAGTAAAAGACCTATAAATCAGGAAGATAATCAGGCTCCACAACCAACAGGAGGAGTATTTTGTACATTAGCAGTAGTAAAATTGGGATTGGAATTGTTGATGATTCCAGCTGTGTGAGACATTCTCCATCTTACAAACCTATGAGATGTGGATCATTGCAACTATGTGAGTCTTTCTCTAGCTTACAAATCTGAGAGAAAGCCCCTAAGAAGGGTACATGGTTCCTACCCGAGACAGAGATGGAATGTAGAGATGACCTCCTCTATTTAGAGAGTTAAGAAGAAATCCAGATGATTATCCAGTGGGAAAGACAATCTGTTGAGTTAGACATGCCTGTGGCTGAGCACAAGGTGAGCGTGTGAAATCCCAAAGTGATGGGTGCATCGTCATGTGAAAAAAAATGAAGATGATGTATTAGCTTCCTCTATGCAGTAGAGTTGACAAGAAAATCTAGATGGTTCTCCTGTGTGAGGCAGTGGGAAAGAAGATCTGTAGAGTGGACGTGCCTGTGGACGAGCACATGTGAATGTGTGAAGATTTGGTTCTTCTGTGTAAGGAAGTGAGACAGAGATATGGACATCCCTATGGATGTTCCCCTAATGGATGAGAAATAGTGGGTGTACAATATCCCTTGTTATATTTTTCAAGAGTCAGACTTGCCTGTAACCCTAATTGTAATGTAAAAGGTACATGTCGGCCCTACCTTAATGTGACTGGTAATTAATGTAAAAGATAATTAATCTAGTTATTATTAATTATATTATAAGCTAAGTGAGGTCGAACCTGTTTTTCCAATACACACTTTTGTTGACAGGTTTAGGTTAGTATAAGTAAAGGTAAATTCCCCATTGAGGAAATACATCTTTCATGTTAATTTGGAAATTTCAGCAAGTACACTTCTTTGGGAAAAGTGCACACCTCTCTTGGGTGCTATAGTTCTAGGGTTTGAGAACCCTCTTGTGTGATAGGGTTTATCTTGGTGGTGAAGATGTTTCTCTTGAGGAATATAGAAAAGGAGTTGGCTGGGTTTTCTTCCCTTGTTGAGAAGGGTTTCCCAAGATACTTCTTGTGTTCTTGTGCATGGTGCTTCTTCTTGTGATCTTGGTTGCTACAACATTTATGGTTATGGTTAAATGCTAAAAATGGAATGAAATTCATGCTTAACCTAGATTATTGAAAAAACAACATGGTATCAGATCATAGGTCTTGAAAGAACCCATTGCACAAGCATCCACCAAGTCACAAATCACCTTTTGCAGAACCGTACAACCCTTCTAGGGTTTCTAGAAAATTTGGTACGACCTTCCTGTTACACATTATTTTCGTCATCCCTATGATCGTTAATGATGTAAACCTATCTGTTGCCTTCAGAGGGGTCATAGTGGCCAAAGTTCCTGAAGAGAGAAGGAAGAAGAACTTTTCCTGAGGAAAGAAATTGCTTTTTCCTATGTAAAAACCTTATAAAAAGGAATGTTCGCAGGTTGCTATATAGGCAGGGTGCGAGAATGATCAATTCTCGTAGGTTGCACTATAGCCAGGGTGCGAATAGTTCGCAGGTTGCTATATAGCTAGGGTGCGAACATTCCAGCACGTGGGAAAAACGTACGGTTTCTCGAATTTTCTAGAAGGAGAAGCTTCTTGGGTGAGGTGGCATCCGAATGGTTTGGATCTTACTCGCTTTCATGATTTAGTGGGATCATCCTAACCTCCTCACTTTATCCTCTTCCACTTATAAAAAGAGAGGAGCTCTCATGGAGAAGAGGTTCTTGGTTGTGGTTCTTTGGCTTGGAATTATTAGCTTGGTTGGAGTGGCTTTGAGATTTGCTTTGTCAAGATAGATTGTGAGCAACTATCAGATCTATGGTCTCAGAATTCTTGGAGTCAAAGAGTGTGGGGAACGAAGGACAGTTGGAAGGGACCTTACAACATCAAGGCAATGGTTGTAATCTCTCTTTCAAATTTAATATGGTACAGTAATATGTTTCTTTCCCATAAAGTTAGATCTACTTTATTACATAATTCCTTGATCATAGTATAGATTGGCTATTGGATATATTATTTGCTTTCACTTTGGTTGGTTTGTGCTGTTTTGATCTTGACCGCACAAGAGCGCTGGAGCGAAGCAAGGAACAACAAATACCAAGGAAGTGATTACAAGGTACATATCTTCTTCTCACTTCCAATTTAATTCAATAGTTAGATCTAGGGAAAGCAGTATATTCTGTCTTGTTTTGTTCTAGATCCAGGTGGATCTAGGGAGATCGGTTTGTGTCCGCACTCACGGATTTATCCTATAACACTTCCTTTCAGTGGCGATTCAGCCCTTAATACTTGGATGCTAGGGATAATTTTGGCATAGAAGAGTACGTCCTCTTCCAATGCATCTCTAGAAGCTCTCAAAACAAAGTTCCAAGAAATTTTGATTTCTGTCCCTAGGGTTTCTAGGGTGCCGAAATTTCCTGCAGAATATTAATTCTAGATTTATGAAGAAACATTCTCCTGAATCAGAAAGAATCTTTGTGACACTATCAAACTGATTTTTGGCAGTCATAAGTCCAATATAATCCAAGGTTTCTAATTCAAACTAATCATTAGGTTTTCAAAATCCAGTTGGCGAGAATTTGAAGAAACCAATCAAATGAAGAACAAAGCATTAGTAGAAGATATGCTTGATGGAGAAAGCAACTTCATCTCCTGGAAATAAAGGCTTCAATCCACCCTTGAAGAATATGACCTCTTGGATGTGGTAACTAAAACCCTACCAACCAAAACTATATATATGGAGAAGAAGATAATAAAGGAAGATGATGTCAAAGCAAGAAAATTAATCATCTACTCAGTAAGAGATCACCTCTTACCTCGGATTTCCAACCTAAAGAAAACCTATGATATGCATGAAGATTTAAAATGAATGTTTGAAAGTGACAACACCCTCAGATATCTTACCTTAAAGATCCAACTTCAAAGTACCAAGATGACAAAGGGTGACATAGTTTCCATCTTCTTTATGAAGCTATAAGAGATTAAAGAACAACTAGAGACCATTGGGGAAATAATGTCTAATAGAGAACTTGTCTTAACTACTCTCCAGAATCTTCCAAAATTGCAAGAGCCTTTCCTTCAGAGTATCAGTAGAAGGGAATATCTAACAACCTTTGATCCTCTATGGACAGATTGTACTCAAGAAGAACTTAGAATTATAAATAGAGGAGTGGAAGATTCCTTAGAAGAAAATCATGCTCTTGCACTTCATACAAAGAAGGGAGGAAAATTCAAAAAGAAATTTCAGGCAAACATTTAAAGGTGAAAAGTCTTCATCAAATCCAGGTTATCAAGGAAGATATGTTTTAGAAATTCAGTGCTTCAGATGTGATAGTTATGGACACTATGAAAGAAACTTTCCAACTAGGAAGAAGGGGAAACAATATGCTTCCATCGCTGACATTGATCCAGACCCATCTCAAAAGAATGAAGAAAAGAGATAGGAGAAGTACTTCCTCTAAAACCAAATCATGACTACAAACCAAGTAAAACAAATTGATTTCAAATTTTATAGTTGATTGCAATTTTTAATAAATCCCTAGTATGGGAGCCCTCAAAGACTTGGACCATTATCCCTGGTACAGGAGTCCAAACCATATTTCACTAATTTTTATACGAGACAATCAAACATGTTTTCCTTAAAGAAGAGATACCCATTCAAACAAACCTAGAGAATCTCAGATGGATATTGACAGTGAGACAATACCTTCTCCCCCCTTCAACAGTTCAGAGGGAGACATACATTATTCCAGTTGATCCAGTTTCTTCAGTTAATATGTTTAGAGATATTGCAGTAGGACATAAAAGGCCTACCTAGACTCACTCTGCAAGAGTAAGAGAAACATACAAGCCTCTCAAGTTTCATTTCGAGAAAGTAAAATAGATCTTCAAAATCTATCCTTCAATTATGAGACACCTTATTGATGATGAGCCTCCTTGTCCTAGAGAAGCCACAAGAGAACATGTATGGAAATATTCCATAACAATAAGAATACCAATATATCTTAAAGAATTATGCATAAGATATTATTCAGGAACCGGAAGGGAAGTTTGTAGTAACTTCCAAGTTGATCTATAAGATCAAACATGCAGCTGATGGAAGTGTTTAGAAATACAAAACAATATCTATAGCCAGAGGTTTCTCACAAATAAAGGGAGATTTCTATGATGAGACACTTGATCCATTAAACATGTTACACTTCTATCCATACTATCATCCATGAGATGGAAACTACATAAGACAGATAAATTCTTGATGAGTTTGGAGTACAACTAGAGTATTGCTGATCCAAAACTATTTCATTTCAGTATTGATGACAAAGGCTTATTTTTGGTAACTTATTCAAGAAGTCTTGTTGATGGATACAAGTAATCCTTGACTTTTGAATTAGAGATGAAGAATCTGAGAATGATACACTACTTCTTGAGACAAGAAGTATGACATAGGACCAATGAGATTTTCCCGAGTTAAGGAAAATATACAGTGAAAACATTAAATAAGTTCAAGTATAACAGAATAAAAAATCCACCATGATGGAATGATGATGATTCAGATGAGACTGATCCACAACTCATTGGATCACTAATGTATTTGGTTAACACCAGACTTGATTCATGCCATGCAATGAATGTGCTTAGTCATTTCATAAGTCAACTATAAAAGACTCACTAGAAAAACAACAAAACATGTGTTAAGATATATCCGAGGTACAATTGGATATGGCCTGAGACATGCCTTCAATATGAACTTGATTTTGTAGGATATGCCAATTCAGATTGAGATAAAAGTACAGTAAACCGGAAGAGCACATCCGATTGATGTTCTACCATGAAATTTTCCATGGTTTCTTGATGCAACATGAAACAAAAATCTGTGGCCTTTAGTACACCAGAGACGGAGTATATAGAAGTGAGTGTGCGAAGCAATGTGGCTTCACAAGCTTATGATAGATTTACTTGACCATGAAATGGATCCTATGATGCTAACCATGCACCGTGTATAAATCTCCTTGAGAACCCAGTGTTTCCTGATGGATCGAAACACAATTGGATGAAATTTTTATATATCAGAGATATGATGCAGAGGAAAAATCGTACACATACAATACCTTCCTACACTTGAGTAGTTTGCAGACATCTTCACCAAACAAATTTGGTGAAGAATGCCTTCCTATTTGAGAGGGAGTATTAATGACTCTAGCCAATACAAAATTCAAAATACATTCGTGTGAGACGTGGCATGATGAAGAATGCCTCCCTAGCTGAGAGGGAGTGTTGATGATTACAACTATGTGAGAATTCTCTAGCTTACAAACATGTGAGATGTGGATCATTGTAGCTATGTGAGTCTTTCTCCATCTTACAAACTTGAGAGAAATCCCCTAAGAAGGGTACATGGTTCCTACCCGAGACAAAGATGGAACATAGAGATGACCTCCTCCATCCAAAGAGTTGACAAGAACTCCAAATGATTATCCAGTGGGAAAGGAGATCTATTGAGTTATAAGTGCTTGTGGATGAGCACAAGGTGAACGTGTGAAATCCCAAAGTGTTGGGTGCATCGTCATGTGAAGAGAAATGAAGATGATGTATTAGTCTCCTTTGTGCAGGAGAGTTGATGAGAAAGTTCATATGATTCTCCTGTGTGAGGCAATGGGAAAGAAGATCTGTAGAGTGGATGTGCATGTGGATGAGCACATGTGAATGTGTGAATATATGGTTCTTCTATGTAATGCAGTGAGCCAGAGATATGGACATACATATGGATGTGCCCCTAGTGGATGAGCACTAGTGGTTGTACAAGATCCATTGCTATATTGTTATAGAGTCAGACCTGCCTATAACCCTAATTGTAACGTAAAGGGTATAGGTTGTCCGTACCTTAATGTGTCTGGTAATTAATCTAAAAGATAATTGATCTAGTTATTATTAATTATATTATAAGCTAAGTGAGGTCGGCCCTGTTGTGCCAATAGACACTTCTGTTGATAGGTTTAGGTTAGTATAAGTAAAGGTAAATTCCCCATTGAGGAAAAACATCTTTCATGTGAATTTGGAAATTTCAACAAGTATACTTCTTTGGAAAAAGTGTGGACCTCTCTTGGGTTCTAGATTTCTAGGGTTTGAGAAACCTCTTGTGTGCTAGGGTTTATCTTGGTGGTGAAGGTATTTCTCTTGAGGAATATAGAAACAAATTTGGCTGGGTTTTCTTCCCTTGTTGAGAAGGGTTTCCCAGGATAATTCTTGTGTGCTAGGGTTTATCTTGGTGGTGAAGGTATTTCTCTTGAGGAATATAGAAACAAATTTGGCTGGGTTTTCTTCCCTTGTTGAGAAGGGTTTCCTAGGATAATTCTTGTGTGCTAGGGTTTATCTTGGTGGTGAAGGTATTTCTCTTGAGGAATATAGAAACAAATTTGGCTGGGTTTTCTTCCCTTGTTAAGAAGGGTTTCCCAGGATAATTCTTGTGTTCTTGTGCATGGTGCTTCTTCTTGTGATCTTGGTTGCTGCAACATTTATGGTCATGGTTAAATGATAAAAATGGAATGAACTTCATGCTTAACCTAGCTTATTTAAAAATCAATAGGAATGAATGGCTTGTTTAGACTGAGTCTCAACGTGAAAATTGCCAATCACGCCATCAACAACATGAGAAGCTACTGGAGGTGTTGGGGTGGGATTTGTAGATGGGAAAGGAGCATCAAGGATCAAGTCATATAGTGTGCCCATTTGTGAATAAATGAGATCCAAGTATTGATCATGACTAATCGTCTACTATTTAGTGACGACACCACCCATGGCAACATCACAGGCTATAGGACCAATGAGTGACTTGTTAAACCACTTGTCCAATAGTTGATCATGAAGGTGGAATTTTATTAAGCGTCTTCTCCGCCTCCACTCATGAATATGATTGGAAATGTGAGTGGATGATGATTGTTTAAATGAACTCAAAATTTCGGTTCCTGTATCGTATTGGATCGGTAACTGGTAATGTGTTAAGAAAGCCATAGCTAAGGTGTTGAAGTCATTTAAGAATCCTCGTGGCAACTCAATATACCATTTGGCTGCCGAACCCGTCAGAGTTCATTGGAAAAGACATAATATAATGGATTCATCCATCAAGGAATTGGATGAACACCAAAGATGGAAAGTCATGATGTGATTATTTGGGTCTTCCCCTGATTGATCGTCAAACTTAGGAATGTTTGATGGTAACTTGTGAGGTATGACTGGCCAATAAGGAGAATGCAATATAGGATCCTTCAAAATCCTAGATAAGTCCGGTAAATCCAAAGTAGCAAGAAATGACAATTGTCTGTTCACTTGAGGAAACTGGTAATTCTAAGGAGGTAGTCCCATAGGTATACCAGTAGGACCATAAGTAGTCTATAGATAGTTAGAGGGTCCTGTCAAATTCAGTGGTGGAGGGTTTTGAGTCAAAAAGACAACTTGAGTTTGGTTATTGGGTAATATTCCTTTGAAAGGAGCATTAGACTGAAAACCTTGACTCAAGGTAGGATTCATAGAACCTGGATATGGTTTCCTAGGATCAGGTGGTACAAAAGAATTAACTTGAGGAGGTTTCCCCCTAGGCAGTTGTTGATTGGATTGGAAAGGAAAATTCCAAGATTGAGACTGTAATCTAGGGGTATAATTCCCATACACTAGGTTATGACCTCCAATTTGAGGTTCCCCCCCAAATTGAGGTTGCCCCCTAACTTGATATGGCCCCCGAACTTGAGGTTGACCTCCAACAGGAATTTGAAAACCAGAAGCGACATAATGACTTGTGCGTCCAATTTGATTGGAACTACTTGGGCCCGAATGATTAGATCCTCTTGGTGAAGGTGGAGGAGGAGTGCTAGCCCCATTGGAGAGAACCTAGGTAGTTGTATGAACAAAACTACTAGCAACATTATACCCAGGAGGAAGAAAAAGATTGGCCCCTCCAGATGGATTCTGGGTAGGATTAGAAATAGAAGTATTTAAAGCATGATACTCAGGTGGAAGTGATGGATTTGGTATAAGAGGAAGTGGTGTTCCAATAGGATCTTGAGTGATTACTACACTTATAATAGAAACATGCATATCTTGTGAGACCATGACAGAGCTAGCGAGTTGGAGAGGAATAATTGTATGAGAACCAACCAACAATTGTTCTAAGACTGTGAAAAAATTACTAGTCGTGCCAGTAAAATGACCCAAGGGTATTGTATAAGTAGTGGAAGTCACAGTCGTATGTGATGCCATAGGTTGATTAGAGGTCCTCTGATGTAAGTGACACATTCCTAGTTTTTCAAAAATATCGTGTCCCGAAGAGGTTCTCCAAAGAGAACGAACATGACCAGAAGAGATAGGATTAAAAGTTCCAACAGTATAACCAAAGTTCTAAACGACTCACTCTGAAAGGCTGGATCTTCTACACTAGACTCTGTGTGAGGGCCAATAGGTATTCTAGTATAATCTTCAGCAACAATGTCTTCCGATGAATTTATCCGGAGAAAAAGTGGACTCGCTTAGTCTCGTACAACACTTAATAACGAATTTACAGGAAGTATAGATTCCTCCAATGGAGTAGAACTTCCAATCTCAGAGGCTATGTCATTATTGATTGCTCCTTCAGGAGAACCCTCTAGTGAGTTAGGAAGCAAAGGAGTATATTCTTCCAGATCTTCTGGAGGTAACCTTTGCATCCTATGTGAATGGTGAGGGCCGATGTTGGCCGCACCAAATAAAGAATGAAAGAAAGATATGGCCAACTAGAGAAAAAACATCACTCACTAATAAAATCTAGATATTAGACACACAAACAAACCTTTGTATTTCGAAGTCACTAGTTGGTGATGAAATCCTACGTCGTGAAATCAAGACAAGAAGGGGCTAGGATAAAGCGGGTGGAAAATTTACATTGACAACCTGCTTAACGGACTTACACCCTGGTGCAAGCTCCCACACATAATCATGGGTATACCCTCCAAGGATCCAGAGTGAGTTTGGAAAATGTCAATTCCAGGGACCTTGAAGACTTTCCCCTCCACAGTCACCTCGTGTAAAGACTCTAAAAAAGTAGGCCACTAAGGTTACCAATTAGGACAATGATGCCTAGGTAAGCAGTCGACAGTTCAATCCACCTGTAAGGGAAGGGTATCTAAGCCCAAAATAAACTCGATAAGGTCCCCATAGGATTTTCTTCTCAAGTGACCCCCAATAATACATGCAATCTCTACGTTAAGACCAACAAAGTAGGGTGAGTAACTTTGTCGTCCCTAATGCGACCTTGTGATTGACCCTTGTGTTAGAAGGGCTTCCTAGGACAAAATGTAGCAAGTGGATTTGTACTCTTCCTATCAAAAGATACTATTGTGTGTTCTGATTCTTTGGAGAGTGTGCCTTACAAGCTATTCCAAAGCGTTATCCTAGCTAATGTTGGTGTATACAAGTTATAGAAAATAAAAGTTGCTAATAGATTTTAAAATTAGGTTGTATTTTAAAGGCTGTTGTTTACTTGAAAGGGAAATGAAGATGAAACTAATGAGGAATTTTACCTTGACCCAATAAGATGCAAGAAGAGATTAAATGCAATCGTTTCATTCGATGAACTCTAATTACAATAGGGAAAAGGCTTCTCTTTTCCAAAATACAAAAGCTACCAAGCACAATTTCTCAATCTTTGAATGATATAGATTCCAAGCAATCAAAACTAATAACTTTTCCAATTTTATCTTTTCAACAAATATGTGAATGCAAAAATTTATTACAAAGACTCCTAAAAAGAAGAATAAACATCAGTTCTTTCCTTTTCAAATTAGAACAGAGATGTAATCCAAAAAAGAAAGAATGGTCTAAGAATACTAGTGCACTCTCAACACTATTCCCAAATCAAACTCATAATGCAAACAAAAATGAAATGATAATGAAACCTTTTGTCGAATGCAAACAAAAATGAAATGATAATGAAACCTTTTGTCGAATGAAAACAAAATTTGTTTCTTAATCAATAAAAATCCAAAAGTTAAAATCAATCCAAAACTCAAAATAAAGAAAGAATTACTTATCAAACAAGCACCCAGGAACAAGGTCTTGAGATTATACCCTTGTAACAAGAAGTCAAAAACTTGGAAAGCTCATGAAGAAGACTCTCAATATTTGAAAATCAATCAAATCCAAGATTAAAATATGTAAGCCAATCATTTAGCAATGCTAAAAGTTCATCCCAGGTAGTAAAGACAAATCTGGGCAAAGAAAAGAAAATTAATTGTCACCCAACAAATCCTAGAGGAATCGTCGCAGGTTGCAGAAGGGTACAGTGCGATGATCTAGGATCTTCACAGGCTGTCAGCAAGGAACATTATGATGTCGTTTTCTTGGTCTGCATAAGTAGAGTGCGATGAAAAGGAAACATCGCAGGCTGTAAATAGGACACAGTGCTACGATCTCTGAATATAAAGAAAATTGGGAAAAATGACAAAATTTCTCAATAAACCTTTAGGACCAGAGAGTCAAGTGGATCACCCATAGAATCAGAGAATGCATTTTATCAAAAGATGGCAGGCTAAAGTAAATAAGAAGCAAAAAAACAAAATAGGTTGTATTCCCCAGTATGGTCGCCAATTTTTTATCGAACAAATCGGTAAGTGCGGACACAAACTAATCTCCCTAAATTCCACAGGAAGCTAGAACAAAACAAGACAAAATACAAACTTCATCTTAGACTTCATTGTCATATAAACTAGTTCAGAAAGGGACAAATGACATACCTTTTAAATGACGCTTTATCCTTGCTAGTGTCGTCCTTGTCGCTCCATCTTTGGATTTGCGGGATGGTGAACCTGTTTAAGAGGAAAAAACCAACAGAGAGAGAGAGAACAAAGATGCATACATTCCAATGAATTCTATGTATAATATAAAGGAGTTATACAATAAAATCCAAGATGCCTTTTTAGGGAAGAAATGTATTCCTGCATTATATTAAAATGGAAAGTGGAGAATACAACCGATGCCTTGATGTTGCAAGATCCCTTTCAATGGCTCTTTGCTCCAACACACACACCTTTTCTCCAACACCTTTGATGAAGAAGATCCACAATATGACTTAGAGAGATAAAGAAAATCTATCTCAAGGATAATCTATAGCAGAACTGTTCATGGATATGCAAACCTTAGCCTTTTCAACCTTAGCCTTTTAAATGAGAGATATCTCTTTATATACGGTGAAAGAGGGATGGATGAGGAGATTAGGATGATCCTACTAAATCAAAGAAGCAAGTAAGATCCAAACCGATCGGAAGCCACCTCATCTTCTAGAAGATTCCCTTCTAGAACATTCATGAATTTTGAATATTCCTTTGCGTAAGCATCATCGCACCCTATGCACAGGAAAACTGGGATAACGTCATAGTCTATATTTGGTGAAGAGTGCGAATATCAAACATCATCACACCTCAAGCATAGAGTAGGGTGTGACTCTTCCTTGTCATAGTTTTTGAGGGAGGGAAAACAAACTACTTTTCTCATGGAGAAAATCTCTTTTAATGTTTTCAGGGAACATGGAAGTGAGTTAAGCACATGTCGTTAGTTGATCACTGGGGTGACCAAAATAATGTGTAACATTGGTTAAGGAATTTAGTATGGATTTATAGGAACCTTTGGAATGTCAATCATTGCTTAAATAGAAGACTAAGCCAAGTATGTGAAAGTCCTCATGTTCAAAGGATTGATGGGAACTTGTAAGGTCAGTTTACTTGACCTATAAGGAATGAAATGATGATAATGCTACTGTTATTTCCTTATGAAGATAATGTTGTAATGATTAATGAAGGATTGATATATAGAGTTTGGTAAAGGAAGTGCTGGAGTGTTTCCAGATTAGAAATGGGTCAGATTGAAATTCAAAGTTGGATGGTGGCCATATGGGTATGACTTAATGTAACACACCTGACCCCTAAGTACCCTTCCTAGGGATGGGGCATCACAATTTTGTTTACTCTAACCATCTTGAATCTCTTGCCTGAGGTCTTCATCCTCTTATACTTTCCTGTAGATTTCTAATGACTGCTACCAAGATCTAAGCCAACCTATGGTTTGAAAGTTATGGCCTCCCGAAGTTCTTCAGGAGTTAATAGTTAAGGGCCACATGGGTCCAACTCATTCGTACCATCTCTAGGTTCCTACCACCCACAGGGAAGGTCCATCCACCATCCAATCCAACGAAAATACTCGATCCTCATCTAACACACATGCTAGAGGGGAATTCAATATTTGATGCTGAAAGCCCCTTTTTCTTTCTACATGCATGTCCTCCAGAGTCTTGAATTCCTAAACTCCCGAAGGAAATCGAAATATCGGCACATGGATCTTGCCTTCGGGCCTTTCGAATTACCCTAGAAATTGCATTCCAAACCCCTGGAGCCCCGAAGTTTCAGACTGCTGAAGGGTCCACCCTCGCAAGTGGTGACATACTAGATGTGGAGGCAAGTACACGTGGGTCTCGAATACTCCTCCCTCCAAATGGACTAAACATGTAAGTATCAGGGGTGACATAGAAAAGGGCAGAGCTGACACGTAGCCGCTACTGCCAGTGACATGTGTCATGTGTTAATGGGAACATAGGGTATACAAGATGTACGAATCCATGTGACACGTGGCATGTTGGGTCCATGTCACCCTGTATGATATCACTGTGACACATCACTCCATATTGATGGCCTTCCTATGCCCTTATATTTCATGATCAAGGCATGTCCACGTAACCCCTGGATCTATGGCCTCCGTTACTTCATAACTTCGATGTTCAGGGGATCCGTGGTGTGAATTCCTCCTTGTTCCTGAAGTGGTCAACACTGGGATGACCATGGCCTAGATATAACGATTAAGAGAGATGATGAAGGGTCCCTAGATCTACAGTCCTCGTCACTTCATAGCTCTGGACTTTGGGGGTTTCAACATTATGGCCGCTCCATTCTCCCAAAGAAGGACTCCACCAAAGTATTGTACACGGGTCCCTCCACTGTTAAATCAGACGGTTTAGAGGGGTTCTTAATGGACTCCCCAGATCCAAGACTCTCATCACTTCATAACTTCGACATTCGGGGACTTTGGTGTTTTAACATCCTTATTCTCCCAAAGTAGGACTTCACTGAAGTTATCTCGGCGTAAATCCAATGACCAAGGGGACTCCCAAATACTTTCAAATCGGAGGCTCGCGTTTCTTTGTGAAGTGTAAATGGATAACGGTTTAATGGTGGGGTAGATATTTCTTCCATGGTTAGGGAGACAGTCAGGCGATGATCAAACTTATGGGTAACCGTAAGTATCAATTGCCTTCGACTTGTTTCTAATAGTTGAGGTCGAAACACTTCGGAGCTCCGAACTCCTGGACTTCCAATGCTAGAAAGGATTATCTCCTTTCGGGCCTAGCCCAGGGTTCCAAGACCTTGGTCACATGGGTTCTTCGAAACTCTCATGGGCTATGCGCTAACCTCTTAGCCATGAATTGGTGAAGTACACAAGCATGAGATCTCAGTCACATGGGTGAAATATTTGAAAGAGGCGCTCTCCTTCCATCGAGTTTAAACTTAGTATTCCCGTGAAGGTAGATTCTAGAGGTTGACATGACTTAAGCATCCCAATAAGTCCTTCCTTGACACTATTGCAGACTCACATCCCATATCTTTCTAGCTTCTAAATGGAGGCAAGCTCAAGACCATTCAAACATGGGTTCACAAAAAATATTACACATTTCTACCTTAATCATTCAACGTAGAACTCAATCATAAACATATATATGTATTCAAACATCATTTCCATTTCAATACACAGAGTATGAAAATACTTATAAAAAAAATATGGTTCTTGAAGTGACTGCTGGAAGGGGTGCCTGTTTCCACCCAACCATAGGCACAACCACTCCAGACAGATTTACTGCTGGCCATGCCCAATCTAGACCACAATGCTCTGAGAGAGACTCTTTCTTCTTGCTCAATGACATTAAGGGACAAAGGTTACTCTCCTCCTCCCACGAGAACTTGGAAATGATTTTTCTCTGTACCAAGAAAGGAGGTCTGCTCGAGTACTTCCTCATTTAATCGTCAACCTCATTTATCATCTTGGAACGACAACCATGCCCACAACTTTTTGTGCTCACAACATGCTTATTTCTCAGTTCTTCCTTGAACTACAGAGATATAATCACTCTTTTTCTCTTCTTGAGATTGGTCTTTCGACTCTGCTCTCTTCATAGATATGCTTGCTTTCCCCCCTCGCCTCTGCCCATAAATTACCTATTTTCTTTTCTTCCTCAGTAAGGTTGTGTGGGTATGAATCCCCAACTCATGGTCATGTCTGCAAGTCTTGCAGATGGGTACTCCGCCCCATCTCCTCATTAAATCTTGAGGAGGACTCTTCTAGCTACCGATCTGACTTGGTAATTCATTTCTGGGTCAGAGGACAGTTCTAAGTCTGAGTCATTAAATCCAATAAGGTACGGGTTTGGTGGGTGGGGTCATCTCAACCATTTTTGGTTCCCCTAACCATATCTCTCATATCATCCATGGTCTATCTTGGCAAACCCCTTTCAACAATTATGAAACACTTATCCATTTTCTATTAATAACATAAAAAACATACATTGACCTTTTATACAAAGGTTCATCAAATCAAACATTGACACATATCTAGTCTTCCATAGTCTCTTGGTCAGTTATATTTATATTTACAAAATGGGGGAAACATGGGTATTACACTTAATATGCTCAAGTGGTATCTAGAGGGAAAGATACGAAAAAATTTATTTGGTAAATGTCGATTGACCAAGAATGGTTTGAAGCATGAAAGGAAGACAAATTGTTACCCATGATTTTGGTCATCATGATGATGTATTGATGATGGTGTACTCAGGCTCTTCATTAGAACCTTCTCCTGAGAAAAGTTACCTTCATCTCTTTCCAGAAATCACATTTTTGAAGACTGTTCACAGGCTGCTAGTATATTTGCCTGCGAGAATGCATGATTCTCGCAGGCTGCCTTAAGCCAGGGTGCGAGAAGTTCGCACTGTGTTGAACTGCTAGGGTGTGAACTCTTTCTAAAGCAAGGAAAAAGATGAATTCTCGATGCTTCTAGAAGGGAATATTCTAGAAGGATGAGATGGCATTCAAATGGTTATCCTAGTACTGAATTCCCTGATATTTTGGGATCATTCTTATCCAAGTAACCAATTCATTCTCTCCTATATATTGAGTGAATTCTCATGGAAAAGGTTAAGCAAGAAGGTTAAGCAAGATTCATTGGAGAATTGGTGAAAGAATTGTGTGAAGGACTGATGCTACAGCAGCTAGGAGACTCCAACAAATTCATCCAAAGGAGTTGATCTTCTTCATGCAAGTGAGAAAGTGTGTGTGTCGGAGCCAAGGGCCATCGAAAGGAAGTTTGCAACATCAAGGCTCAGGTTGTAATCTTTACTTTCTATTAATATGATACAATAATATGTCACTTTCCCATAAATCTATTTCCACTTTATTGTATAACTCCTTGATCATATACATAGATTGACTATTGAATAGATTGCGCTTTCTTCACTTCGTTTGGTTTGTATTGTTTTGGTCTTGACTGTACGAGAGAACTGGAGTGAAGTGGGAGAAACAAAGACTAAAGGAAGCAATAATAAGGTATGATCTTTGTTCTTGCCTCCTATTTAATTCAATGGTTAGAATCTAGGGAAAGAGTCATGTTCTATCTTGCTTTGTTCTAGATCTAGGTGGATCTAGGGAGATCGGTTTGTGTCCGCACTTACGGATTTATCCAATAACACAAATTTGGGCATATTATAGCCTGGGTAATGTTGTAATTACCCATTTAAAATTATGATTTGTGGATTGCATTTATAGCAGTTGGGAAAGAGTGGTTCTTGCTGGTTGTTTCCCCAAAAGAGGGTTGCATAATTATGAGTATCCCTATGGGACTTATCATATTAATGGTTGTAAGATCCCAAGGAGGAACAACGTGGAATTTTGAAATGTCAATGTATGTGGATGTCATAAAAAAAAGCGCAAGCAGTGAGCTCTCTCTCTCTCTCTCTCTCTCTCTCACACACACACACACACACAGACACACACACACACATATACTTGGGTGCATGGATTGAATAGAACGTAAGGTCGCCTATTATAGATGTAGGTAGTATTAAGTGAGATTTAAGGAAAATGATTACTTGCTCGGATTGAATGATACCATGAATACATGGTTGATCCTATGTTGAGGGTCCAAAAATCTTGATGAAATAATATCTTGAGGAGGTATGCCACTCCTCAGAGAAACAAAGCTAATATGCAATACCGAAGGAAGACAAATGAGAAAGAATGCTTTGTTGTTGTGATATAAGGTTGTATGAGAATTTCATGTAAATGATTGTGAACAAATCATGAACGAAATGATTAAAATCAATTATGTATATGAAAATTGTAAAGTGTGCTTATGGTGGACACACAACATGTTGATGCATGTGGTTGAGTGCATAAAAACACCTTATGATGCAAACTAATAGATGTACATGTTAGAATGTGTAGTTGAATGTATACATGCTCATATTCCTTATGGAATGTTGGGTGAACAACTGAAAGGGTAAAGCTGAGGCTGACTTGGGATAAAAATCATTTCAAGAAATAATGAACATGCAACTAGGGATTTGCATGCTGAGACAGTTCCAGATGAAGGAATTGTGAGAGAAATCTGTTCGGAGAACAAAGTCATAACGTTAATGATTGTTGGAAAACTAAGCAGTGGGTTGCAAATCCTATTGGTATAAGAATCATGGATTACATTTCTAAAATACAATACATGCATAAGAATACATGTGAAAAAACGATAACCAATCTGATTTCTATCCCAAAGTAGATTGGGATAAAAAATAAAAAAGGGTTGAAGCATAGAAGTGATTTCCGAAGAGAAATTAATAAGGAACCATGAATAAGAAAAAAATGGTTCTATGCTGAGCATGGAAGATAAAAGAGATGGAACCTGAAAGGAATCCATCTCAGGTGGTTGAGAGCCATTGGTGATATGTTAGAAGGATAGAAGTACCAATGGAATGTATGATGGTTAGTAAAATTAATGTCAATTACTTTCTGGTAATATCTATGAAGCTTGAAAAGAAGACTTCTGGGTAGCATTGTAACATGCTGGAAATTGAATAGGCAAGCCAAGATCGAGACCAAAGGGGGTCAAGAGAAGATAGATAAATGGTTCAAGAAACCACAAGAATTGAAGTGATTCAGAGAGGGAAAACTTAATCAATTGTCCAGTAAAGTAAATGAATGTTGAAGATCCAAGGACAATAAAGAGAGCATGGATGGATATGTAATTTAGTCATGTATGTGTTGGGTTAGAGGGATCCAGGTATTATATGAATGCTGAAAATTAATATCAACATTGTGTATGGATGAAAAGGTAAAATTGACCAAGAGTGGATTGCCCATAAAAGTACTCAGGGCATAAATAATCATATGCAGTGATTACTGTGAGAATTGAGGACAACCAGGAACCACAAAGAAAGCGATACATGAGGAAATAAGTGGACTGAAATTTCTTTAGCAACACCTATGTTATGGCATGTTGGACAACCATACATAGCACAAGAAGCTTGAATGCGTATGAAATTATAAGCATATTAAATATGCATTCTTAGTACATATAAAAATATGCATTAACTAGTGCAAATTGCTCTCTCTCTCTCTCTCTCTCTCTCTCTCTCTCTCTCTCTCTATATATATATATATATATATATATATATATATATATATATATATAGCATGTTAAGACTATGAGCAATCTAATGTATATATATGAATATGAAAGTTGCTAATGAGGGATGTTGTGTTAGGAAAGAAGGAAAGTTTATCGCTTGGATGGAAGTGCTACTGAAGATATTTTTTCATATGGAAGTCATCCATATGAAGGAAGCAATAGGAATATGAAGTTTTGGTTGGTGGAGGCATGAAAAATCCTAATTGCTACTAGCTAATCAGGTAGCATCAACAAACTCATTGGCAACTTTGTAGGTATGAATTTTATGTAATTATGTTGCATAATTGCTTAAGGGAATTATGTAAGAATTACCTCATCCATAATTTATTTATTGCATTGTATAATTTGAGTGCATTAAAAAGAACAATTTTCCACTTGGTATGGTAGAGGCTAGGGATCTAGGATGATTGTAAAAGTTGTTTATCTTTTAAATGCATTCATATGACATAATAACATGTCATGATTTTTTTGGTTATGAGTTAATAACCAAAGCAATTAAGTGGTATGACCTGTTATAAGAAGGAATGCCAGTAAAGCTAGTCATGGGTGAGACCATGACAAGAGTAGATATGGAAAGGATACAGTGCCACAAAAGTATCCAATGAACTTCCCAATTATATCTAATGTTTGGATTGAGACCTTTTTTCCAACACTGAAGAACACCACAAAATTATATTCTTGGTGTAGTGTTCGGGTCGAAAAGGAAGACATCCAAAGTATTGAGAAAGAAAATATGAAGTGTATGGATGATGTGTCGAGGCATTGAAAAGACCTTCTAATTATCACGGTGGGATGCATGATTTAGAAAAATGCATTTTGAAGCTAATGCAAAGGTGCATTGAATAGTATGCACGAATAATCATGAAAGTGTAAAAATGGTAAATTTGCACTCATGTATGCTAACATAGAGTTGTGTATGCTTGAAGAATTTATGGAATGCATTTTGGAAATGCATGCATATATTATACTTGTAGAAATGGATATACTAAAAGTTGATATGATGTAGTTAATACTAACCCATGAAGTTGATAACATTTCAGCAGTTGTTAGATATTGCAACAAGAGGGTTGCAAGTTATAGTAACATGAGAATTGACTACAAGAAATAGAGTAATGAAAATAATTATGTTGAAAGAATGAAAAACTTAATTGCTAAAAATACATATGCAGAGAATGATAATTTCATTTCAATTAATAAATGGTTTGATAGTTGTGATTGAATTGTTAGGTGTAGACAATTTTGAAATCACTTTGTGAGCCTTTGTAAAATATTACAATAAAAACATATTGTATATGAAATACTAATAACCAGTTGGTTGAATGCAAGATGGAAGTATTGCAAGAAAAATAGTCCCAAGTATGGCACTACTGAAATCCATAATAAACACTGATGCTTATTGCTGCAACAACCAATAAAATAATGGGATGGAATCTCATACATGGGAAAATTTATTTTTTCTTATGAAAACAATTTGAATTTCAAAAATAAATTGTTATGATATCATCTCATGATGATTACATGTGTATGATACAGGAGAATTGAGGATTATTAAAGTTGAAATGCTTGGAAACAATGGATTTTGTTAAGACATTGGATCCTATATTGTATACCTTTAGTGGGGGTCTGTTAATAAGCTAGCGCTCTCCTTTTGTTTGAAATATTGGGCAAGATGGATCGCTGAAGGACTACATATCAATGAAGGGATGCTTGAACTTGAAAGGGTGAGTGAAGCAAGGAAGAAACAACATAAGAATTCCACAATGAGCTGAATCCTTACCGAAGAAACCATGTGGAATAGAAAAAAAAATGACTTCTAGTTGAAGAATGAAGACAAAACCAGAAAAATGATAAGCTTCAATAGAAAATGCATGGAGTTTTTTGAAGAATTTTAGAATGCACATTGTATGTAAAGCACTGAAGAAAATATATAGATAAGGGGGAGGGGTATGTAATACCCCAGGTTGACCCTAGTTGTAATTGTACATTAGGCTGGTGAGCCAGATGTTAAAAAGGCCCGGTGGCCTATCCTGTGTATTATGTAATAATGCTCATATTATTAACAAAATCACACTACTGTTGTAGACCAACTAGGCCACTAGAGAGGGGAAAGGGACTAAGAGTCTCAGGTTAAGGGATAAGTCTAAGGGGGCTTAGGAAAAGAGAATATTTTAATAGTATTTTCTAAAATTCAATTTATGGATACATTTAGATTATGTTACCCTAAGTTCCCAAAAGGTAGGGAATGAATGACCAAGTGGGTAAAAAGGGGGATCACAAGGTGACAAGTGCCATTTTATGCACATGCAAATATATTGGGAAAAATTAGTGTAGTTTCCCATCTTAGCTATCATTCTCACCATCGTTCAAGAGGATCATGTCCTCTACTACCATCCGTACTTGCGACCTTCATCTTACATGCATTGAGGAAACTTTGGAGCGATTATTATGGTAATTGAGTTAAAGAGGCAGGTTGTCATGCCCATTTTCCATTGAAGAAGAATATTGTCAAGCCCGTGTGCTGTTGAAGAAGCATATTGTCAGGCCAGTAAGCATTCTCTCTAGGTGAGAGAACTATTCATAATTGTTTTCTCAAGGTGCCAATTTGTAGCTACAAGGATCTAAGTATTCTTTTCTGACCTGTTACTGAAGCACTTGAAGGGAAGAGGGGCAGCCGAAGGGTTGTTGAGTAGAGAAGGGACAAACTTCCTAGGGTGGGACAAGCATGTGGGGAATGAGATACTGTAGTTTTTTTACTAGAATTGATAGATTTCTTGTCTGGCATGTTCCTGAAGCCTTATAAGGGAAGTGAGAAATTTAAAGGATTGTTGAGAAGAGAAAGGGAACACTTCTTGGGGTGGGACATGCATGTGGGGAATGAGAGGTTGTAGGTCAGCTGCTAGAATTGACACCTGAGTTTTAGAATTTCTGTTGTTTGAAAGACTTAGCCTGGGTTAGGATATCCTTTTCTCAAGTGGAGTTTAAGCCCAATCTCAGGGGTGACCCGCTGCTTAGTTATAAGTAGCAGAGTCTAAGGTTGGGAGGAAATTCAAAGGTTTGCATGCAATTGGTGGCTTATTTATATCAAATAAGTGTCCACTATGTGCTTGTTAAAATTATTGTGCAAATGTTTATGTATTTCTGTTATGGGTATTTTTTTTTCTTAATGTACTTCAATATATATGTTGTTAGAATTGCACAAGAACTATAATTATGTATTTCTTTCATGGGTATTTATTGTTGGAATTATCCTTATGTATACTTTCTACTGGAATTTCCTACAACTGTACATTTCTATGAATATACAGAGTCTATGTATTTAATTATGTGTTCTGTAAGGTTTTACCTGCACACACACACACACACACACACACACACACACACACACACACACACACACACACACACATCTATGTGTGTGTGTGTGTAATTTATTTCCATTTAATCCACTGATATCATAACTAGAAATTTCGGCGTAACTTAGCCAACACGGGATGGAAATGCCCTTGTCTAGGTATGGACAGTTTACCGAGTGGAAATATGTAATTAAGAGGCAATGAGGGAATTCCTTAGTCAATAGAGAAGGATATCAGATAATCTTGAAGGCCTGGTAAGCCTTAAAAATTACTTAAAGAAGTCCCTAATTTGGATAAGTCCTGAAATAAATTTCTTAATATAAGAAAATCTCATGTTTTAATTTGGTAAGAATGTAGCTGTCGATCTGGCACAACGTCTCGATATTGGATGTTGATCGAGGTTCCTCACGTCCGAGGACTTGTCGAGGACCTAGGCCATTGACAATCATTGGATTCACCAGAGGGTGGATCCAAGAGATCTAGACCGTTGATCACAGAGGAAACATCAGAGTCGGTTGGTTGGAGTAGCCCCAAAATCCTGGAGTAGAGCCACTCCGATTGAAAGGCCTCGAGGACCAATCAAGACTGTTGGATCCATAGAAATAGGCATAAGAGGATCTTAACTGTTGATCATGGCTGGGTCATCGGAGTCAGGTGCTCGGGTTAATGTACTCCAATGGGAAGGCTCAGAGGGGTGATCGTGGTCGTAGATCATGGTGGGTCTCGCTTGGGCGAGGCTAAGAGGGAAGGTGACATGATGCGAATGAGTATGACTTCACCCAATAGATTAATAGTGCATAGGTGTCAACACTTGGAGGGACACATCAAGTGCTCAACGATGACATGTACACCACATAAGTCCACGTGGAAGGTCCATGTGTCAAGTGGTGACTGTGACACGTGTCAAGGTGATTTGGCACTTTTATGGAGAAAATGATGTGGCATGAGTGTCATGTGTCAAGCTAGGTGGTGGAGCTAGATAAGGCCACATGTCCTGGGTGCCAACTTGGAAGCCATGTGGGATCCCACTTAAGAAAGGCTAAGAGGGGAGTGACATCATGATGATAAGGGGTGCCATCATGTCTAGAGAAGGACATGTGGCGATGCATAATTCATAGAAAGGACCAAGTGTGGACCCTATTAGTGTTGTTCCTTAGGAAAGGTGCGTAAATCCTAGCCCTCATATCTATCAGTCGATAGATCTCAACCGTTCATCAGAGGGAGTTGTCAGAGTGAGTTGCGGTTCTAGAGAGGGATGAACTCTGATGGGAGGACTCCGAGGATTGATATGAACTATTTATTAGAGGGTGGTCACAATGAAATGAAAATTGTTGATCTGTTGTGGCTCTACAAGGTGCATGCTTGAGGCACCGACCCAATCAGAACCATTGATTGTCAATTCCCCATGACTGTTTGATCCTTCAGAGTATGCTATCAAAGTGTGTAGGGAAGTTAGGAGTGTACGCACTACTATATGTGACTCCTATGGTAAATAAGGGCTCCGAATAGATCAAAGTCGTTGATATAGAAGGCTGATCGGATGAGGACCGTTGAGACAGGTGGAAGATGACACATCAACCACCACATCATTTCTATGTCACTTCCATGTTGATGACATGAGTGATAGGAAGCCACGTGGTGCTGGAGTGGAATTATGGGAATAAATCCCCAAAACTTTGGAAGGTTCTATCTTTTGATCCATCGCTTGGAATTAAGCATGGAGACAATCATTGGAAAGCTCTAGATGAGCATAATTAAGCTATGAGGTTTATTCATAGATATGAAGTGGTTGGAGAAAAATAAATGTTGACACCCCATTAGCCTAAGTGAGAACTAGGGGGTCAGGTTTGTTTACAACAAAAGTGTTTTCACCTTTCTGGAAGAGCACTATGTTTTCTATCCCCCATGGACATATGTATGGCTTAGTTTGGGTGGATTCTTGACCTTGGTTAGAGTGTGGTCATGTCATGCTTACCCATAAATTTGTTACACTGATCAACATGTTGAATAATCTATTGGGTGCACACAATGTGAGAGGAAACTTAGGAGGAGGAGCGTTGGGCACTAGGAGGAGGGAAATTAACCCTTAGAGCTTGGGACCTGTTTTGGAAAACAACAACCCCTCTGATTTTCTTCTCACATTGATTAAATAATTAGGGTCCCTCTTTTATTTTAATATGCATTTTTCCTTTGTCTTTGATTGGTTTGGTTTTCTTATTTAAGTTTGAATATAACCATGTAAATATTTTTCCATTTAGGTGTTTGGACTGGTTTCCATTGGACATTATTATACCATGAACAACTTGGTTGATTATTGAAAGTAGTTTTAATATCAATTCCTCACATTCACTTTGATTCAAGACATGATTGTGAGGAATATTTTTATATCGTTTAGTAATTAACATATGATTCTAAAATATGGTTTGGCTACATGGAATATAGTCTTGTTCTTAGTCACAATTATTATCAAGATTTTTATGCAAGCTTAGGTGCTTGAACTTTATTTTGAGTAAATTGACTCTCTATATTTTATATACCTCATGTCCATTCTTTCTCTTGGAAATACAAACATCTTAGTCATATCATCTAAGGCTTATCTTAAAGATTAATTTTTTTTTTTTTTAACGAAAACGGTTATAGTTTTTATTAGAGGGGTGGCAAAGCCACAAATTCAGTTACAAATTATGATGCATCACTGTTTCAGCATAAGATCCATCGTTGTTTCAGCATAATTTCCAACACTGTGTTTCAGCATCTGTTCCAACGTTGTGTTTCAGCATAAGTAACAAAACTGTGTTTCAGCATATGTGGCAAAACTGTGTTTCAGCATATGTAACAAACTGTGTTTCAGCAACTGTTCCAGCACTGTGTTTCAGCATATGAAACAACACTTTGTTTTAGCTGCTACAACACCGTGTTTCATAATAAGATCCAACACTGTTTCAACACTGTGTTTCAGCTTCTGTGTCCCAGCATCTGTGTTCCAGCATCTGTATTCCAGCATCTGTGTTTCAGCACTGTGTTTCAGCTTCTGTTCCAGCTATCTTTCTCAAGCGTTTGCTGCCTTCTACATTCTTTTGCAAGCTGCTGTCCTTTTCAAGGAATACATTTTTTAACTGGGTCCCCACCATTTACGCTAAGTTCTCCTTGAGGCAAAAGGCAACCTTCGTTGGCTAGTTTGTCTGCTTCTTTATTTGAATCTCTGAGAATATGGTAGCACTTGAAGGAGGTGAAATCTTTTAGAATGTTTCTTAACCTTTGCAGATTCTTATTTAGCCCAGCATATTTAAACTGTCCTCTTGAGTGTATTATTTTGATCAAGATCTCAGAGTCTCCAAATGCTTGTAGCTCCCGGTGTCCGTTTTCCCTTGCTATCTGAAAAACTTTGATCAAACTCAGAATTTCTGCTTGATTATTGGTTCGATGTCCAAGACCCCAACAAAAGGTTGCTAATTTCTCCCCGTTGCTGTAATAAATGATTCCTCCTGCTTCCACTGTCCCGGGGTTTCCTTTGGAGGCACCGTCAAAAAAGGCTGAAGTTTTGCCTTGATTTTGCCACCAACTCTGAAATATGTCATGGCTGTCCCTTAACCTCCATTCTATTTCAAGTTGGGGTTTTTCCGCGCTATGGGTTCGGAGATTCAGCACGGAGGAGCCAAGCCACTCCTTTTCTTCCTACAGAATCGAGGTGTCAGTTTTATGATTTTGGGAGATCAGGGATTCTAGCAGGAGGCCTTTTGCTTTCACTGCTACCATTTGGGGGGTCCATTCTGTGTTGTTGAAGATTTGCTCATTTCTTGCTAGCCATAGCTTCTAGCACACGTACTTGGGGACGGAGATCCAGATTTTGGCCCACTTAAAGATTAAATTTTAATTATGAGTCAATGTTGTGATTTCAATTGGTTGGTTAAAATTTGCCAAAAATTGAGTGATTATTAAATCTTATGGAGTTAATTTCCTCAAATTTGCAAAATATCCCCAATCTCAAATAATAATGTCCAGTTTGGTATGGATTTATGTTTATTTAGAAGGTGTGATATCAGATTAATTTGATTTTAATAATTCATTTTTCTTAACTAAGAGTTGAATATTTTGTAGATACTCTTTTAATAAATATTAGTTATTAATTTAATTTGTTTTTTTACTAGTGTCCATTACAGAGATGTAACTAGACTATAGTTTCCAAATATGCTAAAATAATCCATTCGGTTGGAATTCTTCATCTCTAGAGGGCACAATGCTTAGACAAGATAAAGTTGAAAATTCTCGTCATTTATCAGGAGACAAACTTCCATCTTGATTTCCAATAAAAAGGAGAGGAATCTCACAAAACAGATGGAAACCTACTTGAAAAACATGCCTATTTACCTCCCACTAAAGTGATTTTCTCAGAAAGTGAATTGTTTGAGAGAAATCCTTATCTAATTGAAATGAAATTTCCTAGATTTGATGTTGTGTTCAGTCTTCAGGAGGTGCATTTCAATCTTGATTTCCGATAAAATGGTGAATAATTTCACAAAATGGCAAAAAATCCACTTTCAAAATAGGCCGGTTTACCTCTCACGAGGACCGTTTCCTAAAAAATGGAAATATATGGGAGATATGCTCAATTTTTCAATACACATTTTCTCTGAAATCATATAGTGGTTAGTTTCTAAATTTTTCATCAATATGTATGGTTGCACTCAACATAGACAATATTAGGCACATGATTTTGGTCTAGAAGGATCATTGTAATGCATAAATATCATATTTTGAGAGCCTAATATTGGGAGGATGGGATTTCAATTTTTTGCAAGAGGGGTACTCTTTGCATTGTTGTAAGGGGTAATTTATTTTGTAGAACTTGTCTTAATACTCAAATCTAAATCTCGGGGTTTCTCTTTCTGAGATTTAAATTTCTTATGTAGAAGCATATTTCATACTATTATGGATTTTCTCTTTGTCAATAAATATTGATGTCTTGGAAGGACTATTGGAGATTAGTTATGTAAAGGCAGATCATAAGTTATTGAGGTTCTTTGATTGTATTTCATCAAACACTATTATTTGTTTGAATATAATCTTATTCTTTTGTTTTGATTGATTTAGATCAGTGATTGGATGTAATGACACTATTTTTTTATATGCATCTCTCTATTTATCTGATCAACTATCTGATCTTATAATTTATTATATCTATCATTTATCTTTTGATTTTCTCATTCAATTTTAATTAGTTCTTGAGTAACTATTTACTTAGAAATTTGTTATTTTAAATTGATTTAACAGTCATTCAAGCTTGAGAACTATTTCCATGCTATAATGAATTATCTTTTCAGACCTTATTAATTCTCTAAACAGGTTATGATTGAAGTTAAATAATATCAATTATTGGAACTACTTCTGTAACTCGATATTAATCATTAATATCATGTTTAATCCTCATTCTTATAATACCTTTGCACCTGGTATTAGGAACTACTTCCTTTGTGCCAAGTTAGAATATTTTTATTTTTTATTTTTTTCTTCTGCATAATAGCTTAGAATGTATCTCCATTTAGAATTACATTTTTGAAAGTCTCCTTGCGTAGGAACAAACATTTGGGTGGCTTGGTTGAGCCCTCATTTGAGTTGACTCATTTAGTTTAGGTTTGATTCATTTAGATTAGATTCATATTTAGTTTAGGATAGTTTAGATAAGGGTAACTGGAGCCATTGAAACCGGCCAAGATCACCATACCAAACAGAAAAGGCTCTAACTAGGACCCTGACCGAGTAATTTTCTCAATGTTGATAATGGTCAATTTTGGGCATCAACAGGACCATGTGATATATATGACTTGGAGGTTGGAAACTTGACTTGAGGATGATTAGGTTGAATATCATTGATCCAGATTGGATCATTTTATTGTTTGTCATCTATCTTGATCCTTTCAAAGTGGGAAAAATTGGAGGAATCAACTTGTAGGGCCATTTTAGTGGCAGGTCCCAGTTTGGAAAATTGGGGTTCATAACCTTCTGGGACCTTTTTGAGGCATAAAATGAATTGTTTTTGGGTTAAAACTTCCCCAACATAGTTCATATCCTGTGAAACCATTCGACACATCGATTCCTTTCCAATGGTGCAAAAACCACGTCAATCGGAGTTTGTATGCAAAAGTTATGCCTCTCAAAAAGTTACCTATCGTGTTCACCACCATGGTACGAGAGGATGACACAATAGTCCCCATTACTCATACATATGGGGCTAGCCACGTAAGGAATTACAAGTTTATTCTAGAAGGTTCAAAACCCTACCACAATTGAGGGTTGAGGAAGTCAAAAACCTATCCCTAGATTGCTATTGAGCTATGTTAAATACCATGCCACTAGGAGGAGAAGGGGTTCCATTATTTTTCATTGTATCTTGTTCCATAGCTGAGAAAAACATCCGAGAGTGGTATTTTATGGGTGAAACATAGGAGGATAGATTTTTTAGCAACCATACATGCAACAATTTAAATACAACTCTACAGAGAGTGCCTCTTTCTTTGTATTTGCATCCTTTCTATACCATAGAAAAGAGAGTAGAGAAACCTCATCTTCTAGTTTGGTTTTCTCGCATATTTGGTTTCCCGGGTCATATATTGTGTTTATTTGTGAGTGGTGTGATTGTGTTTTATTGTTCTCTATTTTCTGCATTTTGTCTATCTCATGCATAAACACAAAATCAACAACTAAATATTTTGATATATAATGGAAAAATAACCTTGATAGTAAATATTTCAGTATTTTATTAGATATTTTTTGACGAAATGTTCCCATGGAATATATACGGCAATTTACAGATCAATCATACTTCATGGAGGTTAGTGATGGAATCATACACATGTTGAGGATGATAATTAGAGCCTTGTGACATGAGATGACATGTGGCACATGGTTAGAGGAGGATCACCTTGCATGGGGACACTTGGGTCATAGACCAACGTGGAATAGGGAGTGTCAGACTAACAACTTGTTGGAGAGTGCACCATCTTGGATGTTGAGGCCAAGGAGGATTATACTTGGAGGGTGTTTCACTTTGGACATTGTATAAGCCCTATTTTATTTTTTATTTTTGTAGCTTTGGGAGTGATCCGGATTATTTTCGGCACGAAATGAGAGCGGAGATATAATAAAGAAATGCACAGAGTTATCACGTATATCCAGTAATATAACAGAAATATATCAGAGATACAACCATAAACATAGAGGTACAATAATACACGATTTCTATTAATGAAAGAAATGTACAGAGACTGTAAAAATACAGAGTGAAAGACTCGCTAGAATGGTGGCAGCTTATCCTTGAGAAGAGATGTGACGGCTACTCGCATTCGCAAGAAGATGATTACAATGAGGCTCAGAAGGCCTTTTTACAATAGATGGGAATGCCAAAAGTCCTAGACATCCAAAAACCTAACCCTAGGAGATGAAGCGCCAAAAGTCATG
>ML794039.1:119048-129416 GCA_009831015.1 Picea engelmannii
ATAATAAAGAAATGCACAGAGTTATCACGTATATCCAGTAATATAACAGAAATATATCAGAGATACAACCATAAACACAGAGGTACAGTAATACACGATTTCTATTAATGAAAGAAATGTACAGAGACTGTAAAAATACAGAGTGAAAGACTCGCTAGAATGGTGGTAGCTTATCCCTGAGAAGAGATGTGACGGCTACTCGAATTCGCAAGAAGATGATTACAATGAGGCTCGGAAGGCCTTTTTACAATAGATGGGAATGCCAAAAGTCCTAGACATCCAAAAACCTAACCCTAGGAGATGAAGCGCCAAAAGTCATGTGGGCCCCGTTTGGGTAAGTTGGTGCATCAACTTCCCGGGGTTGTAACTTTTGCATACGATCTCCGTTTTAGGCGTGTGATAGCTCGTTGGAAAGGTATCATCGAGGAGATTCATTTTGGGGGTCAATGATGCCTTTGGCTATCATTGAGAACCTCGATCTCGAAAAACTTTCATTTAGGCCCTCAAAATGGCCCCGGAAGTTAAAACCTGCTAAAAATAGTAAATTGCCAAAATTGCCAGAAAACTGTTTTGAGCCAGTCGAAAAAGGTAGGTGGCCCCAGATATCCACCTGGATCAGGGAGGTATTGCTACAAGAGGCCGTGGTGTCAGGAAGGTGAGAATTTTAGTTGACACTAGACTACTCTTTCGTTTCGGTGAAAACAACATTGGAATGAGGCTATGGAATCATGGGCTTGTTGATAGGATTTGTGGGCTTGTGTTGAGGTTTCACACCCACAAAGAGGAATTAAATATTCTAATTTAATGTTGATTTTAATGGAGGGATCCTTAGATTAATCTAAGGGATTATACTCTCACATTATAATCCTATAAAAGGAGAGGAGATTGTGACATCTCATTGTGACATCATGGAGTTATCTTAAGTGAATATACAGTTGTGCTAGGAGGATGGGAATTTCAGCAAGGAGAATTATGCACCTAGGAAATCTGTCCTCTAGGGTTTCTGGATATCTATTTTTCTGTTCTTGGAAGGGAGATCACACATGCGAGGCAAGGGAGGCCACACGTTTGGAAGAGAAAGGCCGAAGAAGAGAAAAGAGAGGCCACATGTGTGGTACAAACTGTACATACCACATGTGCAGACCACACAAGTTCGTACAACATGATGCACGAGTGGTGCATCCTGAGTAGACCATAAGTGAGAACATGTAAAACATGACGCACGTGTGATAGAACCACACGTGTGATAGGAAAATAAGGATGACATGCTTGACAGGCCCACACAACTGGGTGACGTCAACAGTAGGAAACAGTGACGTCAACAAGTTTTCACTAAGGCACTAAGGCGGTGAAGAGGATAAGCTCGTAGAGTCCTCTTTTGTAATTAGGAGACTTGAGAGAAATATATCTCGGGTAGAGAGGTATTAGAAGTAGAACTCAGGATAGAGTTAGAATAGGAGAGAACTGGGACTTCGTTACAGTCCAGTTTTTGTAAACATCTATATAGACACATAAAGATAATAGAAAAGTAGTTTTTCCTGCATATCGTGTGTTCGTGTCTTTTCATGAATGAATGTTGTGGATGTGTGATAAGTTTCATTTGCAGTAGGAGATATATTTCTTTTATCTTCATTTAGTTTTATAATATCATTCTGGATTATTTAGGCTGTGCAAGGAGTGCACAATAGAACAAATGAGGTTTTGTAGCCAACACAAGGAATGCGCATCTGAACTTTGCAGAGTTAGGAAAGAACGTTCCAGGATGTCATACCAAAGTGATAAGAACTCAAGAGGAACCTCAAGGTTACTGAATACCTTAGGGGGGGAAACTATGCAGAAGGAGCATAGAGGAAATGAGTTACTGAGAACTCTGTAGAGCTCTGTCGGGTGGGCATTAAGCGAGTGCAAAAGTGCATAGGAAGAAATCCGTGTTGAGTTCAAATGGAGACAAAGTTACTGAATACTCTGTAAGGAGGGGTCCTGCAAGGTGTGCATTGAGCAAGGAGAATTCTAGGGGGAAGAGAAGATTTTATTTTCAATAAATCCTTCGGATCTGAGTTTGACGAAATCCAAGAAACGCAAGGTGTGCGTGGGAGATCGAAACCTTTGAAGGGGAAAATCTCATGAGAGATAACACAAAGGTTGCATAGGAGACATACTTATTCCAAGTCCTAAAGCTCAGAAGAGATACTCATTTCAAAGGCGAAGAAGAGATCCAGGAATCAGATTCGTAAGAGGAGAAAAGGTCGAAACCTTTGAAGACTGACCAAATATTCTAATATAGGAGAAATCAAAAGATCAGGAGGAGGAGAAACAAAAACCATTGGATTGGTTGTAAGGAGAAGCCTGGTCCATTGGATCAGTGCCTAGAGAACAAGGAGAGTGCAAGATAAGAGAATATATCTCATCCATTGGATTTGAGCACAGAGGAACAACCATTGTTGGGTCCAGGAAGAAGTGCACGAGCTTTAACACTTTGTGTACACACAGGAGCGTGGATGTGCTAAAGAGCAGAAGTCCCAAAACCATTTGGTACCATCCATCAACTGGAAGGACACGTGGTGGGAATCTATTGATTTCGGATGGAAACGCTCCAGGAGGAATGAGCGCATAGAAAAGTTGAAAATTCTAAAGATCGAAGAGCCAAAGGGTTGAAATGAATCTGGATCGTTAGATTCAGAGGGTATATGTGTCAATGGGTCGTGAGATGCAGAAGGAGGTGGAAGTGTAACGCTAAAACACTCGAAGGCCGAACAAACAAAGAGACGAGAGATGTTGATTTTCAGAGGGGAAAGTTGTCACCAGATCACGATCTCCGGGGAAATTTACATTGGAGGTTCAGTTTGAGAATTGAAACTGCTGAATCACGAAGCCTAAAGAGAATCTGAGTCGTCAGATATAGAAAGGGGACGCATGGAAAAATATCATGAATTTCGAGTAAAGTCACTCCGGGAGAACATGAAGGAGAAAGGATTTACATCACCGAAGCCTGAACAACCGAAGCAAACAATAGTCATCGATCTGGAAGAGGTCAAGTGTCACCAGATCGTGGACTTCAGAGGTTTTCACTTCGGGGTTTTTATGGAAAGAAGTTTCGAAAAAATCTGAAGCGCCGAAGGTTGAAATGATTAAGGGTCATTGATCCAAAAGGAAGAACGTAGGTCGTTGATGCATGAAGGGACACATGGAGGATGAAGATTCACTCTATTAGACAACCATTAAACAACTATCAAATCAAGAGAGGATAGGTGTTAGAAGATCCAACACTCTGGAAGATTTCACTTTGAATATTTGACGATACCGAAGGCCAAAGTCCCAGAAATGATGAGATCTATTGATGTGAAGGAGGACACACGATGCTAGATCTAGGACTCTAGAAGAAAGAAGAGGAGAAAAAGGTCCAAAGACCCGAAGAAGATCTCGATCGTTGATCAAGGAGGGCGCAGAAGGACTGTTAATCTAGTTGAGGAGGTCAAAGTCCCAAAGCGAAAACAAAGCCGTTGATTTGAAGGACACATGGCGAGAGATCGAGCCATTTCAGAGAAATCTCTCCAGAAGAAAGGAAGGTTTAAAATTTGAAAGTCCCGAAGTCCAGAATCATGAAGAGATCTCGTCCATTGATTTGGAGAGGGCAGATCTGAACCGTCAATCCAGAGGTACCGTCAATATCGGGAGATCGACGGTCCCAAATTTTTTTTGGGGGATTGAAGGTGTGTGAGATTTAACAGGTAATCATGTGGTCACTTGAGAACATAGTCCAAGGGCACATGCGGAGGAGGTTCTTATAAATAGGAGTTGGAGGAGTGCGAGAGGTTGATATTTTCGAAGGCCAGAATCCTGAAGAGGATTAGTGCTGTTGATCTGAGAAGGGAAATCAATGATAGGGAATCATATCGAGGAACAAGTAAAATTAGTGAACGCATAAGTTCACAGGATATAATGAACTGGAGCCATTGATCTCGTTGGGATGGGAGATCAATGGGCACGATCAAAGGAAGATCGGGTGAGCACTTTCAGATATCAAGGACAATGCTCTTTCGTAAAGGGTGAGCACGTTGGTGGCCCAATATTTTTGTGAACCGTCGATCGATGGGTGGATTGATATTGGTCAAATATTGACCATGGAAATCAGGGAGGTCTGACAGGAATTGCACATAGGAGGAAAAAGGGGCTTGTGTAGATTTGTTCTGGGTTCGATTATGAGCCCAAAGAGTCAATCTGACTTAGTAGAAGGAAATATCGAGAGACTAGGAGGTCAAATAACCTCGGGAGGGTAGGGGGGCTGCACCAGGTGGTATCAGAGCATTAATTTTCATTTGTAGATTGCAGGCAAAGGGAAAGACGGTGATAGGAGATACTTTGATACTAGGTGGTATCAGAGCATGGATTTTCATTTGTAGATTTCAGACAAAAGAGAAAGAAGAGAAGGCCAATTTTTTTTTGCAGACAACAAACAATAGGGAGACAGTGAAAGGAGATGACATGATAACATCAGGAGGTATCAAAAACAAGAGTTTTCCTGTAGACAACAGGTGAAGGAAGCAGAGTACTGATGCTCTGTGAGAAGGTTGTTGTACACACACAAAAACAAAAGTTTAAACAACCAGGTGAGCTGTGAAAGAAGATGGAGATTCTCTCAGATGTAGAGTAATCCACAAGACTTGTCAGGAGGGCAGGTAAAAGGTGGAAATGGCTATTGAAGTCCATGAGAGTGGTAAAAGAGAAGGCCACAAGCAGAAATGAAATCTAGAGATGGATTTGGAGCTCGATGAGATAAGAGCAAGGATGGAGCAGATGGAATTAAAAATGTAGCAGGATGCTTAAGCACATTGGGTGTATGAGTGGCCCATGAAGAAGAAGGTAAAGTGGCCAGTCAAGATATTGTTGGCCAGAGGACAACAACAACAACTATTAAAGAGGTGGCTAAGGTATGTCTAAATCCTTAGAGATGAAGAGGAAGTGGTTCACATCTGTGAGCCAGAAGATGGAAGGAACCTTGGTGATGAGTAGGATGTGAGATCAGATGAAGATCTCATAAAATGCCAAGTGGGAAATATAAAGAGATCAATGGAAGGTCTCATATAATTTCATGGGAGCAGTGCTGAAAGTCAAAATTTCTAGGAGGGAAATGAGATGGGATCAGTTGATCTCATAGAGTTCCAGGTGGGCAGAAGAGAAATCCAAAATTTCTAGGTAGGCAGGGAGAAAGAAACGAGATTGTCTGAGAGTATCACAGACTTTGTTGAGAGTTCATACCAACAAGGGGTGCTGCAAGGTGAGGATTCATGTGGGTTTGAAGACCATGTGAATGAATATGATGAGAAGTTGAATAATCTCACCATCCAGGAGGAGGATCAGAGGAGCATTCTGATCATTGGGGGAATTCATATATTCCTACCAGATAGCCTAGTTGAGACTAGAGAGTGTGAATAAGGACAAATAATGGTGACTATCATGATTAAGTATAATATATCGAAAGCTACCCAAGGAGAAGAGGAATAAATGGAGCAGATACTGATGTCTACCCCAACAGAAAGAGAGGAGCATTCAAAAGAATGATTGAAAATTTTCAGCCAGGAAGCTGAACATGAGATGACTGTAGCACTGGATCCTACAGTAGAATATGAAGAAGCAGACAACATGGAATTTTCTGATCTGTATGAAGAACTGAAATCCCTACAGAAAAGGGTAATGGTGCAAATCTTGCACATCTGACAGGTCAAGTTGGAAGAAGATGGAGGAAATTTTGATTTTTGTCCCTAGGGTTTCTAGGGTGCCGAAATTTCCTGCAGAATATTAATTCTAGATTTCTGAAGAAACATTCTCTTGAATCAGAAAGAATCTCTGTGACAATATCAAACTGATTTTTTGCAGTCATAAGTCCAATATAATCCAAGGTTTCTAATTCAACCTAATCATTAGGTTTTCAAAATCTAGTTGGCGAGAATTTGAAGAAACCAATCAAATGAAGAACAAAGCATTAGTAGAAGACAGGCTTGATGGAGCAAGAAAATTTAGCTCCTGGAAATCAAGGCTTCAAGTCACCCTTGAAGAATATGATATCTTGGATGTGGTAACTAAAACCCTACCAACCATAACTATAGATATGGAGAAGAAGATAATAAAGGAAGAAGATGTCAAAGCAAGAAAATTAATCATCTACTCAGTAAGAGATCACCTCTTACCTCGGATTTCCAACCTCAATAAAACCTATGATATGTATAAAGCTTTAAAATGAATGTTTGAAAGTGACAACAACCTCAGATATCTTACCTTAAAGAGCCAACTTCAAAGTACCAAGATGACAAAGGGTGACACAGTTTCCATCTTCTTTATGAAGCTATCAGAGATTAAAGAAAAACTAGAGACCATCAGGAAAATCATGTCTGATAGAGAACTTGCCTTAACCACTCACTATCCCTCTCTCTACCCCCCCTCTCTTTCTCCCTCTCCCTCTTTGTCTCTACCCATCCTCTTTGTATTTCTCTCTCCCCTATCCTCCCTATATGTCTCTACCCTTCCTCTTTGTCTTTCTCTCTCCCCCACTCATCCTTCTCTCTCTCTCCCCCTCATCCCATTACATATCCTCTATCTCTCCTACATCTACCCCTCTGTCCTACACTTACCTCTCTCTCTACCCCCCTCTCTATTTTCCTCTCTCTCCCTCTTACACTCTCACACTATCTCTCTACTTCCCTTCTATGCCTTTCTCTCTCTCCCTAACACACACACTTTCTACCCCCCCTATATGTCTTCGTCTCCCTCCCTCCAACACTCTAACACACTCATTATCTACCTCCCCTCTTTGTCTTCCGTTCTCTCTCTCCCACACTCTCGCACACACTTTCTATCCCCCCTCTATGTCTTCCTCTCTCTCCCTCCCATACTCTCTCTCACACACACACTTTCTATCCCCCCTCTATGTCTTCCTCTCTCTCCTTCCAAAACTCTCTCTTACACACACACTTTCTATCCCCCCTCTATGTCTTCCTCTCTCTCCCTTCCACACTTTAACACAATCACTCTCTGTTAAATTTTAAGATATTATTAGGTTTCTTTTCAATTTACTAGATAACCATAGCATATATAGGATCCCTGAGAGAAACAAAATCACAAGATACACAACATTTATCCTAGGAAACCCTCATGGAGAAGAAAACGCAACAAAACTTCCTTAATATATATATATCCAATACAATGCCGAGACAATAAACCACACACTAGAGAATATCCTCTCCCAAGTAATGGGCCTCTCTCTCTTCCTTCTTCTCCAACTGCAGCTACCAAAATTGCACTCTAGATGATCGAATGAGTGAGTGAACATATGAGTGGCTGGATTCCTTTATTTATACAAACTGGCAAGCACTGAAAGGAGGTGTCTCTTCATTGGCAGGGCCCACTTGTCTTTCTGGGTGGTTAGAACCACTTTAATTTCCTTGGGAGACGAATTCTCAATTTTCATATTACAATTAGGGTTTGACCAATCCTTAAAAGGGGATTTGGTCATTTACAATGCCTAACATGATCAATCCACAAAAGGGGATTGATCTAATGAATAATATATCAATAATAAATAGAATACTCTTTGCAGTTACAATATTTCAACTCTCCCCCTTAACAAGAAGGGTATTCTACAACATCATCAGGAGAGCGAGAGATGGAAACAACATCAACTGGGTAACAAAATCAACTGGATAACATCATCAACTCGGTAACAACATCCACTAGATAACATCATCAACTAGGAAACATCATCAACTGGGAAACATCATCAACTGGGTAAGATCATCAACATCATCAACTGGGTAACAAGAGGCATCAATATAATCCACTTGGTCATTTGGAATCACAATTGGCATATCTATAAATCATTGGAAGTTTGCAAGTTTACACAAACTACCGGCCCTTTCGAAAACACCTGCGAAGCAGATGAAGTCTCACCCAAGGTAGAGGCATGGGTGGTTGCAGGACTCAGGTGTTTGCAACCTTAGTTGGGACACAGATCTATGAGTACAATACTTAATAAAGAACTTAGCACCATCATTTCGTTATTATTAATCCAATGTCTACTTCACAAATGAAACAGAGCAATGCATCATTCACCATGATCTAATGTATCTAAGAACTTAGCATAAATAAATGGATCAGATCTGGCAGATTCAAGCACTAAGCACATTTACCTATATCAGATCTAACATCCAGATTCATCATAAGAACAAAACATAAATAGATCTATATATCTATCTATATCAAGCACTTAGAAAATAACACATAAATACATCAGAACATCGCATAGATCAGAATAACATAGTATTTACGTGGTTCATGCCCACCCTGGGGCTACATCCACCAACTCTTCTTATTTATTAGCTTCAATCAGTCATCTACATGCACAGAGACACAAAAACCCTACTTTGCATATGACAGGAGATATGTGTGCACCTCGCTAGATCCTCCTTCCCCGAGCTAGGTTTACCACAAAGCCTTTCACAGTCTGTTACAACCACTTGCACTTAGCTCTACAATCTCTCATAATATGCACAGAGCATATACAAATCATACTTTCACATAGCACTTAGCTTATTGGCCTCACATCACATAGATTTCTATTCTCCCCTCCTTACATTGCCTAGACATCTATTTATACTTTACAAAATAGGCCTAAACACGGGTAAACCCATGGGCCGACATCCCATACCCATTTCATTTTCCCAAATCCCAAAAAAGAGTCGAGATCCCATGATCTCTGCTTCGTCTTGCGCTCCATCTTCGATAGGCTGTCGAAGTCCCAAAATAGGTCAAAATGACCAAGAATCTCCCAAAACTTGGTTAAGGGCCAACACCAGGTGCAGTTGAAACTGGGTACCAGACATAAAAAAGACAGTTTGCATAAGGAAATAAGGGTGGGACAGAGAAGAAATCACAGGTTTCCTCGCGTAGTCCAAAGACAAAGAAAAGCAGAAGGTTTAGACCTGAAGTGCCTCGGGATGAGTCACATGTGAATGTTGGCGGCTTGTTGGCCCTTGGTTAGGGAAGGTTTTGAAGATTAAAGAAAGAAGTGTGAACTGTGAACTGCGTGGAAGACAAGTTGACTACGATTGGGTTGAAGTGGCCAAAAGAGAAGAAAAGACGGAGTGAAGTAAGATAAAGAAAGCCATTGGATGGGGAGATCAAGGAAGACAGATCAACAAGGAAGATGGATAGTGGACAACTCAGCAAGCGGAAAAATCCACCAATAGATGCTTTGGAGCACCTCGCAAGAAAGAAGGAAAGACAAGTTGGTGAAGCCCTGAAAATGCGGGTCAAGTTGACCTAGGGTTTTAGACACCTAGGGTTTTGGTATTTAGGGTTTTGACACCTAGTTTTCGGCCTAAGGATGTCTGAGAGTCATTGTAACGTATAAATAAAGGTCAAGAGGACCTAGGATGGGATCGAGATTATGTATCATGAGTGATTGTTGTTATCACCGAGAGAGAAGTATTGTGTGGTGAGAGAAGTATGTATTCTAAGATCTTCAGTTGGGTGCGAAGATCAACCCTGCAGCTGGGTACATAGGGAGGGGAGAGGAGAAGAGAAAGAAAGAGAGATTTTTGCAAGCTAAGTGCAGATAGAACTGTATGCTTCATCTAATATATTATAAAGCACAGTTATGTGGACGTAGCCCTAGGGAGAGGGTGAACCACATATATCTTGTTTTTGTGTGTGATTGATGTTGTGTTCTTATGATCTCTGATATATTGTTATTGCAATATTGTGTTAGATCTGAGATATAGTTTGCGCAATAGGCTTAAGAAGGATAAATAATAACTAGATCTGTGTGAGAGTGTTGCCCTAGATCCACTTTTCATTTCCTCTAGTTGTATACACCTATGTCCTGCAACCCCATATAGCTACTTTGGGTGAGACTGCATCTTCTTTGAAGGTGTTGCCGAAAGGGCCAGTAGTTAGGGCTTGTTGGTGCATTGTTAGAGTTGAACCCTGGGTCCGCCCCTATGCCAACAAAGAGGGAGACTAATATAGGGGGTAGAAAGAGAGTGAGAGGAAGGGGGGAGAGATAGTGGGGAGGGGTAGATGTATGAGAGAGAGAGAGAGTACAAAGATAGTGGGAGGGAGGGGAAAAGAGAGAGGGAGGGAGGAGGTGGTGGAGAGAGAGTGACATTGATTGTGATAGGAAGGGGGGAGATAGAGGGAGGGGGGTAGAGATATATAAAGAGAGAAATGGAGAGAGAGAGAGCAGAGGAGAGAGAGGGTAGGGGATATAGTGAGAGTGAGACTAACAACAATGAGAGAGAGAAAGAGGTGGTATATGTAGGAGAGAAAGAGAGGATAGATAGTGGGAGGGATGGGGAGAGATAGAGGGAGGAGGGG
>ML794039.1:136995-174257 GCA_009831015.1 Picea engelmannii
ACCTGTCTCATCAAGATCAACTGTAAAACAACCATGATAACTGATAGCATATTGTTAGCCACTTGTACTATGTCACATTTTATTGAAGCCACTATCATCCATGTTGATAACATTACTAATGATAACATCAAAAATATGACTGCAAATGAGCTAATATGTTTGTAATATTTGCACGACATTAGTTTATCTTGAAGCAATGTGTGATTGAATTCTACAATCATCTCATGTTCTTGCTTAAGATCAATAACTTGATTTGAAACAATTATATGTGTGTTTCTTTCATGAGCTTCCTTTTTTAATTGTTCCATTGTTTGAAGAGATTGATTTTCCTTTAAATGATGAGCATGAACAACATATTCTTTGCATGCTTTGATTAAGTGATATTGATTATGTTCCCTATAGAATATTGATTTGCGATCATACAAATAAGGATTTTCTAAGACCATTCCATATTCATTGAGTGGCACCACATCACATGTTACCTCATCCACAAACTTAGATGAAATTGCAAACTTTAATATGCATTCCTTGGTTATGTGCAATTTATGATTGTTGTTCATCCATTTAAGTGAGTAATATTTATGATGCATCTGAGTGTTTAATCCCAATTGTTTAACCAATTCCTCTAAAATCAAGTTAGATTGAGATCCACAATCTATCAATGTGTCGACCTTAGTATTCCACATAACGACCCTTATGTGAAACAATTTACTTCTAGAATCAAATCCATCACCAATTTTACCTGTCAAACCAACCAATGTGACTTTAGATTCATCACCTGAATTCGATCCCAAGTCTATTGGTCGTGATATTGTTGCAATTGTTTGCCTCCCTTTCCTCTCTTTGAAGCACTTCAGTCTCTTCTTGGGATGCAATTGCCAACAATGGTCCTCATCATGCCCTTCTTTCTTGCAATTCTTGCAAGAGGGCTTCTCTTCCTTTCTTTCCACTAAATTTTCCTTCTTGCCATTTCACTTCCTTTTGTCCTCTTTCTTTGAAGATGATTACCCTCATACACCAACTCCTATTTTCCCTGCCTCGATGTACATTTATTGAACTGAAACCTCATCAAGATTAGCATGTCCAAACATAAATATAGTATTATGAATATGTGTAGGTAAACCTCCTATATACTTTATAAGAGTTTCTTGGGTCTGTAAAGGAATATCTAACATCAATTCCATTTTACAAAATCCATCTGTGTATTCTTGCATTGTTTGTCCCTTTCTTAGATTAAGACCTTTCCATTCAATTAAGGCTTTCTCTTTATAACCCAAAGAATAAAATTGTTTTCTAAGTGCAGAAATAAAAACTTTCCATGATGGAAATACATTACCCACTTGTTGCATGCCATTTTGCAACTTGCCTTTCCACCAGATGAGTGTTGTGTCTGCAAGACAAAGCAATGCCAACTTGATTTGAATGTCCTCATCTTTGATTTGTTGCACACTGCAATAAACCTCCATCTGTCTGACCCAATTATCAAGTCTCTCTGCATTGACTTCACCACCATACATAGGTAATTCAAATTTCATATCAAGCTTAAGTAAAGGCATTTATTGTTTATGTTTATGGGAATGTTTTCTTGCAGTGGATTTAGAAATTGAACTTGAAGAAGAAGAAGTTGATGGAGAAGGAGGAGGTGAAGGAGGAATTTGAGGAGGATCCTCTCCTTCTTCACTTTTTACCTTTGAAAATTCACCTAGATTCCGTCTCTTCCATTCCAAGTAATCCTCATATATAACCTTCATCATCTCCGACATGGCGAAGAAAGTCTTTTGAAATTATTTCTCATCATGAGAAAGTCCCTCTTTTGATGCCATCTTCTCACTTTGAGAAGTTATGTTTCTCAATACAATCAATGGATTCTCTTCAACAAGCTCACCTTATCCATGATTCATATTTTCCCTAGTAATCATGCAAACTCAAAAACCAATCGTCAACTGGCTCTGATACCTCTTGATCCGAAAATATCTTTTGGTTGAGTTATTTTGCATGAGTTATTTTACCATTTAGGAAAATTATGAAAGAGGAAGAATTATAGATGAAACATAGCAGCCATATAGACATATAAAGATCTAGAAATAAGCATAAATCAACAACAAACCATAACAAGATAAGTTGATAACGGAGTTCAACAATCTCACCTACGTCTCTGGGCCTTTGTCTCAGTGGGTGAGGCTTTCTTATTTCCGTTCAAAGATTTAAAAGTACATTATAACAATGCCAAAAAGATTACAAACTAATTTGTTCATGTTATACCAAATCTCAAGAACCTAACAAAACTAATGGCACTGAAAATGGATGAACAGAGCTCCCAGAAATGGCCCATAAAGGTGCTCTCCTCAATGGCTTCCCTGCATAAAAATGCATTTGGCTAAAAAATTCTTCAGCATTTTCCTATTCTAAACCCCTCCCCCATGGCTTCAAGAACCTTTGGTTTATATAGACTTGAAGTGGGTAACAAGCTCCCAACTTCTCCCCAAGATCTGGCCTCAAAAAGGGCCCAAGATCCTCCAAAAATGACCAAAATCCCCTCAAATAGGCTTAAAATCAATCAAAAATCATATAATAATGTTAAAAACCCACTTTTTGGCATAAATTAAGGATGCATCCCCCTTCCTCTATGCTCCTGGTCACTTGGGTGCCTCCATGTGGCCTAGTTCTAAGACTGGCATGCTGACCCCTGGTTTTTAGCCCCCAAAATTTGGCCCTTGGTTGCATCTATGGCCATGTTCCCATACCTTATCTCCATGCACCTCCCCTGCCAGATTATCCCCTAGTTGCAAGACTTTGGTTACGCCCTTGGTCGGTGGGCTATCTCGGTTGACTGGACGCTAACCAAACATAATCCCACCAAACAACAAAAGGACGGGGGTCATATGATATATGGTCATATGGGAGTTTGAATCCGCTGGGGGCTGGAGCATATACCAAATCCACACGCAAATATATAGAGAGAGCATGGTTCCATGGTATGATTCTATGGATGCACCGGGGGTTGGGGCCTAGCCCTAGCCCTTTACTTTGCCAATGTTAACACCATTTAAACTCAAATAGCCATTGAAATGTATATGGTTAAGATCTAATGTGAGGGTGGGATAGCTAGCTCGGCCCTGCCAAGTCATTTCCCCCAGGCTCGGAGGTCGCAGGTTCGAATCTGGTGCACTCCATCTCAATTTTACCACAACGATCAATCAACCAATCAATGTGTGTCATGTGGCAGCCCATGATTGGGCCACGTGGCACCTTACCACTTGCCCACAAACTGCCACGTGTCAAGCGCTAATTTATCCAACTGTCAACACATCTTCCCAGTCAGCATGCCACTATACCTTCCATGTCATCCTATTGCCACGTCATCCCATGCCACCTATATCTACCACAGCATCATGTGCCATGTGTCACCCTTGCAGTGGTGCCATGTGTCATGATATGACTCGTCCACCTCTGCACCTGCCCACGGCAGTGCCAATTCACCCTACCACATCAGTTGTATGGATGTATGGCCTATACAGTCAGCTGCCATGTCAGCACTGTATGGACTGTATGGATTGTACAATCAACATCATTTTTTGCATGTTTGATGAAATGAACAGACCGCGATATATTTCACATACGATGTATGTTTGAGCCCATTCAAGTTGCGTTGGGTTCGTATCAACGAGGCCTATGCACACATGCGTTTTGAATCCATTATGAGAAATTTGATTTTTAGGTCTTCCTAGACCCATTTTGGTCCTAGGATCCAATTCTGGATCAAACAACTACAAAAAATTGAAGAAGCTACAACATACAAGGAATTAAATGAACTATGAAGCACACACACACATGCATGCATGCACACACACACACACACACACACACACACACACATATATATATATATATAGAGAGAGAGAGAGTCCATTGGGTGTAGCTTGGGTGGTTGGGAGGAATGGTTGTTATCTTCCCCACCCAGGTTCAATTCCTTGTAAGTGACATATGATGCCCTTAATGGGTCTATAAGATACTCTTGTTGTTTATTATGCCATTCCTATTATTTAGCAATCAATATCCCACCAATCTTGGCCTCCCCATGTTCTCTTGTGGATTTCGGGGGGGGGAGGGGTTTTCATGGACGTAGTGAAATACTGGTCTTCGGTGTCATGAACCACATGAGAGAGAGAGAGGTGATGTATATGTGAAGGTTATATATGTGGGGTAAGTGTATATCTAAATTGTAGGTTGATCATATATTGAGCATGGAAAATGGGGTGAATGCGTAAATATATAGTCATTATTGTATATATGAACTTACGATTTGAATTTTATATGGATGTCAATGCATCATTTGGAGGAGGTTATCCTAATGAATAAGGATTTATTATGCAACTCATCTCTCTTATCACTTTGGAAGTCATACTTTATTCTCATATTTGATGTACATTATGTGTATGTTGGTTTGTTATAATATATTAAGTATTTGGTTCATAACTCCTACTTACTAGGATGAGGAAAATATTATGTATCTAAATATTGGTGGTTTTTGGTTGACCATAATTAAGATTAATAATTCATAATCACATATTCTTCCTCCTAAATATCATTAATTATGCCAAGAGTCACTTTTTTATGGATAATTTAAACCCTTCCATCAGATTAGACTTAATTAACACTTAAGCAATCGAAATGCATGTCCATTCAAAGGGTATTTCTCTTGAAAGGTGGTGTTGTCATTTTTTTATAAGCTATATAAATCCTATTGTTACCATGTTTAAGTTACATACAAAATATTATTATACATATCAATCATATCATCAAGCCTAGAGGACAAATAGGTAAGGATGTGGTGCCAATTGGAGAGGCATGTTTGATAAAATGACAATAATACAACAACAATCTTCCTACATCCATATCCCAGTGCAATTCTCTCATGAGTAAAAAAACTAACTAGTAGAGATAACAAAATGTTGCAAAAATACCACAAACATAGGATGGAACCATATATATAAGGTAGAAGAAGGAGTAGTGGAAACTAATATGTAAGTTTTTAATGTAATGTATGATCTGAATTTATGAGTGGAACGAAAGGAATAACAGACTGAATACAATAACACAGTGATATAGATAACAACAAAATATATCCAGTGAACAATAACTTCTATTGAATAAATAAAATAGGTTGAAACTGTAAAACTGCAGAACTGAAAACAACTTGCTTGAATGGTGGTAGCTATCTCTGAGAAGAGATGTGGTTGTTACATGCATCTGTCTGAGCAAAATGATTACAATAAGGGTCTAGAGGCCTTTTTAACATTACTCATGAATTCCAAAACCCTACACATCTAAAAACCTAACCCTAAGAGATGAAACACCAAAAGTTATGTGGGCCCCGATGGGTAAGTTGGTATCCCAACTTCTCAAGGTCATAAATTTTTCATACATCCTCCGTTATAGGCACGTGATAGCCCATTGGAAAGGTATTTTCAAGAACTACACATTATGCCATCAAACTCTAACTTCGTCTATATTTTGACTATGGAAAGACAAAAAAAAAAAATTAGGGCCCCAAAATGGCCCTGGAAGTATGAAAAGATGTACTAACATGAAAACTTCCAAAATATGCTAGTTGGATTAGGTGGGCATCCACAAATATCCACCTGGAAGTTGTTTAGGGCTTCAAACAACCCCAAAAGTGTAGAACCCACCATTACAAATAATTAGAGAAAAACGTGTTGAACTAACAACTGTCAAGATGAGCCAATTGGAATAGGTGGGTGGCCACCAATATCCACCTCGATCAATCCTCCCCCCTTAGGAGGAAATGGTCTCCATTGCGTTAAGTGCCCCCATCAAGTGAGGAAACTTCTGTTGAATTTGGCCCCGGGTGAGATACTTTCCTTGGTGTAGGCGTTTCCCTACCTTGACAACCTGATAAAGTTGGATCCTTTGTTGGTGAGTTCCCTTGACCTATGTGTCCACTATGTGATCAGTGCAGTCTTATTCCATGCAATCAGGGTTCATCTCTATTGGTTTCAACAATTTTTTGATCTTTGAGGTGTCCAATAATGGTGGAAAATATGGCCAAAGGAGTTCCACATTGAACATTGGGTGCAACCCAAGGAAGGGTGGAGTTTTGATCTAAAAATCATTGCTACCCACAGCCTTGGTGATAGTGTAAGGCCCATAGAGAAGTGGGAGGAGATTTCGATGGGGCCCTGTAAAGTTCTCTTTCTACAAATGTAACTAGATCTTGTCTGCCACCTGAAACTAGTTTGGTACTCGGTGTTGATCATGGAGTTGCTTGTACTTAGCATTGACTTTCTACAAAATATCATGGACCTATTGGTGGATGTGTTGAATCCGCTGAATGAATCTAGTGGCTTTGTCGACCTCAGAATTAACATGGGAAGATTCTTCCTGTGTAGTTGTAAGAGGTAGTGCAACATCAATGGGACCCAAGGGTTGGAATCCCATCCCCACCTGAAATGGGCTATGGTCGGTGGAGCTATGGAGAGCCATTTTGTAGTTGTGTTGAACATAGGGAATACTCTCATCCCATGTACGTGGATACTTAGAGTGGTATATTCCCAGGATGTGCACAATCATATGATTGAAGACCTTTGTCTGGCCATTGGTTTGGGGGTGCAAAGCAATGGATTTAGCGAGCTTGGTGTCCAACAGTGACCAAAGACTCGACCAAAATGTGTTGAGTAACCCGTTGTTACGATATGAGGTGATGGTCTGTGGTATCCCAAAGTGGACCCACACCCGTTTGAAGAATATATTGGCAATATCTCTCGTTGTGATGCTCTTCCTGCAGGCTGTGATAATGGCCATCAGTTTGAGGGTGGAAAGTAGTGGATTTAGTGAGCTTCGTGTCCAACAGTGATTAGATACTTGACCAAAATGTGTTGAGGAACCTATTGTTCTGATCTGAGGTGATGGTATGTGGTATCCCAAAGTGGACCCACACCCATTCGAAGAAGATCTTGGCAGTGTCTGTCGTTGTGATGCTCTTCCTTTAGTTTGTGATAATGGCCATCTTTGAAACCGATCAACCACCACAAATACACAATCATTGTCGTGCTTTGTGGATGGAAGGCCAGACATGTAATCCATTGAGATGGATTCCCAAGGCCTCTCGAGAGTAGGAAGAGAGGTGTATAAGCCTTTCTTCTTGATGGTTGGCTTGGCAATGGCACAAACAGTGCATGATTTGATATACTTGATGAGGTCTTGTCAAAGTTTTGGCCAATAAAAATGTTTCCGTAGAACGAACACAGTTTTCTCCATGCCAAAATGTCTTTCCATTCGAATGGAGTGAGCCTCCCAAATCAACTTTACATGATCTCCTGTGGGAACACAGAGGTGGCCTAGATGGCATAAAATTCCATCCTAGATGTGAAAATCGGTGACATTCGCTCCTGTATGCAAGATATGATAGGTGGTGGTGAGGTCAGGGTTATGTTGATAAAGTTGGGGCCACTCAGATGCCTCATTCCCACAAGAATGGAGCACTATGGTGAGTGAATCAACGGGAGGGTGATTGAGGCAGTCAATGACGTGATTTATGCTCCCTATTTAATACTTGATGTTGATATGTAACTGTTGTAATTATGTGGACCAATTTTGATGGTGGTCATTATGCAACTTCCCATGTGTCTATATGAACTGTAGAGGCTTGTGATCAGTGTGGATGATTTTCTCCTTTCCCAGCATGTAATGTTTCCATTGATGACAGGCTTGCACAATGGAATACATTTCTTTGTCATAGGTGGGGTATTTTCGGACAATATCTGAGAGTGTCTCATTAAGGTATGCTATGAGATGACCATGTTGAGTAAGAATTGCACCTACAACATAGTCAGAGGTATCAATCTCAATATCGAATGATTGTTGTATATCAGGTAAGGACAGTACAAGAGATGAGCACAAGCTATGCTTCATATCATCAAATGCTTGTTGTTGTGCCTACCCCCATGCAAAATTTTCCTTTCCACCTCCCTTGGTTACTTGTCTCAGGGTCCATGCAATATGGGAGAATCCCAATACGAACCTTAGGTAGAAGTTGGAAAGTCCCAAGAATATTCAAAGATAGTTTAGTGTGGTTGGGGATGGCCAGTCACGAATGACTTGGATCTTAGCTGGATCCACATGTACCCCATGCTCATTAACTATGTAGCCCAAATATTGGACCTTGTTCATGCCAAAGGATCATTTTTCCAAGTTGGCATATAGCTTGTGCTGCCGCAAAGAGCCCAAAACTTGTTGAATATGTTGCATGTGCTCCTCCTAAGTTCTACTGAAGATGAGTATGTCATCCAGATATACCACCAAAAAAGAGTTGGTGAAGGGTCTCAATACATCATCCATCAATCTCATGAAAGTTGTTGGTGCATTTGTTAAGCCAAAGGGCATGACCAACCATTCGAAGAGGCCTTCTTTAGATTTGAAAGTTGTCTTCCATACATCAGTTTGTTCGATGGGAACCTGGTGGTAGCTAGACTTTAGGTATATCTTGTTGAAGAAATTTTCCCACTTGAGTTGGTCAAGATGGTCATCAATTCAGGGAATTGGGTACCGGTTCCAGACTATGATTTTGTTTAATGATCTGTAATCAATGCAGAGCCTCCAAGTCCCATCTTTCTTCTGCACCAGCACAATCGGGCTTCCGCAAGGGGAGGAGTTGGGTCAGATGTGCCCATTTTGAAGTAGCACTTGGATCTGGCACATGATTTACTTATTTTCCATTAGCGAGCGATGATAAACTGGTCCACTAGGCAATGGTGCACCAGGGGTTAGATCAATTGGATGCTTGACTTGGCAGTGCATCGGTACCTCGGTGGGTGAGGATAATATGTCTTTGTACTCTTCCACGATACCGTCCACTTTCTTCTGCTGCAAATAAAGGCTCTGTGTAGAGGTCACAGATGTGGCGGTGACCTTATGTTTACTACGATCACGAATGACAAATAGGACAAACTTCCTGGTCTATGAAATGGCCTTACTGCATTGCTTAGCTGAGATTAAAGAAATAGCGGTAGGCGGTGCTACCTCTGGTATCTTGTACAATTTTCTACCCAAAGTAATAATAACACTGCGAGGTCTAGAGTCATACACAACATGTTTTTTCCACAAATATGGTTGGCCTAAAAGAACATCAAAAACTTCAAGGGTAGAAATATCACACAATACCTTGTCTTTGAAGGGCTTGATGTTGTAGGGAAGATGACACTGTTGGATGACGCAGAGATATCGTTCTTGGCAAAGCCATCCGATGGTGTAGGGTTGCAGTTGCGGTGTTATCGGCAAGTCTAGCTGCTTGACGACCTCTATTGAAATCAAGTTCTTCTCACTGCCACTATCGACAATGAAATGTAGCGGAGTCCCCTTTACCCACATATGTGAATGAAAGAGGTGTTCCCTTTCCTTTGGTTCTTCTAGTTCGCTTGGTTATACTTTGGTGGTAGTGACAGTGGAATTGGGTTCGACATCGATGATCTTCTTCCCACTTTCTATAGTTTATTTAGAGTTAGAATCTTCCTATGAATCGAAACCTTTCAGCTCGGCCACCAGTGACTTCTTAGAGTGACATTCTTCCATGTTGTGCCAAGGGATTTTACGGTATTCACACCATTTTCCCATGTCCTTCTTCGCCTTCTCATTACCCTTCTTGGCTTGCGTCTTGGATTGGTTGTTCTTAGAGAGGCCATATTTTCTTTGTCCCTTGTTTTTTGGGTTGGGGCTAGCTTTTCCCTACTTTGGCTATGAGGAGTTTGCATATCCAAATTCTCTCCTCTTCTGCTTAAATTTCTACTTGATCTTGACAACATATCTATAAGTCGCACCTAATGATGCGATGTCTAGAAACTCAATTTATGTTTGAATGTGTCTATGCAGACAACTGCAGTATTTGAGCACCAGATGTCATTCAGAGTCTTTGATACCCAAAGTGGGGCACAGGGTATAGAAAATATTGGTGAAATTTGGTACTGTCTAGTCCCTTTCCTGACGTAGCATGGTCCATCTTGTGTATTGGTCCTTGTAGCTTCCAACATGGTAGTATTGTTCTTTAATGACATCCATGAAGCAATACCATGTGGGGGAGACTGTAAATATTTCATATTCCTCTATGGCCCTTTGCTCAGAGTAAGTATCCCACCAGTCCTTAACATGGGAGACGACCTTGAGGAGTGAAAAAGTAATATTTTCCCTATCGGAAAATTTGTGGAGTGAAAAATACTCTTCAAGCATATTCAACCATTTATCTACAACATATGCATCTATTAGTCTTTAAAATAATGGAATATCAAAATATACTTGTACCTTGAAGGGGGTTGCATGGTCACTTGATGAAGACACGTCTCCTGTGGGAAGCCACAGAAGGATCTGTGCAAAGTTTTCCATCATTTCGTTCCTTTGTCACATGAGGGATTCCTCAAGCAACATTTTAAAAGGATTTCCTGCTCCATCATCTTTCATCTTGTCCCCCATGTGTTGTTGTCGGGCTCAACGTGGCCAATATTGCAAAGGCTTGACTGGTTCGAGTCCCAACTTCTTGTACCCAGATCTTGTTGGGGACATGCACAAAGAAAAATAAATGAAGAGAAGACCACTTTGATACCATTGATCTGGATTTATGAGCGGAATGAAAGGAATAACAGACTGAATACAATAACATAGAGATATTGAGGACAATAAAATATATCCAGTGAACAATAACTTATATTAAATAAATAAAATAGGTTGAAACTATAAAACTCCATAACTGAAAAGAACTTGCTCGAATGGTGGTATTTATCTCTGAGAAGAGATGTGAAAACTACATGCATATGTCTGAGAAAAATGATTACAATAAGGCTCCAGAGGCATTTTTAACATTAGTCATGAATGAAAAAACCATAGACATCCAAAAACCTAACCCTAAGAGATAAAACACCAAAATTTATGTGGGCCCCGAAGGGTAATTTGGTACCTCAACTTTCTGGGGTCGTAACTTTTGCGAACGACCTCTATTTTAGGCATGTGATAGCCTATTGGAAATGTGTTTTCGAGAACTACACATTATGTCGCCAAACTCTAACTTTGTCTACAGTTTGAGTATGGCAAGAAAAAAAAACACTGTTTAGGGCCGCAAAACGACACTGGAAGTACAAAAAGATGTACTGACATGAAAAATTCTAAAATAAACCATTTGGATTACGTGGGTGGCCACCAATATCCACCTGAAATCTATGTAAGGATTTAGACAACTTTGAAAATATATAACCCACAATTAAAAAGAATTATAGAAGAACGTGTTGAACTAACAACTATCAAGGGGAGCTAGTTGGAATAGGTGGGTGGCCACCAATATCCACCTAGATCAGTCCTCCCCCATTAGAAATCAATGTTATCCATTGCATTGAGTGCTCCCATCAGATGATGAAACTTCTATTGAATTTGGCCCCAAGTGAGCCACTTTTCTTGGTGTATGATTTTCCCTGCCTTCACAATCTGATAAAGATGGATCCCCTACTCGCAAGTTCCCTTGACTTGTGTTTCCACTATCGGATTATTTGATGCATGTTCCATGCAGTCATGGTTGAGTTCTATTGGTTTCAACTGTTATGCAATATCTGAGGTGTCCAATAATGGTGGAAAATATGGTCGAAGGAGGTCCACATTGAACATTGGGTGCAAGCCAAGGAAGGGTGGAGTGTTGAGCTCAAAAGAATTGCTACCCATAGCCTTAGAGATAGTGCAAGGCCCATAGAGAAGTGGGCATAGCTTCCGATGGGTCACTGTAAGGCTCTCTTTCTGCAAATCTAACTAGAATTTGTCTCCCACCTGAAACTGGTGTGGTACTCGGTGTTGATCATGGCGTTGCTTTTACTTAGCATTTTCTTTCTGAAAAATCTCATGGACCTGTTGGAAGATGTGTTGAACACACTCAATGAATCTGGTGGCTTTATCCTCCTGATATTGGACATGGGAATATTCTTCCTGTTTGGTTGCAAGACGTAGTGCAACATCAATAGGACCCAAGGGCTGGAATCCCATCCCCACCTGAAATGGGCTATGGTTGGTGGAGTTACGGAGAGATATGTTGTAGTTTTACTGAACATAGGGAAGACTCTCATCTCATGTACTTGGATGCTCAGATTTGTACATGTGTAGTATGTGTACAATCATCTGATTGACGACCTCTTTCTGCCATTGATTTGGGGGTGGAAAGCAGTGGATTTAGTGAGATTGGTGTCCAATAGTGACCTGCTACTTGACCAAAATGTGTTGAGGAACCTATTGTCCCGATATAAGGTGATGGTCTATGGTATCCCAAAATGTTCCCACACCCGTTCGAAGAATATCTTGGCAGTATTTTTCATTTTGATGCTCTTCTTACAGGCTGTGATAATGACCATCTTCGAAAACTGATCAACCACCACAAATATACAATCATTGTTGTGCTTGGTGGATGGAAGGCCAGACATGTAATCCATCAATATGGATTCCCAAGGCCTCTGGGGATTAGGAAGAGGGGTGTATAAGACTTTCTTCTTGATGGTTGGCTTGGAAATGGAACAGGAAGTGCAAGATCTGATATAATGGTTGATGTCTTGTCAAATTTTTGACCAAAAAAAATGTTTCTGTAGAATGACCATAGTTTTCTCCACGCCAAAATGTCTTACAATCAGATTGTAGTGAGCCTCCCAAATCATATTTGCACGCTCGATTGTGGGAATATAGAGGTGTCCCAGATGGCATAACAGTCCATCCTGGATGTGAACATCAGTGACATTCACTCATGTACCCAAGAGTTGATAGGTGGTGGCAAAGTTAGGGTCACGTTGATAAAGTTGGGGCCACTCATATGCCTCATGCCCACACAAATGGAGCACTGTGGTGAGTGTAACAAAGGGAGGGAGACTGAGGAAGTCAGGGACACGATTTGTACTCCCTATTTTATACTTGATGTTGATATGGAACTGTTGTAAGTATGTGGACCACTTTTGATGGCGGTCATTTTGCAACTTCCCCTATGTCTGTATGAATTACAGAGGCTTGTGATTACTGTGGATGATTGTCTCCTTTCCCAGAATGTAATGTTTCCATTGACGATAGGCTTGCATAATGTAATACATTTCTTTGTCATAGGTGGGGTATTTCCAAGTAGTATCTGAGAGTGCCTCACTATGGTATGTTACATGATGACCATGTTCAGTGAGAAATACACCTACAACATAGTCGAAGGAATCAGTCTTTGTCTCGAACGGTTGTTGCGGATCAGGGAAGGAGAGTATTGGAGTTGAGCATAAGTGATGCTTCAGATCAACAAATGCTTGTTGTTGTTCCTACCTCCATGCAAAATTTTCCTTGCCACCACCCTTGGTTACTTGGTTGAGGGCCCATGCAATATGGGAGAATCCCAATACGAACCTTCGGTAGAAGTTGGAAATCCCAAGAATCTCTGAATCTCGGTTAGTGTTATCGGGGCTATCCAGTCACAAATGACTTGGATCTTAGATGGATCCACATGTACCCCATGCTCATCAACAATGAAGCCCAAATATTGGACCATGTTCATGCCAAAAGAGCATTTTTCAAAGTTGGCATTTAGCTTGTTCTGCCATAAAGTGCCCAAAACCTGTTGAATATGCTACATGTGATCCTCCCAAGTTCCGTTGAAGATGAGGATGTCATCCAGAAATACCACCACAAAAGATTTGGTGAAGGGTCTCAATACATCATCCATCAATCTCAAGAAAGTTTTTGGTGCATTTGTTAAGCCAAAGGGCATGACCAACCATTCGAAGAGACCTTCTTTAGATTTTAAAGTCGTCTTCCATACATCAGTTGGTTCGATGGGAACCTAGTGGTGGCCAAACTTTAGGTCAATCTTATTGAATAAATTTTCCCCCTTGAGTTGGTCAAGAAGGTCATCGATTCGGGGAATTGGGTACCGGTTCCAAATTGTGATTTTGTTTAATGCTTTGTAATAAATGTAGAGCCACCAAGTCCCATCTTTATTTTGCACCAGCACAATCGAGCTTCCTCAAGGGGAGGAGTTGGGTCAGATGTGCCCCTTTTGAAGAAGCTCTTCATCATTTTCCATCAGTGAGCGATGATAAACTGGTCCATTACGGAGCAGTGCACCAGGGGTTGGATCAATTGGATGCTTGACTTGGCAGTGCATTGGTAACCCAGTGGGTGAGGAGAAGATCTCTTTGTACTCTTCCATGATCCCGTCCACTTGCTTCTGTTACAAAGAGAGGATTTGTGTAGAGGTCAAGGATGTGGTGATGACCTTCTTCTTACTGTTGTTGGAGTTACTTCACACACACCTAGGATTTATTTTTCCTAAGGTTTTTATTTGTCTATATTTTAGGAGAGAATATTCCACCTGGAGAATATTCTCTTTTAGTTGACACTTCCGTTTGACTAGTTGAGTTGAGTTTAGATGTTGCATTGGGATAATCACCATGCAACATTGGGATCATCACCATGCTAATTCAAACTTGCCTTGGTATCATCACCAGAGTGTCACATTAGCCTTGATTCCCTAAGTTAACTCCTCACTACTCTCTATTCAGTTAGTTATATGAAGACTAGTTGACTAGTTAACTCAACTAGGTGGCAGTTCACCCCCATAACTGCCTAACATACTAGAATAGGTGGCAGTTCACTCCCGTAACTATTGGTGTGTGTCCAAATCACTCTAGACCACCACTATGGTGAATTGGTTCACCTCAATTCTAACTCATTGAGTTATACAGAGTATATCATGTGTAAATTATTCATTATTCACAACAGTTAATGAGAATTCTTCCATTCTTTCTCTCCTTCTTCTTATTTTTCCAATTCTCTCTGCAAATGTGTGTATTATTGTTTATCTAGATCTATTATGTGCAGATTCAACACATTTACATGGTATCATAGCCTACGGACTGCTAAGCAAAAGCTACACCAAAATTTTTGCAGGTACAAAAGATTGAAGACAGCGGAAAGATGGAATTCCAAAAAGAATTCATTCTTACACCTTACAACTATTTTGCATGGAAGGAGAAAATAGCCATACATATTTGATATAGAGGGTTGTATAGGTTAACCATGAATACAGATACAGAGCCGACATCAGCCATAGAAAAATCCAAGTACTTAAATTGCATGGATGAGGCACTCAGAACATTTTGCAGTCTTATTTCTCCCGATCTCCTTTTTCATATATCTTCCTATAAGACTCCCAATGAAGCTTGAACCTGATTCGAAGGGATCTTTGGAAAACAGGATGAGATGAGGGGACACATGTTGGAGGTGGAGCTTCTCACATTGGATCCAAAAATATTCGAGAATATCCAAGATTTATTTACAAAATTCAAGGATTTATTGTCGTAACTCAAAGCTTGCGGGGTTGATAAATCGAAGGAGGAGAAACAAATGGTTTTCACCATTCTCTCCAAGCTTGGTCCTAAATGATTTGTATTCGTATCTACATTCCATACTGTCATATTCATCTCTAGATCCACCTGGAAGATGCCTTCTCTTAAGGACTTTATCGAATCCCTGACACAAGAGAAAACCAATCTCATCAACATGGGCGCAATCAAAGGCCCAAGGGTGCATGCACTTACTATGCATGATGGAAAACACAAATATCAGAAATATAAAGATAAATATAAGTGGAAAAATCATGCACATACGAAGAAGGAAGGGTACACAAACCCTTCATTGATGCCTCCAGATCCAAAGGAGAAAATGGAAGAAAAGGAGATAAATGCACATACTGTCACAAAGGATACCATTCAGAATCTACATGGATGAAAAAACAAATAGATTTTATGTCTCAGATACTTTAGCAAAACAACCTTGGATATTGCATCCCCGAGGGTGCAAAGAAGAAGAAGCCAGAAGATCTGAATTCTAGGAAAGACAATTCTAGCCATGCCTTGATTGCCATCAACTCCTCTCCCAATGCTTGGATCATAGACTTAGGAGCATCACATCACATGGTTGCCTCAGAAGCAATATATTATTCATTGGATGCATGCAAATTTCCTCCTATTCTGATGGGGGACAACTCTTCTGTCGAAGTCATTGGCAAAGGAAGGATTGAACTCACCAACGAAAGCTTCGAGAATGTGCTGCATGTTCCCAAGCTTTCTGTCAACCTTCTCTCTGTGTATCACATGCATAATTCTAGCACCAGAAAGAAATTCATCTTCACATCAAATTCCATGGACATATACGACATGAAAACCAACTCCAAGGTTGCTACCGGTGAGGTAAATCATCATTCTAGATTGTATACATTTTATGAATTCATTGAACCTGATTCTGCTTTACTGCTTACTCATGTTGATGAAAGTAGTAGGATATGGCATGAAAGGTTTGGACATTTGAATTTCAAATACATGCAACATATTAGCAAGCACATATTAGTTGATGGTCTACCAGACATCCATTTCTCCAAGGGAGTATGTGAGGGATGTGTTCTCAAAAATCACCCTCAAGAGAAATTTAGCAAGGGAATGTCTCAGCGAGCTTCCGCACCTTTAGATATGATCCATAGTGACCTTATGGGTCCTTTTCCACATCCATCCATCAGAAAATCGAGTTTTGTTCTGATTTTTGTCGGTGATTTCTCGCGTTTTACTTGGATCTACTTTCTCAGGAAAAAATCCGAGGTCTCTCAACACCTCAAAGATTTCAAAGCCTTGGTTGAGACACAGTCTGAAAAGAAGATCAAATTCCTCTGAAATGATAACGGGGGAGAGTATGTGAATCATGAGATCCACAATCTTTTCCATGAGGCAGGGATTCAGTTGCAACACACAGTTCCCTATACTCCGCAGCAAAACGGAGTTGCTGAGCGGAAAAACTGATCTCTAAAGGAGATGGCATCTTGCATGTTGCATGCAAAGTCACTACCACAAAGACTATGGGATGAAGTACTTAACTATGCAACATACATCCAAAATAGATCTACTCATATATCTGTCAAGGATAAGACCCCCTACGAGGCTTGGAGTAGCCTCAAACCGGAAGTGACCCACTTTCGCATTTTTGGTTCTCGTGCATGGGCCCAGATTCCATCTGAAAAGAGGAAGGCACTTGATCCATAGAGCATTGAGTGCATTTTTGTTGGATACCCCGACGGTGTGAAGGGATATCAGCTTATTGATATTTCCTTGGAGCGTCTCATCATTGAGTGTAGTGTCCAATTTGAGGAAAGTGTCTCGCATGTACCTCAGCAACCACATGCAGACACCTTCACTCTTCCACCTGTTCGAGATGATGAGCATGCACATGCCGAATCTTCTTCAGATGAGAGTTCTGATTCAGAGGACTCAGATGATTTAGATTCAGATTCAAAGTCAGTACAGTCAGATGCAGAGTTAGATCATCCAGATGCAGTTGCAGAGCTAGAGTAGAGGCCCAAGTGGGCACATACTACTCTTCAGGATGCAGGGGATCTCGTAGGTGATCCAGTTGATACTGGGAGGACTTGATCTAATTTTGAGGAGCCTCCTGTTGCACTCACTGCCACTGAACCATTGCCTTCCAGGCATATTTTCTTGGTTCAGTCTTCAGATCCACAGTCTTATGGCAAGGCTGCTGGAAATCCTTTTTGGGAATCTGCCATGTAGGAGGAGTACAACTCCGTCCTCAAGAACCAGACTTGGGATTTGGTTCCCCTTCCTTCTGGGAGGAAACTTGTCAGATGTAGGTGGGTCTACAGGACCAAGAGCACAGTGGATGGACAAATCAATAGATACAAAACCAGTCTTATTGCCAAAGGATTTCAACAGGTTCATGGTATTGACTATGATGAGACCTTCGCTCCAGTAGCGAAGATGGATTCCATTCGATTGGCTCTTTCCATTGCGACAACCAAGGGATGGGAAGTCCATCAGATGGACGTGAAGAATGCATTTCTTCACGGTGATCTCTTTGAGGAGATCTACATGGAGCAGCCCCAAGGATTTATGCAGGACTCATCTTTGGTCTGTCGACTGAAGAAGTCACTTTATGGACTCAAGCAGGCTCCGAGGGCATGGTATGCCAAGATGGACTCCTACCTATTGTCACAAAACTTTATACATTGTAAATCAGACCCGAATGTATACATGCTCAGGACGACTGATTCACTTCTACTTCTAGTTTTGTATGTCGATGATTTGTTGATCACTAGTTGCTCGACTTCAACGATTGTTGCAGTCAAGAGGATTCTTCAAGACATGTTTTTGATGATGAACATGGGTCTGCTACACTTCTTCCTTGGACTTGAGATCAGTCAGGATGCATCAAGCATCAAACTTTCTCAAGACAAGTATGCACGAGATTTCCTTGAGAGATTTCACATGACATACTCCAAGTCTGCTCTGACTCCTTTCCTATCAGGAGTCAAACTTGAGGATGGCGGGGAGACTCTACTGGTTGACAGCACACTGTACAGATAGCTAGTGGGGAGCTTGTTGTATCTAACACACTCCAGATCATACCTCTCATATGCAGTTAGCTCAGTTTCCAGGTTCATGCAGGAACTGCATGAGCTACATTGGAAAGCTACAAAGCGTATCCTTCGATATGTATAGGGCACCATCACCTTTGGGATTCATTATGAAACATACTCTACATTAGATCTCATTAGTTTTACTGATTCTGACTGGGCTGGCGATAGCATTGATCACAAGTCCACATATGGTTACTCACTCACTCTTGGTTCTGGGCCTATCTGTTGGTTGAGAAAGAAGCAAGCTTCCATTTCTCTATCTTCATCCGAGGCAGAGTACAGAGGGGTAGTTAACATAACCATTCAGGCTATGTGGCTACAACATTTTATCACTAAGTTGGGCATTCAGTTTCATCAGTCGATTGTCATATGGTGTGACAACCAGAGCACTCTGAAGTTCTGCAGAGATCCAGTTCAGAGGTAGCAGATGAAGCACATCAAGATCCACATGCACTACATCTGGGACTTAGTACATGAGGGGATCATCGACTTATAGTTATGTCCTTCAGCATAATAGACGACAGACATTTTCACCAAGACCTTCACTGAGCAGAAATTTCATTCTCTGCGAGGTCGTCTTGGAGTGAAGGACACAGTTTCCTAGCAACTGTAGTTCTTATTTTTACATACATTGTACCTTGAGGGGGAGGGTTTCCTGTGAGGTTTTCACTCTTTCCTCACTTTATTTTCATTGTATCTTTTGTACTTGGGTACCTAACATGGCCTCGTTGTTGGGACCCAATCTTTATTTTCACCATAGCGATGTTCAGGGGGGGTGTTGGAGTTACTTCACACACACCTAGGATTTATTTTTCCTAAGGTTTTTATTTGTTTATTAGTCATAATTAGTCATTATCCAACCTCCTATATTTTAGGAGAGAATATTCCACCTGGAGAATATTCTCTTTCAGTTGACACTTCAGTTTGACTAGTTGAGTTGAGTTTAGATGTTGCATTGGGATCATCACCATGAAACATTGGGATCATCACCATGCTAATTTGACCTTGCCTTGGTATCATCACCATAGTGGTGCATTAACCTTGATTCCCTGATTTAACTCCTCACTACTCTCTGTTCAGTTAGTTAACTGAAGACTAGTTGACTAGTTAACTCAACTAGGTGGCAGTTCACTCTCGTAACTTCCTGAGAGACTAGAATAGGTGGTAGTTCACTCCCGTAACTATTGGTGTGTGTCCAGATCACTCTAGAATTCCACTATGGTGACTTGGTTCACCTCAATTCAAACTCATTGAGTTATACATAGTATATCATGTGTAAATTATTCATTATTCACAACGGTTAATGAGAATTATTCCATTCTTTCTCTCCTTCTTCTTCTTTTTCCAATTCTCTCTGCAAATGTGTGTATTATTGTTTATCTGGATCTATTTTGTGCAGTTTCAACACATTTACAATTGTGAGCACAGACCTCAAATAATATGAACTTCCCGGTATGTGAAATGACCTTACTGTATTTCTTAGCAAAGATTAAAGAAATAGCGGTAGCCGATGCTACCTCTGGTATCATGTACAATTGTCTACCCAAAGTAATAATAACATTGTGGGGTCTAGACTCATACAAATAATGTTTCTTCCATAAATATGGCTGGCCTAAAATAACATCACAAAATTCAAGGGGATAAATATAACACAGTACCTCGTCTTTGAAGGGATTGATGTTGTAGGGAAAATGAAACTGTTAGTTGCCGCGAAGATCACGTCCTTGGTGAAGCTAGATGATCATGTAGGATTGCAGGAGTGGTGTTATCAGCAGGTCCAACCGCTTGATGATCTCTACTGAAATCAGATTCTTCTCACCTTCGTTGTCGACAATGAAATGCAACGATGCAGTGGAGTCCCCTTTACCCACATCTGTAAGTGAAAGAGGTGTTCATATTCCTCTGGTTCTTCTAGTTCGCTTGGTTGGACTTTGGTGGTAGTGACAATGGCACTAGGTTCAACATCGATGATATGCTTCTCACTTTCTAGATTTGATTCAGAGTCAGAATCTTTGACTTGGAATATTTCATCTCTGCCACCAGTGACTGCTTGGAGTGACATTCTTTGGTGTTGTGCTAAGGGATTTTATGGTATTCACACCATTTTCATGTGTCCTTCTTAAACTTCCCATTACTCTTCTTGGGTTGTGGCTTGGATTGGTTGTCCTGAGAGTGATCTAGAAAATATTTGGAGAATGGAATGAATATATATTATTATCAAAATATGCTTAACACAGAATAACAGATATACAGTAAAATTGGTTTCTATTCAATAAGGAAATAATTTGAAATTGTAAAATGCAGCGGAAACAAGCTTCCTAGAATGGTGGCAGATTATCTCTGAGAAGATATGTGATGGCTACACTCATTCACAAGAACATGATTACAATGAGGATATGAAGTTATTTTTACAATAAACAGGAATGTCAAAAACCCTAGACATCCAAAAAACCTAACCCTAGGAAATGAAGCACCAAAAATCATGTGGGCCTCGTTTGGGTAAGTTAGTACATCAACTTCCTGGGGTCGTAACATTTGCATACGATCTCCATTTTAGGCGCACGATAGCCCGTTGGAAAGGTATATCTGAGGAATACACATTTTGACTGTGGTGAGCCCTAAAAAACACTATTTAGGGCCTCAAAATGGCCCCGCAAGTCAGGGACCCGAAAATTAGGGAAAAAACTACCAAACTGGAAAACTGCCAAAATGAGCTAGTTGGAATAGGTGGGAGGACACTGACATCCATATGGATCAATCCTCCCCCCTTAGGAAGAAATGGTATCCATTGTGTTGATTTCACCCATTAGATGAGGAAATTTTTGTTGAATTTGGCCCCCGGTGAGCCACTTTCCTTGGTGAAGGAGCTACCTTGCTTTGACAACTCGATAAAGATGGATCCTTTGCTAGTGAGTTCCCTTGATATGTTTGTCCACAATATGATCACTAGATGACTGTTGTATGCATTTGGGGTTGAGATATGTTGGTGTCAATTGTTCTGTTATCTCTGAGGTGTCCAATAATGGTGGGAAATATGGTCGAAGGATATCCACGTTGAACACTGGGTGCAAGCCAAGGAAATGAGGAATGTTGAGCTCGAAAGAATTATCACCCACAACCTTGGTGATGGTGTATGAACTATAAAATAGTGGGTGAATATTCCGATGGGGTCCTTTAAGGAACTCTTTCTGCAAGTGCAACCAAACTTTGTCACCCACCTGAAACTTATTTGGCACCTGGTGTTAATCATGGCACTACTTGTACTTGTCATTGGACTTCTGTAGGATATCCTAAACCTGTTGGCGGATGTGCTAGATCCGCTCAATGAACCAGGTGGATTTTTCATCTTCAATTGCAGCAGAAAATGAGTTGACCGAGGTCACCGCAAGGGGTAGTGCAACATCTATGGGACCCAATGGTTGGAATCCCAACCCCACCTGAAAGGGGTTGTGGTTAGTTGAGTTATGCAGGGCTTGTTGTAGTTATGCTGAACATAGGGGAGAATCTCATCCCATGTGTGAGGGTGCTTATAATTATACATGCACATGATATGCATGATAATTCGATTTACGACCTTAGTTTGGCCATCTGTATGGGGGTGGAAGGTTGTGGATTTGGTGAGCTTAGTGTCTAGCAGTGACCAGAGGCTTGACCAAAATGTGCTGAGAAATTGACTATGTCGATATGAGACAATGGTTTGTGGGATTCTAAAATGTACCCAGACTCATTCAAAGAAGAGCTTGGAAGTGTCCTCTACGATGATTCTCTTCTTGCAGGTGGCCATAATCGCCATCTTAGAAAAGAGATCCACAACCACAAAATCACAGTCATTGCTCTACTTGGTGGATGGGAGGCATGACATGTAGTCCATTGAGATAGATTCCCATGTCCTATTAGGAGTAGGCAAAGGGGTGTACATGCCTTGTTTCTTAGTGTCCGATTTGGCAATTACGCAGGCAGTGCAGGACCTGATATACTTGTTGACCTCCTGTCGAAGTTTCCACCAGTAGAAATGTTTCTACAACATTTTCACTGTTTTTTCAACGTCGAAGTGTCCTACCACCCGATTGTAGTGTGCTTCCTAGATCATATTTTCTCACTCGCTTGATGGAACACAGATATGGACCAGACGACACAAAAACCCGTCATGAAGATGGAAATTAGTGACAACTGCATTTGCGCCCAACATTTGGTAGGTGGTGGCGAAGTCCAGGTTTGTCTCATAGAGTTGGGACCATCCAAAGTTCTGATGGTTGCAAGAGTCTAGCACCGTGGTGAGTGTTGCAACTAGCGGTCTGCTGAGGCAATCAATGATGCAGTTGGTGCTTCCCATTTTATACTTGATGTTGAGGTGGAATTGTTGCAAGTACGTGGACCACTTCTGATGGAAGTCATTCTGTAATTTACCTTGTGTCTGCATGAACTACAGTGGCTTATGATCAGTGTGGATGGATGTCTCCTTCCCAAGAATGTAATGTCTCCACTGGCGACAGACTTGCACAATGGATTAAATTTCTTTGTCGTAAGTAGGGTACTTACAAACAACATATGATAGTGTCTCACTTTGATAGGCCATGGGGTGGTTGTGTTGAGTGAGAACAATGTCCATAACATAGTTTGAAGAATCTGTCTCAATATCAAAGGGCTATTGCATGTCCAGTAGTGAAATTACTAGGGTTGAGCACAAGAGCTTCTTCAAATCATCGAACGCTTGTTGTTGGGACTTCCCCCACACAATTTCACCTTACCACCACTCCTGGTTAATTGTATGAGGGCCCATGCAATATGGTAGAATCCCAACACGAACCTACGGTAGAAATTGGCAAGGCCCAAGAAGCTCTGAATCTCAGTGAGTGTGGTTGGGGCTGGCCAGTCATGGATGACTTGGATTTTGGCTGGATCCACATGTACGCCATGCTAATCAATGATGTGTCCCAGGTAATGAACCCTGTCCATGCCGAAGGAGAATTTTTCCAAGTTGGCATAGAGCTAGTGCTGTCGTAGGGTGTGCATAACCTGTTGAATATGCTGCAAGTGTTCTTCCCAAGTCTTGTTGTAAATGAGGATGTCATCCAAATACACCATTACAAAATTATTGGTGAATGGTCACAGGATATCATCCATCATCCTCATAAAAGTGGTTGAATCATTTTTCAAACCAAAGGGCATGGCCAACCATTCAAAAATACCATCCTTTGACTTGAAGGTGGTCTTCCATACATCTATCTATTTTATTGGGACCTAGTGGTAGCCAGACTTCAGATCAATATTACTAAATTATTTGGCCCCATGAGCTAATGAAGGAGGTCGTCGATTTAGGGAATCAGGTACCGGTTTCTGACTGTGATTTTATTCATCACCTGGTAATCAATGCAGAGTCGCCATGTTCCATCTTTCTTCTATACCATCACGATTGGGATCCCACAAGGTAATGAGTTGGGATGGATGTGCCCCTTGTGGAGCAGTTCTTAGATCTGTCGCTTTATCTCCTCATTCTATAATAGAGAGCGACGATAGATTGGCCCATTGGGAATCGATGCACCGGGGTCAGATCGATGGGATGCTTGACCTGACAGTGAGGAGGTACCCCTGTAGGTGAGGAGAATATATATGAGTATTCTTCCATGACCTTATCCACTTTCTTCTGTTGTGTGGAGAGGTCGATCACAGAGACCCTGGATGTGGTTGCGATCTTTCGCTCATTCTGAGAGCGAATCACGAATAAGAAAAACTTCCATGTCTAAGAGATGACATTTCTTCATTGCTTGGCAAAGATCAAGGAAATGACACTAGGTGGGACTGCCTCGGGTATCTTGTACAATTTCTTGTTCAAAGTATTAATAACATTGCGAGGCCTGGAATCATATACATCATGGTGTTTCCATAAATATGGTTGGTCCAAAAGAACATTAAAAACTTCAAGATGGGAAACATCACACAATACCTCATCTGCGAAGGGATTGATGTCGTATGACAGGTGAAATTGTTGGCTGATGGGGATGTCTCTTCCTTGGCAGAGCCATCCGATGGTGTAGGGTTGTGGGTGAGGCATTGTTGGCAGGGTGATTCGCTTGACGAACTCTGTTGATATAATGTTTTTTTGGCTACTGCTATCAATGATGAAGTGTAGAGAGGTACCCTTCACCCACATCTATGAATGAAAAAGGTGCTCGCCTTCCTATGGCTCGTCCAGTTCATCGGGTTGGAGCTTGGTGGTAGAAACGGTAGCATTGGGTTCTGCGTCAATGATCTGTCTCCCCCTTTGTGGTTTTGAATCAGAGTCAGAACCCACATCTGATTTATATGATTTTACCTAAGCCACCAACAAATTCTTTGAGCAACAATCAACAATGTTATTCTAGGGGATCTTATGGAATTCACACCACTTCCCAGTGTCTTTCTTTGTCTTTCCAGTGTCCTTCTTTTCTTGTGGTCTGGACTGGTTGTCCTGAGGCTTTCCATCTTTTCTCTGTCCTTTGTTCTGTGGGTTGGGGCTGCCCTTTCCTGGCTTTTGTTGTGAGGAGTTCCTAGGCCCAAATTTCCACATCTTTTGTTTGAGATTCTGCTTGATTTTGACGGCATATCGGTAGGCCACGCCCAAGGATGAGATGTCCATAAAATCCATTTCGACTTGGATGTATCTATGCAGACCGTCACGATACTTGAGCACCATATGTCGCTCAAAATCTTTGATACCCAACTTGGTGCGCAAGGTATGGAAGATATTTGTTAACTTGGGCATCGCTTGGTCTCTTTCCTACCGCTGTGTGGTCCATTTTGTGTATAGGTCATCATAAATTGCAATAGGGTAGTGTTGTTCCTTAATATCATCCCTGAAGGACTCCCAGGTGACTGTGATTATAAATAATGAGGGTTCCTCAGTTTCCTTTTGCTCACATAAAGTTTCCCACCAATATTTGACATGGGGGACGGCTTTGAGGAGCGCAAAAGTAATATTTTCTCTATTCGAGAAGTTATGGACAGAGAAATACCCTTCTAGAAGCTTCAACCATTTGTCTACCGCATCTGTGTCTATCTGACCTTCAAATATAGGAATATCGAAGTTGATTTGTACCTTGAAGGGGGAAACACCTCTGTTTGAGGAAGATGTGTTGCATGTTGGTATCTGCTGAAGGATTTGTGAAAAACTATCCATCATTTCGTTCCTTTGTTGCATGCAGGATTCCTCGAGCAACATTTTGAAGGGATCTCCTATCCCGTCGTCTTTATTTTCTTCTTCCATGAGAGGTCACTTGGGCATGCAAGAGATTTTTTCCTCAAGAGAAACAAGCTCAAGACCCACCTCTCTTCTTTTTCTTAAATTTTTGCTTGATCTTGACATCATATCTATAAGCCACACCTAATGATGCGTTGTCCAGAAAATCCATTTTTGTTTGAATGTATCTATGTAGACAGTCGTAGTATTTGAGCACTAGATGTCATTCAGAGTCTTTGATACCAAATTTGGTGTGCAGGGTATGGAAAATATTGGTGAGATATGGTACTGTCTAATCCCTTTCCTGATGCAGTGTGGTCCATCTTGTGTACTACTAGTCCTCATAGCTTCCAACATGGTAGTTTTATTCTTTAATGGAATCCCTGAAGGAATCCCATGTGGGGGAGACCGCAAATATTTCAGATTCCACTATGGCCCTTTTCTCAGAGTAAGTATCCCACCAATCCTTAACATTGGCAATGACCTTGAAGAGTGCAAAAGTAATCTTTTCCCTGTCAAAAAAATTGTGGAGTGAAAAATGTTGGCATGTTTACAGGGGGAGTGTGCTTGTCATTGATGGAAAGAAGAACAACAACGATGATGGAAAATATAAAAGCAGTGATGATGGAAAATAGAATAACAACGATGAATAATTATAAATTCTTCTAAGTCGAAAGAGATCGTAAGCTCGAGAGGAGGAGTGACAGTTTTCGTCAGATCGAGCACTGTGAAGAATCTGGATCATTGGATCAGAGTCCAAATAGGAGGAATGTGTGTGCAAAGGAGGAGAACAGATCTCAGGTGTTAGATCTGAGTGTGTGGACCAACCATCGTTGTATCCATAGGTATGTGCATGAGCCTTAATTCCTTTAGAGTGCACAGTAGGAGTGAATGCACAAGACAGAAACTCGCAAAGTTCAAGTTCATGAAATTGATCTCGACCATTGATCTGATGCAAGCATAGATTCAGGGTTCGGGTTCTGGAAGACAGTGGTGAGTTTATTTCCAAAGTCTTGAAATGCGAATTCTCGAAGTCCTGATTCACGAAGGGGAGATTTGATTTGTTGGATCACTGGGGGTTGTGGACCGTTGATTTGGCTCGACGAAGTTTGGATTTCAGGAATTGAGAGAATCAAGGTGGCTCACAGCAAAAAACCCAAAACATGAAGTCGCAAATGCCTTTTTTTATTAGCGTATGGTCATAGCAAGTGGTCACATCAATGAAGATAGGGGAAGGAGCTAGCATTTCTATGCTCTACCTTGTAGGTTCGTGAGTTGGGAGAATCGAGGTGACTCGCAACAGAACTTTCGAAGTGCGAAGTCGCGTAGCGCCTTCTTGGTTGGTGAGTGGTCATAGCCAGTGGTCACATGGAAAAGAAACGTTGCACCCAGTGCTTGTTCGCATGGGTAAATTTCACGAGGACCTGTGGATCAAAAATAATCTGCATGTATAATCCAACAGTACTGATTAAATCGACAATCTGATCGAAGGGTTACTGTTTCACTGCACGATTTCTTGATCAGTTATGATTCAGTTATAAGAACTGAATCATTGTTCTTGGGGCGTTGGAGATTCTATTCGTGGGCATTTTTTAGATTTGAAGTGTAATGAATCATGGGTGAATGCATAAAATAAAAATGCTGCGACAAAGTGAGGTTCCGGTTTTCTCTGTAAAATGAGTTGAAATGTAAGAAATGTATAGGACAGTATGAACAGTGTCAAACGAAATATAGAGATGAAGAACAGAAGTTGGACAGAGCAGAAATGATGAAAATAGAAGAATGCACAAGAACCTAAGAGCATGAGAAGAAAATAGAAAGAGCAGATGGAAAAAGACAGTAAGTGGAGTTGAGTATGAATAGACTGAAGCAAAGAATAATTGCAGAACATAAGCAGAGTGAAAGCAGAACGGAATTGCAGAAAAGAGAAGAAATGGTAAGCATTGACATATATGTATTGTTGTAAGGTATTATTCAAGAAAAGTTTTATAATCAGGGTGGTAGGGTGGTGCTAGGGAGGACTGTGGTCCTCTGTTATTAAAGTTGGTGCTTGAATACTGGGAGTTAGAGCTTCCATCTAGTTATGGCTAGAAAACAGGGTGGCGGGGTGGTGCTAAGGAAAATGAAGAGTTTTCTATGTGCAAGTTAGTGCTTGTATAAGTGGAAGTAGGTGCTTCCATCCAGTTGGTGTTGGATATCATAAGGAGAAAATATGATTCTTTCTAGTGGGTGCTAGAGAATATTGAGAGTTGGTTCTCTCTACAAGTTGCAGCTTGTTAAAGAAGAGGTCGTGGCCTCTTTTTGAGTTGGTTCTCAAAGATAAATGATGTATAGAACATAAAGACTGCCTATCATTATAAGAAGAAGAGGTTTTCTCCCTTTATGGGTTTCCTCATGAATATCTGTCTTTGTGTATATCATATGTGTGATTGATGTTTATTATTTCTAATGTTCATGTCTTTCATAATCTTGATGATCACTTGGAGAAGATTAATAATAATTTAATAGGCATAAAATTGTTTAAGCGCAGTGACAATTGATTCACACCCCCCCCCCTCTTAGTTGTCTTTGTAATTTAAACAATTGGTATCAGAGCGGGTTCCTTTTATTTAAAGGTAGATCTGTAACATTAAACATAACAAGTTATGAAGGGACTTCAACCAATAAGCCTCCTCTGTTTGATGGAACCAATTTTTCTTTCTAGAAAGTTAGAATGAGAGCATACATTATGGCCTTAGGTGTTGATGTTTGGGATGTAGTAGAGACTGGATATACAAAACCTGTTATGCTAGCTTCCAAAGATGATAAGCTAGAATTTAGCTTCAATTCAAAGGTAATTAATGCTATCTTGAGTGGGCTTGTTGAAGCTAATTTTGTAAAGGTGATGCATCTTGAATCTTCCAAAGAGATGTGGGATAAACGTATTAGCAATTATGAAGGAAATGAGAAAGTAAAAGGTGCCAAACTTCAGGCATATAGATTGAAATTTGAACAACTAAAGATGAATGAGGATTGTTGCGCTTCTTTTGTCACCTAAATGAGCAAAACATAGGTGCTTACAAGCTTAGTTGGGTTAGCTAAGAAAGACAATAGTAAAAGAAAGGGTTAGAAGAATAAACATAAAAGACTAAGCTAAGAATTAAACTAGGAAAGGAAAAAACAATTAAACTATTGTGCATAAGGACATAAGAACAATAAACAAACAAGACTCATGTCACCAACGGAAATGATTGTACTAGTGAAAAGAAAACACCAAAGAGAAAGGGGACTTTGGGTCCCTTCTTCCTCCAAGGGAGGGCTCTTGGACCCCCAAGATTGAGCTCTTCTTACAACTTGAAAACTTGAAAGAAATGGTGAAAGAATCCCAAGCTAACCCACTCAAAAGGTGATGTGGATTTTTCAAATGGAATGGTGCTAGTATGCTCTTGATGAGAAAAGAGGTTTCCTCAAGAGAATAGCAGCAGCATAACCTTGCAAATGAATTCCTTGAAAATATAGTGCACCCATGGCCTCCTTTTATAGCATAGCTTTGAGGCATTATGCAACCAATTCTTAGTGTGAACAAGGGGCCCTTTAGGGCACCCTTAGGTCTTTGACCAGCCCCCCACTTGGATTCAGCTCGGATTTGAGGTTCAAATCGACTTGGGAGTTGAACCAAAAGTGGGTGAGGGGCCGACAAGAACCATAAATGTGTCGTTCATGGAAGTGCATGGATTTTACTATAAATAGTCGCACATGTGCGTGGATTTTCCTATATAAAGTAGTGCATCTTGAGCATGTGCGCGGGTTTTCCTGTATAAAGTAGCGCATCTCGGGCATGTGTGCGTGATTCCTTTGGTGAATTTGGGCACTTCAATTTTTTGACCCAATTGTATAGTTTTTGCCTCTTGGACATGCATTTTTGAAGCTGTGGGTGAACTAATAGGTGTTTGGAGATGCTGGATTCCTGTAACCATTTGCAGACGAAATTTCAGTGATAAAAATGATGAAATAGTTAGTAAATATTTTTTAAGATTTGAGGAGCTTGTGAATGCCATGAAGGGACTTGGTGAGAAGATTGAAGACACATTTTTAGTTCAAAAGATTTTAAGATGTTTGTCTGATAGATTTAATCCAAAAGTTTCTGCAATAGAAGAACTGAATGATCTTAAAACTTTGTCTATTGATCAACTCCTAGGAACTCTAACTGCTTATGAAATGAGGACGAACAAAGATAAATCCACCACTAGAGAAGCATCTTTTAAAGCAGACAAAAATATTGATTCAAAATTAGATTATATTGAGAAAAAAATTGTGAGAAGGTTAAAGAAAGGATTAGGCAAATACCAAGGCAAGTTGCCCTTCAAATGTTTTAACTGTGGAAATATAGGTCACTTTGCATCTAAGTGTCCACAAAAAAAGAAGGACCAAAACTTTGAAGGTGAAGAGAAGTACAAATCCAAGATATTTGGTAAAAAGAAAACTTTATGTGTAAACAATGATGACTCTTCAGGAGACACAGATAGTGACTCTTCTTGTGAGGATAAGGTTAATGAATTTATGCTTATGGCCAAAGAGGATTATGATAATAAAAGAACAGGAAGTGATGTTAATGATGAAGAAGTCGTGGTTGATATGGAAGGTGAACTAATCAGTGCTTTAGAAGATATTTACAGACTCAGATTTAAGAAAAGAAAACAAAAATAGTTGTTGATGCAGTTTGAAAAGAATGGTAAAAAACCTAATGAAGACTTTGCCTTGCTAAAAGTGGAGTTAGAAGAGGCAAAGAAAATAGAGGAAATTCTGAAACAATAGTTATCAGAGAAGAAAGCAAGATGTGAAGCCTTGGAAGAAGAGATAGTAAAAACCAGAAAAGAGATGGATCAACAAATTCCAAGAAGAAGGCCATCCTTCAGGTATCAAAATTTCTTCCATGGTTATTATTTTTACTGCTTTAATTTTGGTCATAAGATTGCAAATTGTCAAATTAAGTTTAGAGACATGCAACTGAGGATGTCAAGAAATAAACAATCTTTGCAACATAGAACTAAATAGCCAATGAGTAGACAATGTTGCACCAATCACTTTGACCTATTGAATGATGATCTAGAATATTATAACTGTCATAAATTTGGCCACAAAGTTGCAAACTGCCATCTGAAGAACTACTAAACAGATCCAAGGATAAAACCCTTAGCTAGAAATGTCAACACATGGAAGAATAAAGAAGATGACAAGTGTGGATTAGTGTTGTCAGCCCAAAGACAAAAGAACCCCTGGTATATTGACAGTGGATGTTCCAAACATATGACCGGAGACAAAAATAAGTTTATGTCTCTAAGTGAAAGAAAATCAGGGAAGGTGACTTTTGGAAATGATGCACCAGGAAAAATCAAAGGTAAATGAATGGTAAGTCTAAGTAATGGCAAAGGGAAAGATCAAGATGTGTTGTTGGTAGATGGTATGAAACATAATCTGCTTAGTGTCAGTCAAGTTGGTGACATAGGATGTGAAGTTGTTTTCACTTCTTAACGTTGTAAAATACAATCTATGAACTCAGGACAGTTGATTACAAAAGGCATAAGAACAAAAAACAATGTCTATGTTTTTAAAGAAGATGAAGAAGAATGTCATTTAAGTAAGTACGATGAAAGTTGGTTATGGCATAGGAGACTTGGACACCTAAATTTTGATCATCTAATCAAACTAAGAAATAGTGTTGCAGTAAAAGATCTTCCGAACATATCAAAGCCATATGATTATGTATCCAAATATTGCCAAATAGGAAATCTTACTTGGACACAGTTTAAATCTAAGAACTTTACTTCAACAGAAAAACCTCTTCAATTAGTACATATGGATTTATGTGGACCATCAAGGAAGGAAGGTACAAGAAAATAAAATTATTTCATGTTGATTATTGATGATTATTCTAGACTAACGTGGGTTTCTTTTCTGAAGGAAAAATCTGAAGCATTTGAAAAATTCGAAGTGTTTAAGGCTCAGATTGAGAATCAAATAGGAAAAATATTGAAGGCGGTAAGGTCTGATAGAGGAGGAGAGTTTAGTTCAGTGGAATTCAAAGAGTTTTGTGATAAACATGGGATCAAAAGAGAGTATATTATTCCAAGGACTCCACAACAAAATGGAGTAGTTGAGAGGCAGAATAGATCAGTTTAGTAGATGGCAAGATCAATGATGAATGAAAGGAATATTTCTCAAACATATTGGGTAGAAGCAATTCATACAGCTGTACATATTCTTAACAAATCTCATATCAGGCCACAAAGTGACAAGACTCCTTATGAACTATGGTTTGGAAGACATGCTTCAATCAAGCATTTTAAAGTCTTTGGGAGTAAGTGTTATATCAAGAATAATGATGAAAATATTGGAAAATATGATGACACGGCTGATGAAGGTATACTATTAGGGTGTGCTACTAACAGTAAAGGATACAGATGCTATAATAAGAGGCTGCATAAAATGGTTGATTGTATTGACATAAAAGTTGATGAAGAAATCCCACTACGAAATGTAAGCAGTATTGAACCAACCATAGAGGATATAGTTGAAGTTGAAGATGAACAGGTCCAAGAATCAGAAAGAGAAGACTCTGAGTCAGATGAAGATACAATTACTCAGGCAGACTCAAATCAGTAGACAGAAACAAAACCACCTCTCAGAATTGTTAGAAAGAATCATCCTGAAAAACAAATAATTGGTGATATGAATAAAGGAGTTCGAACAAGAAAGAAATTGATTAATGACTCATAATAGTCTCATATTGATTTTCTATCTATGATTGAACCTAAAACTTTTGATGAAGCCAAAAAGCATGACGATTGGATTAGAGTTATGAATGAAGAGCTTGATCAGATTGAGAAGAACAACACTTGGGAGCTTGTTCCTAGACCTAAAGACAAGAATGTAATGGGCTCCAAATGGGTGTTCAAGAATAAAATGAATGAAAAAGAAAAAAATGTTGGGAATAAAGCCAGATTGGTCTGCAAAGGTTATGCATAAGTTGAAGGACAAGATTTCGATGAAACCTTTGCACCAGTGGCAAGATTGGAAGCCATAAGAATGTTTCTTGCCTATGCATGTCATAAGAACTTTAAAGTATATGAGATGGATGTTAAGTCAACAATTCTTAATGGAGATCTAGAGGAAGAAGTATATATGGAGGAACCTGGAGGTTTTTCACTGACAGATAATCTTGACTATGTCTGCAAGCTGAAAAAGGCTTTATATGGACTGAAACAGGCACCACGAGCCTGGTATTATAGACTGGACATTTTTTTGCAAGACAAAGGGTTCAAGAAAGGTATTGTTGACAGTAATCTATACATTAAGTCTGAAGGTGATGATTTATTAGTTGTTTTGGTTTATGTAGATGGCATTATTTTTGGATGTACTAATGACATTTTTTTTCAGTGGTTTGCTAATTCTATGCAAACCGAGTTTGAGATGTCCATGATAGGAGAACTGTCATATTTTCTTGGTTTGCAAATCAATCAGAGTCCTGCAGGATTATTTATCTTTCAAGGAAAATATTTGAAAGAGATGTTGAAGAAGTTTCAGATGGAATATTCCTCTCCTGTTAGTACACCTATGATGGTTGGTTGTAAGCTCAGTAAAGATGATATTTCACCTGATGTTGCTCAAAGAAAATATCGATCAATGATAGGCAGTATTATGTACATCACAACATCTCGTCCTAATATAATGCAAGTTGTTGGAATGGTAGGTCGTTATCAGTCTTCTCCTAAATAAAGTCATTTAGTAGTTGTCAAGAGGATATTCAAATATTTGAAGGGCACAATGACTTATGGTCTCTAGTATCCTAGAAATCATATTTTTCAATTAACTGCATATTCAGATGTTGATTGGGCAAATTGTTTGGATGAGAGAAAGAACACTAGTGGAGGTACATTCTTCTTAGGTGATTTGTTAATAGCATGGCTTAGTAAGAAGCAGGGATATATTTTTGTATCTACTACAGAAGCAGAGTGTATTGTTGTTGCTACTTGTTGCACTCATATATTATGGATGATTCAAACTCTTGTTGATTTGAAGGTAACTTATATTGATCCCATTCCACTTCACTGCGATAACACCAGTGCCATTATTATCTCCAAGAATCCTGTGCTTCATTCCAAGACTAAGCATATACCGATAAAGTATCATTTTCTCAAAGAACAGGTTACAAACAGAGTTGTTCAACTGAATTATATTCCATCCAAAGATCAGACTATTGATATCTTCACTAAACCGCTTGCAACAACTCAGTTTGAGTATCTACACCATAAGTTGGGCATGACCCTGTTATCTAGTTAAAATAGACTATCTGATCAAGGGGAGAGTGCTCATAGTATTTCTAATCAGGGGGAGAGTGCTTATTGTATCTTTGATCAGGGGGAGAATACAGTCACTCTCAGTTTTCTTTGACATTGATGTCAAAGGGGGAGAAAAAGGTGTGGTCTGGGTTTGGATGCTACAGTTGGAGGTCTAAGCAGAATAGTGCAGCCTTTCAGGGGTTGCCATCAATGCCAAAGGGGGATATTGTTGGCATGTTTATAGGGGGAGTGTGCTTGTCATTGATGGCAAGAAGAACAACAATGAAAATGGAAAATAAAACAGTAGTGATGATGGAAAATAGAACAACAACGATGAATACTTAGAAAGTATTCTAAGTTGGAAGAGATCATCATATCAGGAGGAGGAGCGATAGTGGTCGTCGGATCGAGCACTGTGAAGAATCTGGATCATTGGCAAAGAGTCCAGACATGAGGAATGAGCGCACAGAGGAGGAGAACAGATCTCAGGCGTTAGATCTGAGCACGTGGACCAACCATCGTTGGATCCAAAGTTATGTGCATGGGCCTTAATTCCTTTAGAGTGCACAGTAGGAGTGAATGCACGAGACAAGAACTCACGAAGTCTGATTTCATGAAATTGATCTCGACCTTTGATCTGATGCAAGCATAGATTCGGGGTTTGGGTTCTGGAAGAAAGGGGCGAGTTGATTTCTAAAGTCCTGAAACGCGAAGTCTCGAAGTCTCGATTCACGAAGGGGAGATCTGGGTTGTCGGATCACTGAGGGTTATGGACCATTGATCTGGCTCGACGAAGTTTAGATTTTGGGATTTGAGAGAATAGAGGTGGCTCGTAGAAAAAAACCCAAAACATGAAGTCGCGAACACCTTTTTTGATTGGCGTATGGTCACAACAAGTGGTCACATCAGCGAAGATAGGGGAAGGATCTAGCATTTCTAGGCTTTACCTCGGAGGTTCACGAGTTAGGAGAATCGAGGTGACTTGTAGCATAACTTTCAAAGTGTGAAGTTGCGTAGTGCCTTCTTGGTTGGCGACTGGTCATAGCCAACGGTCACATGGAGAAGAAATGTTGTGCCCGGTGCTTGTTGACGGGGGTAAAGTTCGCGAGGACTTGTGGATCAAAAATCCTCTGCATGTATAATCCAACGGTGCTGATTGAATCGACAATCTGATCAAAGGGTTACTGTTTCACTGCATGATTTCTTGATCAGTTACGATTCAATTATATGAACTGAATCATTGTTCTTGGGGCATTGGAGATTACGTTCTTGGGCATTTTTGAGATTTGAAGTGTAATAAATCATGGGTGAATGCATAAAAGAAAAATGTTGCGACAGAGTGAGGTTCCCGTTTTCTCTGTAAAATGAGTTGAACTGTAAGAAATGTATAAGATGGTATGAACAATGTGAAATGAAAGACAGAGATGAAGAACAGATGCTGGACAGAGAAGAAATGATGAAAAGTGCAGAATTTACAAGAACCTAAGAGCATGAGAAGAAAAGAGAAAGAGAAGATGGAAAAAGATAGCAAGTGGAGTCGAGTATGAACAGATAGAAGCAGAGCAGAATTGCAGAATAGAAGTAGAGTGAAAGCAGAACATAATTGCAGAAAAGAAAAGAAATGGTAAGCATTGACATATATGTATTGTTGTAAGGTATTATTCAAGCAAAGTTTTATAATTAGGGTGGTAGGGTGGTGCTAGGGAGGACTGTGGTCCTCTGCTATTCAAGTTGGTGCTTGAATATTGGGAGTTGGAGTTTCCATCTAGTTGTGGCTAAAAAATAGGGTGGCAGGGTGGTGCTAGGGAAAACAAAGAGTTTTCTATGTGCAAGTCGGTGCTTGTATAAGTGGAAGTAGGTGCTTCCATTGAGTTGGTGTTGGAGATCATAAGGAGAAAATATGCTTCTTTCTAGTGGGTGCTAGAGAATCTTGAGAGTTGGTGCTCTTTACAAGTTGCAACTTGTTTAAGAAGAGGTTGTGGCCTCTTTTTGAGTTGGTGCTCAAAGATAGATTATGTAAAGAACATAAAATACTGCCTATCATTCTAAGAAGAAGAGGTTTTCTCCCTTTACAGGTTTCCTCATGAATATTTGTCTCTGTGTATATCATATGTGTGATTGATGTTTATTATTTCTGTTGTTCATGTCTTACATAATCTTGATGATCACTTGGAGAAGATTAATAATAATTTAATAGGCATAAAATTGTTTAAGCACAGTGACAACTGATTCACCCCCCCCCTCTCAGTTGTCTTAGTAATTTCAATAAAAAATACCCTTTGAGCAGATTCAACCATTTATCTATAGCATCTGCATCTATCAGTCCTTCAAATAATGGAATATCAAAATTTATTTGTACCTTAAAGGGGGTTGCATGGCCGCTTGATGAAGATGTGTCTCTTGTGGGCAGTCGCTGAAGGATCTGTGCAAAGTTGTCCATCATTTTGTTCCTTCGTCGCGCAAGGGCTTCCTCGAGCAACATTTTAAAAGGATCTCTTGCTCCATCATGTTTCTTCTCGTCCCCCATGGGTTGTTGTCAGGCTCGGTGTGACCAATCTTGCAAAGGCTTGACTAGTTTGAGTCCCAACTTCTTGTACCCAGATCTTGTCGGGGACATGCACAAAGAAAAATAAATGAAGAGCAGACCGCTCTGATACCACTGATATGGATTTATGAGCAGAGTGAAAGGAATAACAGACTGAATACAGTAACATAGAGAACAACAAAAGGTATCTAGTGAACAATAACTTCTATTGAATAAATAAAATAGGATGAAAAACATAGTTACCAACTTAACTAGAAGGTGGTTTTTTTATATTTTAAATTTTCTGATACATAAGGTTTCCACTTTTTTGTTTTTAAATGCTTGTATTTTCATTTATTTTCAAATTGTTAAAAAAAAAATTATTTTTTTCTCAACAATGTTTTTTCATCTATTTTCAAACTTTTCTATTTTTTTATTTATTATTCAATGGTGTTTTTAATCATATTTTCATGCTCCATCCATTGTTAAAAATGTTGTACACCATTTATTTTTTTTAAATTAAGATTTTTCATATAATTATGTGTCCCTAATTAAGTTATGATTCCATACTTTTTAAATATAGTAGAAAATATCATTTTTAACACATTGTTTTACCTTTACTTCAATACATATAAAATAATTGTAGTTAAATAATACTATTTTTAAATATTTACCAAAAAGATATAATTCAATTTTTTATAATCAATTAAAAACTAAAAAAATAAG
>ML794039.1:185676-199367 GCA_009831015.1 Picea engelmannii
TAAAAATGACTTGAAAAGTGTCTCAGATCTTGGAAATTTCTGGCATTATGGCACCGGGTAGTTGCAATGAGGTGAGGTGATTTTACATCAAGTTAAAAGATATTGGTCATTGTGTTAGGGTTATAAATTAACATGAAAAATAATTTATTATTTAAATAAATGTTTAGGATGAAAGATATATTTAATAATAATAATAATAATTTATAATCTTATAAATAAATGTAGTAATAATAATAATAACATTTTATAATCTTATAAATAAATGTATTATAAATAAAAATGTGTAATAATAATAGTAACATGGTTGATATTAGTGTATATTAATTAAAAAATATTAAAAATTGAATGTATATATTATTTTATAATTATTTTAATAAAAATTGAATAAATAAATGTATTATAAATAAATGTGTAATAATAATAGTGGTATGGTTGATATGGGTGTATATTAATTAAAAAAATATTAAAAATTAATGTATATATTAGTTTATATTTATTTTCATTTTAATGATAATGATGATGATGATGATTAACGTCCACTAAGACAGTTTGGTCTATAAGACTTTAAGAGGGTAAATGATTACTTGTGATTCTTTAGAATTTTACTTGTGATTCTTTATGTATAGCTATAGAACTCGACAGTACCCCAAACTTAAAAGTTTTATCAAAATTCAAAATAATTCAAAATGGATTTCAAAATATATTAATAAACTTTAATTACAATAAAAATAAATTTAACTACTTTTGATTTATGTATAGTAATAGAACTCTAGATCACCCCAAAAATTGAAATAGATTATACAATATTAATATTTAAAGTTTAAAGTTTTATCAAAATTCAAAATAAATTTCAAAATATATTAATAAAATTTAGATATCATATTTATTTTAATAATAATAATAATAATAATAATCTATTTTTAAGGTCACTGCCAAGCCAGCACACCAAATTGGTGTATGAGACCCCTTGTTTGTGGGACAAGGGACCCCCCTCCGCCCAACGATTTGACTGGTGAAGTCTACAAAGGTATACATACCCTACCCCTTCTGGATTTGAACCTGTGACCTCTTAAGAGGAAACACATGTTCTTAACCATTAGATGTGGGATCTTCAAAAATATCTCTATATTATAAAAAATTTCATTAAAATCTCAAATTAATTTATAAATATATATAGATTTTATAATCTTATAAATAAATGTATTATTTAAAATGTGTAATAATAATAGTAATATGGTTAATATCAATGTACATTAATTAAAAAAATATTAAAAAATGAAAATATATATTAGTTTATATTTATTTTAATAAAAATTGAATAAATAAATGTGTAATAATAATAGTGGTATGGTTGATATCTGTGTACATTAATTTAAAAAAATATAAAAAAATGAATGTATTTATTAGTTTATATTATTTTCATTTCAAAGTGAATTTAGTATAAAAAGATTTTAGATATCACATCTATTTTAATAATTAAAATGGATGTGCGATATTCAAAAGTATCTTTATATTATATTTTTTTATTAAAATCTCAAATCAATTTATATATATAAATTGTTTTTTTTTTAAATTGATAAAAAATATAAATTAATTTTAAAAATAAAAAATAAATTAATATTTAATTATTTTAGTTTTATAAATATAACATATAGTAAAGTAAAAGCTTCATAGACTTTACCAATCCTTCGTAATATCTTAATACTGTGTGGACTTCCTAAAAATCAAATCTTCATATTATTTAAAAGAAAATTATATATTTAACAAAAATGATGTTTTAAATATAAAAAATATTAATTTAAAAATATATATATTGAATTATTTTTATTTTTATTTTTATATAGAAATTTTTGAAAATAAATTATATAAATAGTTTTTGAAAAATTCAACATTCAAATAAGAAATATATAATAAGTGAATAACTATTAAAAATTCTATATAAAATAGGAAATAACTATTGAAAAAATAACAATTATATATAAAAATTTGAAATAAAATAAAAAATAAAAAATGAATAACCGTTAGAAATTCTATAAGAAAACCGTTCTAAACAAGATAAGTTAAGTGATTAGAAAAGAATGTACTAAAAAGGGAATATAAAAGGGTTAAGAGTAGGAAATAATAGTTGGAAAAATAACGATTATAAATAAAAATTTGAAATTAAATTAAAAATAAAGAATAATAATAAGTGAATAATCATTAGAAAATTTATAAGAAAATTTTTGTTGATAAAAATAGGAAAAAATTACTAAGAAAAAGAACAATAAACCATGGTAAACCATGGAAACTAATTATAACAAAATGTAAAAACATACACACTCATCAATTTTATCTATTTATTTATTCAAATAACAATAAACAATAGAAATCAATTATAACAAAATGTAAAAACATACACTCATCAATTTTATCTATTTATTTATTCAAACTAAAATTAAAATTAAAAAAAAAAAATTAGGTGTACGCTTAAATGTCTATGCACTTTACCATTTCATCATTACTCTTTACTCTTTTACATGGTAGATGCTTAATACTCCTCTGTGGACTTCGTGACAAGATACGGTAAAAGAAGAGAGAAATTAAGCTCAATAAATGGTTTTACACTCCATCCACTTCACCATTGGGAAATGGTTGTTGGACATGTGGTTGAACTGAGATGGAAACTGGTAGCAGCAGCGGCATTATTAGCTGTATTGATGTTGATGTTGATGGGCGGGCAGGAATAGGCATCAGAAGCCTTTATTTTCATGGTGGTCAAGCGTCAACATCAGCATAAGCGATTGCAATCAGAGAGTGGGTGTTGAAAAGCTGCCCTCTAATGTCTACATCATGGCCATGCCCTCAATTTGATGGGAAGGATTCCACTGTACTCACTCACAGGGATATTCCCCACACACCACCACAACCTGTCACATCAACAAAATCTTTCTCTCTCAATTTTCCTCTTGGTTCTTTAACATGCTTTTAGGTTCTTGCCTTGCCTGCCCTGTCTGTCTGTTGAAGTTGGCTGATTCACAAGAGCAAGCAATATGGATTATATGCAGAAGGCTTGGTTTTACAACGAATATGGACCCAGAGCGGTACTGCAGTATGGTGACTTCCCTGTGCCCCAACTGGGAGATACTCAGGTCCTTGTAAGAGTCCGTGCTGCTGCACTCAATCCTGTAGACTTCAAATTGCGCAATGGAGTGTTCAAGGACACTGGCTTGGAATTCCCTGTGAGAACCCAACTGCTCTTAAGAATTTTGTAGCAACCCATCATTGTATTTTACATAGAGATCAAATTCAATGGACTCTATTGCCTTATAAATGAAGGATTTAGATGACCCTCCATTGCTTTGTTTTTTATGATCTTTGCAGCATATTTATCAAATTTGCAGAGACCTGTTTGATGGATTTTACCTCAAGTTTTTATTAGACTCTTGGTTTGTATCTGTTGTTATGTTATTAGTTTTCAGGTCCATTACATAGTCTGTAGGAGGGGCATAATCTTGACTTTATAATCTCTGGACACTGCATATTTTACCTCTGGTTTTGATTAGAATCCATGGTTCCTTTTGGTTTGTATGACCCTGTTATATTTTTTTCAGGTCCATTGCATAGTTTCTAATGAATTTACGAAGGCCTCTAATCGATATTGCACTCTGCTTACGGCTTTGATCAGAATCCATTGTTTCCTTTGACTGTAATATCCTTTTTTCAGTAATTTTTATGTCCATCGCCTCATTTCTAATAAATTTGCAAAAACCCTGATCTCAAAAACCCTGATCTCAAAAGAATCTATATCTAAAAATGCTAATTCTGGTCAAACTCTGCATATACAACTCTGATCAGTATTGACACTCTTACCAAATCAAACGGACGAATCTCCTCACAAAAGGCTGCTCAACACCAGTCTTTTTCGTAAGTAGTAGATACCAGCCGGTCTGATCATATATCCCGCGTACTCCTGTGTGGCTGTTGGATTATTTCATTAAGAGGAGCCAGAAAGATTGTACTGTACTCAGCAGCAATCTATGATTAAAACAAAAACCTATAATCTGTATTGGACATTACACATAATTTTGACCAGAATCCATGGTTGTTTTGGGATTATATGACCCTTTTTGTTCTCCAATGTTTACGACATAGATTTGATCCAAGGCCATTCTTTTCTGAACTGCATGTCTCTCTTTAAAATGTTTTTCAGGTGGTGCCAGGTTGTGATGTGGCAGGAGTAATAGTTGATGAAGGAGATAATGTCTCAATGTTTAGCAAGGGCGATGAAGTGTATGGCAATATCCAAAGCTTCAACACTGTCGGGCCAAAACAATATGGGACTTTAACACAATACACAGCAGTGGAAGAAAGTCTGATTGCTTTGAAACCCGAAAACATGTCCTTTGAAGAAGCAGCCAGCTTTCCTCTGGCTCTTCAAACTGCCCAAGAAGGTTTTGACAGAGCAAAATTTCAAAGGGGTCAGACTGTGTTCATCGTAGGTGGAGAAGGAGGTGTTGGTAGTCTGGCTATTCAGGTAAAAGTAAATTCTATTTTTCTGCATTAAGACCTTATATAATCTTCTTCCTCTGCAAAATGATCAGGTCAAAGATTGTAATAATACTTGTGGTGTGCAGCTTGCCAAGTATGTGTACGGAGCTTCAAAAATAGCAACTACTACAAGCCCTGGGAAGGTGGATTTTGTGAAAAAATTAGGACCTGATATGGTGATTGATTATACCAAGAAAAGTTATGATCAAATACTAGAAAAATTTGACTTTGTTTTTGACACTATTGGTAGGTTCTACGGCATTTTTCTTTCTTTTTAATTTATCTGCAATTTCTATATACTTGATGTCTTTGGCAATCCCACTGATGCACTGATGACTTTTTGGTGACGTGGTGGCTTAATAGGCATGGAGTTAAGTCTGAGACGGTAAACAAGTTACAATATGCACCTTGCAGTAGAGCATTTAATGTTCTATATGTTGAGATATATCCTGTCCGATCTAAACACTTTTAAATCTGAGGGTATAGATCTCAGCATATAGAACATTAAATGCTCTACTGCCGGGTGCATATTGATAGCCGTCTGAGTCTGAGACCTGCATATTGCCAGTTGAAATTCAAAATCAATATATTTGGAATAAAAGTTTTTTTCTCCGGTTTTACAGAAAATGATGCTGTTGTTGAGAAGTTTAGCTCAACTGCAAAATTATAGGATCATATTCATGCTATTTTGTAAGATGTCATAATCAAGTTGCACAGATCATGTTGTTAGTCTTCCATGCATGTCAACAACCACTCTCGCCACAGAATATTTACTATCAGATCCTATTGTTTTTAAGACTTAAGCTTGGCACATAAGTTTTATTATCAGCAACGCTAAGAATAACAATTACCAGTACTACTAATAATTTAGAGTGAACAAAGTTGGCTTCCGGACTAGAGGAAAAGTTCGCAGGCTGTGGATTGAATTCTCATATTCACCCTGGTCTGCTTATTTATGTATTCCCAAGCCCCTGATAATGTAGGTTCCTAATATGCCCTGAGCTTGCCTCAAAATCAAACTAAGGGTCCCTATTTTAACTTTAGAAATCCTTGTAACTCTTAATTCTTCGTCATGTACCATTTTGGCAGTTTACTTTGTGAAAAAATAAACTGTATCCTCATTTTCAATTGGGAGTCTTTTCTGTTTACAACACTGTTAAATGTAGTCAAATAGCAACTATTGGCAAAAAAAAATCAACGATGATGCCAGAACTTTAAGATATTTTAGCACCTTGATTTATGCTTTTATTCTTGGTCGTATATATTTATCGATTATAAATTTGGATTGGATTTCGCAGGAGATTCTCACAGATCTTATGTGGTTGCAAAAGAGGAAGGTAAAATTATTGATATTGCCAATTCCTCGCCTCATCCAAGGGCAGAATTTTACATTGTGACTCCAAGTGGGAGCAACTTGGAGAGGCTTAGGAGCTACATTGAGTGTGAGAAATTGAAGCCAGTGATTGATCCCACCGGCCCATATGCATTTTCAAATGTTATGGAGGCCTTCAAGCATCTTGAAAGTGGAAGAGCGAGAGGGAAGGTTGTCATTTCACCCATTGATTGACCTCATAGCCTGAGTACTGCATTCTTCTTTCTCACACTCTATTTACTAGCTTTATTATACCATTAGTAGCCAGTTCAGGCTATCATTGTAATTAGTTGGATTGGATCAAAAGGTCAAATGTTTAAAAAATTTTGAATGGTATAATGAGAAAAGGCTAGGGATGTATCACACACAAGAAAAATCTTGTATTCCCAGAAGAAAAACAGCATTCGAATAACAATTCTGATCCGACTATTAGAGAATGTTGTTAACTTCTTGCATCTACAAACTTGTTGGAATTACGATGTATTTGGTTTATGCGAAATGATTCAATCTTAAAGCTTTAAGAATGTATTTTGTTTCTAAGTTTGAAGTTTATGTCGATTTGGCGGCCATCATTTGTTATTACTTCTTTTATTTGGTTGTCTCATTGTGTGGATTATTACCTATTTATTAATCAAATAACAAATGTAAATAAATAATATATATGTCATACAAGAATATCTTGACTTCAAATGAAGTTGACATGAAGAATATGCATTGGATATAACTTAAATAACTACAAACACGAGAGAAATCTGGTGACTGGTGTCCGTGAGAGAAATCTGGTGCATTTTAGCAGATAAAAATTTGGACCATCCGATGATCACTCCTCTAGCGTCCCAAGAGGAGGTGGTTTCTCAGGAACCCTCTAGACACCAAAATGTTTGGTAAGAGGAAAGCTTATGGGATAAGATTCCATCTTGACAAATGAGAGTTGGGGTTTTCTGATGAGCAGCATGTTAATTCTTGAGAGCTGTTCATGAATTCTGCATTTTTTTGTCCCTTGTAGTAGGGATCATGAGCAACATCAGGTGGTCAGTATCAGCCCGGATAGACTTAATGATTTTCCAGGGAGAGCTTTTGAATCAAATGGATCCACAGTTTTCAAAATAACAGTCCCTGAAATCTGGGAAATCTGTGTCAATATACATGCAAGAACACTGAGCGGGGGTGATAGTACCTCCTTGGGTGATGGAGAAGTGATCAACTGCTGCATGAAAGGATATAGTACATGGTGGTGTTTGGAGATGAAGGATCATGGAAAGTGTGTTATTAGGGGAGCCATGGTTCTTTAAAAATAGTGTTATTGGTCTTCATTATTTTACCCCAGTGACCTCAGTCCTTCGAAAATTCTGGTCTGGATTCGATTGCTTTACCTTCCGGATGAATTTAAGGCACAGGAGCTTTTCACAAAAATAAAATTCGTGTTTGGTAGTATCTTGAAGTTGGACCCTGTAACACTTAACAAACAAACAAGGGGAGCAAAATGTGTCAAGATGAACATTCAACAGAAGGAATTAAAAGATCATATTATCCTTAAAAGTTGAAGACTGCAAATGGTGAATTGATGTAGATTAATATGAAAGATTTCCTTTTCGGTGTGCTCATTGCATACATTTGGTTATTTAAGAAAATTTTACAGGTGAAGAATCAAAATTTGGAACAGCAAGGGGAGGAATACCCTTTAGTGATTGGAAGCTAAAGGGAATGGAGGTCCCTCGAGAGGATTGTGTGAACAGATAACCATAATGGGTAGTCCAGATTGATAGAGGGAACAAAGAGAATGTAATCCATCTCAAGGGGCATGGTCCAAACATGCTTCGATAGTGGTTTAGCTCATGAGGAGAGACATGCACTGGCAACCTTGAGGGTGGTCATGGAACAAGTTAACCAAACAGTCGAAGATAGAGGTGCCTGAGTGGACCAAGTAAATCCATGGGAAGAACTTTATCTAGGGAACTATTTTAGCCAAAATTTTGTAAGAGGAAAATATCAGGTTCATATTTGTTAAAAGCTATAATGTTTAAGTAGAATGTAGAAATTTAATGACAAAATCAGCATGTACAAATTCTGCCATACACTTAGCAACCTAGAGATAACTGTCATCTATGAACTTTGAAATGTATAAACCCACATTCAGAAAATATTATCAGCAGAAATACACATTGCCAAACACTTTTGCAGTGGAATAAACACAACGAACATCAATTACACATCCATGTAATACTCAGAAATTTAAGCAACTAGCCAAGGAAAACCCCAATGTGGGGAAACCCAAAGAGAGAGAGAGAGATTATATTAGCTTCAGGAGACTATATCAGTAGCAAAATTACAATTTCCAGCAAGAGAAATCCACTTACAGCACCCAAATTTTGCCTCCACAATTTTTTCCTTGAAAAATGTGCCAAGTTTGTACTGTTGTACAACCCACCCAAATAACAACACCTTGGAAAACGTGCCCACAGTTTGTTGTACAGCTTGATCTGTACGGCCTTGTTGCAGCAAGAAAAACCCTCAAAACAACCTTGAAATCTGTGCCTCCAATGCCTCAAATCTGTGCCCTCTTTCCCTTGCTGTATAGATTGTACGGATCTGTATAGTACGACTTCCAACAACAACAAAAAATATCAGCACACTCACACAGAAATTTGCCTTGGGAAATATGCCCTCCTTGCTGCCCACTTTCCTCTCTCAATCTCTCTCAGAAATCTCTCAATCTCCTCTTCTCTTGTTGTTGTTTTGCACACTACCCAATGCATTCTCTTATAATTCGAAAATGACCTTTCACCATCCAAGTGTTTTTTCACCTTCCCCATCCCTAAATCCAAAGGCCAAGATCTAATCATTCCTTTACATGATCAAGGGTCATGATTCATTCCCTCCAAAATAAATCACTTAAAATATTAAAGTACAATTTCACTTTATAACATAAGTGCACTTTATGAAAAAAAATCATTTTAATATTAGAAGGTACACTTTATTAAAAGGTCACTTACATAAAATAACCACTTTATTAAAACTTTATAAAAACCTATTACAAAGTCAATTGTCCAGTAGTGCAAATATAAGGCTACTTCTGCATACAAGACAAACATGCAGAGTACCTCCCAAGCTATAAAAGCTAACACTCCCTCTTAGCGAGGGATGTACTCGCTGCCATCACCATCATCCAGTCCCATCACATTGTTTGCAGTAGGAGCTCCCTCTGAACCTGGATCCAACCTCAACACTTGCACAAAACTCGAACCAAAAGATTTTCTCCTGACAACGACTCTGAACCTTGAGCTCCTAGGAGAATCCACTCCACCCTGAGCATCGATTCGATCACACCAGCTAAGCCTCCTATCTGTGCTCAGAAGAGACTCCCTCTCTTCTCTCGAAATGAAAGACTGAATCCTTGGGCCCATCGCATTCTCAGGAGCCTCCTGCTCCTCATTCGATGCTGAATCATATCCTAAATGTTTTCCTCACAACATGTACAATCTGTCCACTCGATCACCAATCAACCATGGTTCAACCGGGTCCACTCCCTCCCTGTAGATAAATACATGTCCCCACTTGAACAATGTACAATATCCAACATCCTCCAAGGCTGAGACCGAGAGCAAGTTAACCCTCAACCCTGGAACAAAGAGAACTCCATCAAGCGCCAGGAATCCTCCATACTCGAGTCAAAATCTAACCCTTCCAACTCCACGTACAACTCGTACCATACCTCCTTCACTCTCCACCATTTGGTTAGGACCCGTCTCTATGATAATAAGGAATACTCGTCATATTTCCGTCATGTGACAAGAGACTCCACTGTCAACAATCCATCTGATATCACCCCCAAATCCTCCACTACCGACACTGGATACTAGAGTAACGAAAGAAAAATCCTTATCAAACTTAGAAGAAAAGTCCTCCATGGTTGTTGCAACAACTGTATCAGGGCCCTCCCGTTCCTTCTTCTTCTTCTTCCTCTCAGAACACTGGGAAGCAAGGTGCCCCAACTGGTTACAATAGTAACATTTGACTTTACTCAAGTCCATCCCTGAATTTCCTTTCTTCTTCCCCTTTCCCTTTACAACAAGAGTAGCATCTTCATCAGCTCCATCTGTCTTTTCTCCATTGCTCTGAGATCCTTCCCGGATCTCCCCCTGAGTGAAATCGTCCCATAGTTTGCTCCAATCTAGAAGATGCTCACGACCCACCACACACTTCACGAAGACTTCCCATTCCTTGGTGAAGCCTTTCAAGGCTATCCTCACCAACTTTGAATCTGATATGACCTCCCTAATTGCAACCAACTCATCTTTCACTTGAGCTACCCGGGTAAGATAATAAGTCACACTCTCACCTTTACCCATCTTGGTATCATGCAGTTTATCCTTCAAGACCATCTTTTGGTTTTCATTATTCTCCTCGTACAAGTTTTTAAGTGCATCCCACATTTCTTTGGTTGTCTTCTTCTCATCCAAGTGAAGGATACGGTGGTCCTTCACCCCATCTAGAATAAGACTTTGAGCTTTGGCCTCTTTTACCTCATGTAAATCCAAAGCTACAGGGTCTCCTGATGGAACAACAACTATAGTGCTGACAAAGTGTTATCACTGAAAAATCGTCCGCAACACTGCACACAATGGTTGAAGAAAAACATCAATGCCAACAACAATTAGTCCACCTACAACACCAAAATCCAACAAAAGTAAAAAAACTATATACTTAGGCCAAAAATCAAAGTGCGCAGTTTCACCAAAGGAAGCACGCGCACAATGCACAACATGTGCAGGCCAACACAGTCCTCAGCGCACACTATGGGCAAAATGCACGACTGTTTACAAGAAAAGTCGTGCACTTCTATGAACGACACATTTATGAATCTTGTCGGCCTCTCAACCACTTCTAGTCTGATCCCCAACATGATTTGACACTTATATCTGAGGGAAATCTAGCTTAGAGGTTGGTCAAGGGCTAAAGAGTACCCTAAAAGGCCCCTTGTTCACACTATGAACCAATTACATTTTGTCATGAATGGATGCTATAAGTATGTGTCATGGGTGTGTTAAGAAAATAAGATCTTCAAGGTATTGTTATGCTGCAATAATTCTTCTTTGAGAATCATTTTTTCTCTTTGAAGCCTTCAAACACCATTGCAATAGGCCATTCCACTCACCTCTTGAGGGAATAGGCATTGTATTTCTTCACCATTTGTCATTACTTCCATTGTATGAAGAGAAGAGCTCTCAATTAAGGAACTCACGAGCCCTCCCAAGGAGGAAGAGGGGACTCATAAGTCCTTGTCTTTCTCTATGGTGTTTTTCCTATCAATCTATTGATCCATTGGTAACAATGTGTTTGTCATTCTTTTGTTTTTCATGGTTCTAGTTTCTCAAGCTTCTCTAACATTTATTTCTTAGTTTTTTTTAGTTGTATTTATTTGTTTTCATGTGTGTTTGGTTTATCTAATCCACTCACAAACTTTTGTCTTGTTTAACAGGCTTATCTAAACATGCAAGTGTTGTGTTTTTGCTCACCCAAGTGACAAAACCAATACAACAGATTGGCGACCATACTGGGGATCAATATCAAATTCCTCCATATTTAATTCTTGAGAGCATTTCATTTTGATTGTTTTGACATGCGGGTACCAAAACCGGCGTAGCCTAACCTGCTAAAGTCAAAATTCAGAGCCAAGGAATGAGTATTTCACTTGGAAATTTCCTCCCCGATGTGTAACATGAAGTGCGCGGATTTCAAGGTCCACAGACGCGTATTGTGCGCAAAACATGCTTCTTTACTCTGCGCATTGTGCACCCTCTATGCGCCTGTCAGAACTGTATCCCACACATAAGTCCGGTTTTTTCAAATTGTAAGGGTTTTTATGAATGGTTTGAGGGCCCCTAGCCTTCATATTTTTATTTTCCTGCACTTTGTAAGAAAACTACACTTCATTTAGAGTCCTTTCTCACAAGAAAACTTAGTTAACATAAGCACATAGTGGTAAAAAGAATCACTATTCTTCTCTTTTTCTTTTTTGCCACATGGATGGTTCATTTGGCTTGTAAAATTTTGAGTTGAAATTATTGTTTTTCATACACAATCAATTAAATTGGGACCATAAATTAATTTTAACCCTCAAATATGCTCTTCCCCCGCATTTTAGTGTGGTCTCTGGAATAAGAAAAAGTTGTTAAAATAACATTTCATCTCCCTTAAAAATTATTTAGGAGAGGACAAATCCCCCCTTAGGGTTCTTCTTAGTTTTGGAAATCATCTTAAAGCTTTGTAAGGGACTATACATGCCCACATGTTTGCAATCTTAGGATAGTTTCTAAAAATATTTCTTAGTTTAGCTTACACTCTAGGAAAGTTTAAAGATCAAAGTAACGAGTCCATACATGCCCACATATCTACAATTCTAGGATAGTTTCAAAAGCTTTTTGAGTATAGACAACATTCTAGGGAGTTTATAGGATTTGTAAGGACCCATATGTCCACATCGCTAGTTTTTTAGGGCTTTAAATATTCTGCAAGGTTGTACCAAAGACACATAGTAAGCTAGGTAAAAAAAATTGTAAGGACCACAGGAAGTCCACATGTTGCAATCTCACACTTAACTTATTAAAATCTTTGCACACTTTTCACTTTCTTGCACACAAAGCCACTCCTCACACACATAATTTCTATTAGAATAGTAGAGGTCGAAGTAGGCTTTCTCCAAAGGAATTCTGAAAGATCCGACTACTTCTTTGGAAATTATCCACACCAAGTTAATTCAAACAAGATTGGTCCATGACCCCAATCTCTCATCCCACCACATCTAAAACATTTCTAAGAACACACTAAATTTTCCTCCACAGGAGGTGCCAAAATATTTTTTTTAGTCTAGGTAGAATCTCGAGAGTAGGCATCCAAATAACCCCCCGTTATCAGGTTCTCACATTTTCAAACAATAGAAGTTGAGAAATATGGAACTTTCAAATCCTCCAAGTCAAGTGTTCCTACACCATAAGACAGGGAGATACTCGTGAAGGGTCGAAGGTCGAGGTCTGGTTGTTCTGCGCATCCCTCCTCGAGTCACCCAATTCTTGTGAGGGCATCCATCTCGTGACCTATTTCTGAGGCCGAAAATTTAAATTCCGCACTTTGACCGAGGTACCTAGTGGCCAAACATAGGATATCCACCCAGGTGGCGATTGTGGGTTGCAATCACACCTTGATCAGATTTTTTGTGGCTATTGAGAAATATCGCCAATTCTTTCGGGATATGCACCCTCTACCCCTCATTATAATTGATTATTTCAACCTTCACTAGTTCCTCTTTCGGTGGCTTCAGACCCCACTGTTGAGTGCTCTTGGAAGGCCCAATGATAAATTGGGAGGAAGGACGATAGGTCTTTTAGGACACGAGCATTTGTTTTTATTTCCCTCCCACATAGACAAAATCCACCTATCCACATGTTTTTTTACTTTACAATTGATTTATGTATGATGTTCATTTGATTACATGCAATTGTGAGTTATACCATTTTGTGAAGGTCAAAAGATCTTGTTCATTTATTTCTCTCTTGTCACCATTTGCACACATCCACTCTACTAGTTGGAACCTGATGCAGGAGCATCACTCACTAAATCAAGCGAGCCAGCGCGTGGGGGCAAAGGAACATCTGGAGAGCGCAGCATTCAAATTTTGGGAACATTGAACTTGACTGCGCCAAACATTAATATCTGATGTGATGAAGCGCACTTTGTATATGTAACGGACCTTGAGCGGATAAGCTCTCGTCCTTAGGTAGATGAGGCATTTACT
>ML794040.1:0-20946 GCA_009831015.1 Picea engelmannii
ACTTTCTAGAGGTGGAACCTTCTAATAAGTCTTCTTAAATTAGACACGTTTACATTATTACATATGTATTATTTATTAATGATGGCCTTTATTACATAGAAAAACATATTAATCTATCTACTTGAGAGATTAGGGAGGTTATAACCCTAACACATAATAAACATGTAACAGTCTTTGTGTTATTTTCTAAAACTAGAGTGAAACCCAAAATGGTGAATTCCAACAAAAGGAACTTCAGTAATATGAAGAAATCAAATAGATAACAACCATAATCAACTCCAACTTTATATGCAGAATTCGATCACCTCCACTGGGAGACTTCATTTGTTTGCCCAACAAAATAAGAAAAACGTGTGACGATAACTTTTATGTTGAAATGAATGCACGAAGAAAAAACCATTATGGATATGAGGCATAAAACACAAGAAAGAAAAGGTAAGGCGCTTAATGCCGAGAGAAAACTTTCCACCTTCTTTGGGGAACTTTGGAGGCTAGACCAACATTAAGGAAAAAATTGTTTATATCACAATAACTAAGTAAATAATGTGCAGAAATTAGCAAAATACTTGAACGTTGTGTTGTTGTTTATGTTTTTTTTAATGAGAACATGTTCATGCATATTCAAAAAATGAAAATGTGTAATAAGGTTAGGTTAGTAATGAATAATAAAATTTTGTAAGCTTATATTTAGGTTAGTGGAAGTTTCACTTTAAATATGTATTAATAGTACGTTATATTTTTTCATATTATTGTTTATTTATTCATCATTTATGTTATTACTTTGAAGGCCTTTTTTAAGGGGATGTTTCTTTAAAGGCTTTTGTTGTTTGTTGTTCTCACCATTCTTTACATGGTTTTTGTGATTGCATCTGTCATAGACGGAAACGACCAGGCTAATATTCCTCCACATTTCTTTTCTCGAAAATCTCCCATGCTAATTTCTCTACCAAGATCTTTGCATAACTATACCAATTCTGTAATGCATAACCCAGACAAAAGTATACCCTCTATGAGACATAGCATAGTCACAAAGTTGTAAATAAATCATTGATTTATTCGTTTTTGATTCATGGAGTTGGTAATTAATTAATGGTTTAGTTTTTTTTTATTTGTCTTTGCAAGAATTTTGTGACTCTAAATTATCGATATTTTTTAAGTTGGAAAATAAATCGTAGAGTTGACAATTAATCAATGCTATAGTCTTTTCTTATTTGCAAGAATTTAGCTATTCTAAAATTGTTGATTGTTAACATTAAAAGTTGCAATTCCATTAAAAAAACAATTTTATCAGTTTTGGTGAAAAAAATGTAATTTGACCTTCAGTGAGCAATCCCAAAATAAAATAAAAAATCACAAAGTCATTCACTTTTTATATGAAAAAAAAAGGTTATATTTTTGTTTATTGTTTTTAAGCACCTATAAATCCTAAAAGCAAAACCTATGTTCTTTTGTAAAAGAAATTCGTTCAAATTTTATAATAATCAAATTGGCATTTTACGTAAAATTATGATTTAGATTGCAATAGAAGGGAAATTGGAGTTTTGTATAAATTTGAGAATTCATAATGACCTTTTTTTTTTTTTTTGGAAGAAAGGTAGTTAACAGTTTGCTTGAAGAGACATATTGTATATATATCTGTAATAGGGATGCAATTAGACAACTAAAATGTCCATCAAGGGTCAAAATGATCATCAAAACTTTAAACTATATTTCATAAAAGATATGAAAATGTTCGTCAAGAGTCAAAATAACTGTCAAAACTTTAAACTATATTTCAGAAAAGTTAACAAAACTCTAAAATACGATTATTACTATCAATTTTGAATCACAAATTAAACTAAAATTCCAAACTCGCTTGTCATCATAATAACTTTGTGTTGATCGACGTATATCAACCACTTTTAATAATGTGGTTGTGCTAATTGATGGCTGATGGGCATGGGGAGGATTAGTAGACCATGGTTGAGTATGGTCAACTATGGTTGAATATGGTCAAGTTATGGTTGACAAGGGTTTATTTTGATGAACATATGGTTGATTATAGGTGACCATGGTTGTCCATGTTTAACTATAGTTGACTATGATTGACTATGGTTGACCATTTCAACTTTAGTTTTCCATGGTTGAGTATCGATGACTTTGAAAGACTATTGTTGACTATGTTTGACTATAGTTGTCTATGGTTGTCCATTGTAGATGATGATTCACCATGGTTGAGTATAGGTGACTATGTTGACCCTATAGACTATGTTGAGAATGGATGTGCATGAATGTGTATGGTTGACCATGGTTGACTATCATTGATTATGGTAAACTTTGGTTGACTATGGTTGAATATGGTCAACTTATGGTTAACTTGCATTTACAATGGTCGACATGGGATGACTATGGGTCAATATTGTTGACCATGTTGACTATGGTTTACCATGTTTGACCATGTAGATTATGTATGACCACGTTTGGCCATGGTTGACTATGGTTTCCCATGAAAGGCTATAGTTGACCATGGTTGACAACATTGACTATGGTTGACCATGGTTGACCATGGTCGCCCATGGTTGCCTATAATTGACAATCATTGACTAAGGTTGAATATGCTTGATCATGGTAAACCATGGTCTACTATGGAAGACCATGTTGACCATGGATGACTATGGTTGACCATGGTTAACTATGTATAACCATGGTTGATTATGGTTAACCATGGGTAACCATGTTTGACTATGGTTGACGACAATTGACCATGTTTGATAATGTAAACTATGTATGACCATGGTTGACATGGTTAACTAAGATTGAGCATGAAAGGCTCTAGTTGACTATGGTTGAACATGGTTGAAAATGATTGACAATGGTGACCATGTTGACCATGGTTGACTATGGTTTCCCATGGTTTCCTATGGTTGACCATGGGTGACTATGGTTCACAAGGGTAAACCATGGTCGACTATGGAAGACCATGGGTGACTATGATTGAACATGGTTAACTATGTATGACGATGGTTGACTAAGGTTCATCATGGGTGACCATGTTTTACTATGGTTGACCATGGTTGACTATGTTTGAACATGGTTGACTATGTTTGAACATGGTTGACTATAGTTTACTATGGTTCAATTTCATCACAATGTGATGTTGGTGAAGGGTTATGTTCAATTGTCACATCAAGGTATCTTTGTCACATTATGATATTGGGTTTTGTTCGACCCATTGCAATGTTGGGTTCTGTTTGTCACATTGCGACGCCATTTTATGGTCGTCACATTCAAGACAAGAGGTTTTGTTCATCACATCATGGCGTCGCATTATGGTTGTCAGATTACGATGTTGGGTTTTGTTCATCACATATTGACATCGTCTTATGTTTGTCACATCATGATGTCATATATGTTTGTCACATTATGATGTTGGGTTATGTTTGTCACATTGAAATGTCAGGTTATGTTTGGCTCGCTGCGATCTTAGGCTATGTTCATCACATTGCAACATTGGGCTATGTTCGACTCATTGCGACATTAACAAAGTTACCAACTTAACGAGTGTTGATACTGAGAAGGGGGGTGAATCAATATCAAGTACAATTTAGCACTTTTTACAACTTTACTTTTCAATCAAATAATGTATTCAATATACAATAGGAGAAAAAGAAGAAATACACAGTGCACAATATATTTATGTAGAAATCCACATAAATATAATAAAAATAATACATTCAAGGGAAGCTACAACAATATTTTCCAGCACCAAATGGAAGGAGGCACCAACCCCCTAGTTTAGAAGATCCAACCTGAAGGAATCTACAACTCCCTATATTCTCCATGCCTAGCTGGAAGGAGGCTCTAACCCGCTTTCCTTTCCCCTTCCTACCTCCCTGAAATATAAATGGAGACTGAACCTATCACTAAAATTGTCACCGATAATCAACCTGTCACTGTCACTGATAATCAACCTGTCACTATCACTGATACTCAACATGTCATTGTCATTGATAATCAACCTGTCACTGTCACTGATACTCAACCTATCATTGTCACTGATATAGATACATCAACATCATCAAACCAGATCCATTTACATAGATCATATGCCAAGATCACCAAAATCTCTCAAAACATATGCCCAACATCACCAAGATATATCTCAAACCATGTACCAATCATGTGCCAAAATATGCCTCAAGCATGTGTCATAACATCCATGATAAACGATAAACCATGTACCAAAGGTGCACCTCAAATCATATTCTCAAAATCACCAACATATGTCTCTAGCCATGTGACAAAGAATATCCAAGATATGCCTCAAGCATATACCATAATCGTTAAGATTTAACCCTCAAAACATACATAAAGCATATCTTTAATTCTGTAAAACCCCTAGTGCATTAGATCTTTGATCAACATACCTTCCTCAACTCCAACATCAAGAGAATGGCACCTTATTCAAAAAATTTCAATAGATCCATTATTCATACACTATTAACCCGCATACATCTATGCCTTGCTCCACTGCAACCCGCGGATAACCTTAGAAATTCATGCTTTTCTCCGCTACCACTCCTGGATAACCTCAGAAAATTCCTTGCTCTCCTCAACCTCCTTTATCCAAGGCCAGATTTGCTTTGTTGAGCCCTTCAATCCTCCTAGCACAAGTGCAAACCCACTTATGTTAGATCCATGCACAAACATACAGTTGCTTGGATGAACAAATGAGAGGTTCTTGATGTGAATTTATACTTTTCCAAGTGTCTCCTTTATTTGACTTTAGGGTTGACCTGCAACTTTTTGTTACAACAAATTTTTCTCCTTTAATTAATTTTGGGGCTAACTTGTAACTTCTCGTCCATACTTTGGGGCTTCATATTTAAGAGGGCATAACTTCTCCACCGTGAGGAACCACATGACGTACCACCTACCGTTAGAAATGACATGACAAGGACTATGCCTCTATGAGGATTTTGCATGTATTTGCAATTGTTTTCACAGGGGTAGACCCAAGGTTCAACTCTAACAACACACCAACAAACCCTAACTATCGGCCCTTTCGGCAACACTTGCAAAGTAGATGAAGTCTCACCCAAGGTAGAGGCAGGGGGGGTTGCAGGACTCAGGTGTCTACAACTAGGTTGGGACACAGATATGTGATTACAATACGTAACAAAGCACTTAAACAAAAATATGCATTAGTTTCTTGAATCTCATTCACATCGCACATTAAACCCTTATTACAGATCAACGCAGTAACCATAAAGATCAAGTACTTCCATTCACTTAGCACATAGCATCATCTTGGATCTAGAATTCATTTATAATTAATACCATCAAGCACTAAGCAATGACATCAGATGCCTTCATCATACATTATAACAACATCACTAAGTAGATAAACACATAAACAATATCCCACAAAGCACATCAAGACACATGATATACATGGTTCACCCCAGTGTGGGGCTACACCCACCAACTTCTTCTTCTTCTTTATTAGTCTTCAATCTTATTACATTCGTCTACTCTTGTGCACAAAGCCACAGTGCCAAACTCCGTAGAGGACAAGAGATCTGCGCGCTACACACCAGATCCTCCTTCCCAAAATCATGTCAAGGCACAGAGCAACCTTCTTACTATCACAAAGCCTTACTAACATATCATGCACATAGCCAATCGGCCAAATCTCTTACATTGCTTGCACTAAGATTCTACTTTACATAATCTGTCTGCACAAAGAAACTTGCAACCTCTTGCACTAAGCCAATCAGTAACTACTTTTACATCGCTTAGCTACTACTTATTTATACATTTACAAAGAGGCCCAATCATAGGTAAACCCATGGGACGAAATCCCATAAACGATTACATAAACCCTAGTAAACCCTTTTCTCAGTCCACAAGCCCGCAAAACAAGCGAGATCTCGTGATCTCAGCTCCACCTGGGCGCTCCATCTTCGACCATCCTGTCGAAGTCTTAAAAGTGGTCAAACACAACCAATGTTTCCTCAAAACTTGGTCAAGGTCCAACAAGCCCCCAACACTCACATGTGACTCGTCCCGAGTCACTCAGATCTGGGAAATGGTCCTTCAAAGGCCTCAAGCTTAGTTCGAGCTGCCTCGACTTGCTGCTTCGCCAGAGCCTTCTGCTCGAAAAATTCCTGAATCACTTTCTCTGTAACAGGCCCTTCCTGGCGATGTTCCACTGTCACAACCACTTGGTCTAAATGTGAGCCTTGTCCTTCAATCTCTTCAAAAATCGTGCAGGCTTCGTCCTGCACTGACTGTAATCTCTGTGTAACCTCCATGACTTTACTCTGAATAGTAGTAATCTGCTGCTAGACTGCGTGTTTCTCCTGTGATCTCTTCATTTTCTCAATTGCAGTGAGTGACTTCATCTGCGCTTGCACGGTGGATGCCTGTTGCTACGCCTCTTGGAGATGTGCTTCCAGTTTCCTCAGCTCCAGATCTTCTGTGAGGAATTCGTAGGTATGCACACTATGATTGCTTAATTGATTACATTCTGATGCGAGTGCCCTGATCCTTCCAACTGCGCTCCTAGCGACTTCCTCCCTCTGATCACGCACTTCTTGCGGAGTGCTCAATAATGCTTGGATTTCTAACTCTGTTACTCTCGCTTGAAGCTGCTGAATGGCCTCAGTGAGCTTCGTCACTTGAATCTCAACTGAGTCTTCTTCCTCGTGTGCCAAGCCTGACACAAAGAGAAGTTATTTAGTCACTGCCTCTTTGAGCGCAGTCTTCTCTGTTGGAAGTTGGTCTTTTTTTTCTGTACCTTTTCATTGTCCTCCTCGAACATTGCCTGAATCTCATCTTTCTCCTTCTGCGCAACTCGAAGTTGCTCTAAGACCTCCTCCTTTTCTTGCTTCAAGGCTTTTGTAGCCTACTCCTTTTCTTCTTGGGCTTGCTGAAGTCGAGCCTCTGTTGCATCTACTAATCTTCGTAATTGGGCGGGTTCATCCCCCAATTCTGCAATTTTTGACGAAGAAGGTGCAATAGGTACTGTGTGACTCGAATGGATGGCTTGCTGTATCTCCTTCAACTTCTTCTTTATTCTTTCATACAACGTATCCTGCTTTGCTCCATAGCACTGCGAGATATCCTCTGAAGCATCCTCCATAGCTCTGATGATTAGATCGACATCGTCCTCTGTGAGCGTGGACTTCATCTTGGGATTACTAGTGCACGACTTCTTTCTTGATGAGGGTTTCTACAGAGAAACCTTCCGCTTCTTCGATGTTTCGGCCTTGATAGGGGGATCCTTCGGTGGTGTAACTTCACCTTTGTCTTTCTTTTCTCCTTCTTCCCCTCCTTATTCTTGGTTCACTTCATCTCCTCCTCCTCTTATGGGTGAGTCAGGCCTACTTTCCTCCGAGGCACTGTCCTCATCATCAATTTCTATGTTCCGCACTTCCTCCTTTTTTTTCTTTTTCTCCGCGCTAGTCTGTCCATCATGTTCGAACCAAGTGACCAAGGGACTTCCAATGATGTTGGGGTTAGAGAGTTCTGCATCCTCAACTGGTAAAAGGAACTCTGCTAGCCATTTTTTGGTGATCTCCTCCATATGTTTGTCGGTTAGCTTATAATAGGACTATAATTCCTCCTTACTCTCATCCTTGCACCCAGTGATGTAGATAAAGTGTCAATCTGCGTGGAACTTCGCTAGCGGCCTGTACTGGTGCAATGTATTTGGTGTCATGCGTGGAAATGATTCAATAGCACGCTTCAGCTGTTGGTAGTAAGCATGGAAGACAACGTTCGACTGCCATTGCTTCGACATATCATTTGTATACCACAAGGTGGAGAACCTTGCGGCCAACGGCTTCAATGGCTCAACTTATGGAAATGTCACTCCTTCTGGCATATGCCAAGAGACAAATGTGATCAGTACCAGTAACCAACTAAAATGGAATTCATAGCCCTGATCCTGCACTTCCCGACAGTCTTTCTCTAGCTCGTTGACGAGGTAACTCGCCCAATTCATTTGCATCCCCTCCACGCACTTTCCTGCGAGGTCTACTACGAATCCAGTGACCTACATGGGATGGTTCTTTCTGACGAGCTTGCCAACTATAAGCTGACAAGCTAGGCGCACTGCACCATCCTAGATGGAGGCTACCTTGTAGCCTCACTTTCCCTTCTCTACATCTCCATAATCCTCCTTTATGCGTTGTTCTAGGGAGCAATCTGAAGTCTTCCCTGGGTAGAACTGCTGAGGGTCCGGTCCCTACATGCTCAGTCCTGTGATGAGGTGGATCAACACCGGATCCATAGTGATGCACCTTTCGAGCCATAGATAGCCTCTGTGATAACACAACAAGAGGCGTTTAACACAGGCGTTAACCTTCGGATGTCGGCCAAAGTGAGGGATATTCATCACGTTCAGTATCATTGATTGTGTGAGCTCCTTAATCCACGACTGGGAGACTATGCGCAACTTCTTCCAAGTCGTCTTCATCAAATACCTATGTGTCACGAGCATCACGTAGTTCTTCCTGTCTCCAAGGTTAAAGTCATTGTTCTTCAGAGCTAGGATGTGTCTGAATTGGGGTCCAACTACGTGTATCCTCTTCAGGATGTACGCAGTGATCAACGTGTACTCAAATTCACATTGGATACTGTTACGGTTAACTGTGCTAGCCAAAGGTGATATATAATCTGGCAACACTGACGAGATCTGCTCTGCGTTAGCCATATCATCGCAGTGCTTGCTTCACTTCTCAATAGTACAGATGGAATGAAGTCCAGTCAAGAGGGATGCTTGCAATCCTCTAGTCGACGATGCCTGTATTCCTACAGACATAACTCTTTCAGCCATGAGATCCGTGAGAATATCCTCCATAGACTTCCCTAACGCGCTATGTTCACCTGCAATTCACACTTGTAATCAAATATATCGGGTAGGCGAATGGACAAGCGAGGTAATCAAATAGATGGAGAGGTCTAGAAATCACAGTGCGATATGCAATTGATTCTCTATTATCTCGGATAATCACATGTGGCAAAAAAGTGGTCCCGACGCAGCGTCCGTCGGGTTAAATAAGCAAGTGTCGTAAGATATTCCTCCAATGGGCAGGAATGCCCCAATCAATACGAATCAATTCGTTATGGCACGGTCCCAACGGTCCAACGACGGTCTTTCCGCCAATAACTGTGTTTCTAGCCGTTCTGGAGCGTTATTTTAACGGTCAAGGTGCTTCCAACGGTCATATTGCTTCGCCATGGCGAAGTCCCATTCTATGTGGTTCTGCTATTCCGGTGAGGTTCAACTTCTGCAGATCTGTCTCCCGCGAAGTATTTTCTGGAACTTCTCGTAGTTTTTCTAACTTGGCTTTCTTCTTACTAAGCTTCCTTGCCTTCTTTCTTATGATCCGAGTCTCTGGATTCCTCTTTCCAATCTTATTCTTATCTTTTTGTAGCATAGTGACTTCGCGCTGCTGATGTTCTTTCAAAGGGGTCAAAGGTAATACCTCTTTGCTTACTAGGTCCTGGGTCAACATACTTTCTTCTTGCATGGATAGGTCCTTCAAATCTTCTTGCGTTCCTTCAAATTTGAAAAATAATTCTCTTGCCCTCTGTTGCTTCAACTTATCCTCTTGTTCTTCTATTAGTTGCTCTATTTTTGTGGTTATGAGGTCCCTTAGTTCTTTCTTTTTCTGTTCTGTGGTTTCCTCCTCTGCTTTCTTTTTGATCTTATCCTTCTCAATCCAAGTCTTTCCTAACAAAAGTGGAAAAGGGGCACTATTCTCAATAAACTTAATGACTTCAAACTCTTCTTCAGTCGATGTTTCATGAGAAATCGTAGGTATATTAGTAACTCTTCAACATAGGGTTATCATCTTTCCTTTAAACACGCTTATCCTTTCCAATGAAGGTATCATAACAGGCTTTCCCAAAATTTCCCATGTGCTTTCTGGCATAATGTTCACATGTGTTTCTTCATCCAATACACAGTCTATGTCGAAGTCTTCTATTCTTGTAACTATGTGCTGTTTTTCTTTCAAGATATCTGACAATCTGACATCCTTGTGGTCATCCATTGCTTATTTTAACTGTACTAACATAGTCCGAGCTTTCTCTGATTCTTTCTCTTTCTAATTTTCTAACATATTCTTACTCTCTTGACCTTCTTTATAGTTTTCTTGTCTCATGTTCATCTTTTCAACTTTAGCAATCATCCTTGGGAAATCCTCAACCTCATGACCAATAAATTTACAACAAAGAAAAATAGGACCTGTACCAGGGCATTCCTTAGCAAGATGTCCCGATCTTCTGCAATTATAACACAATGTTATTCCTCTCTTTATTTTAAACAACCCCAACCTTTCCTTTACTGCGCCCTGGGATCATAGTGTTGGATCTGTAATCTGCAAAAATTCTTTTTAGGTTCCTGCATCCACTTATTAGTCCAAAAATTCTTTCTATGCATAGGAATACCATATTTTTCTCTATTTCTATCAAATTTATTCAGATCAACTCTTTCTTCTAACTGTGCCCTAACATTCAGGCTAGGAAAAAATCTATCAAACATACCTAGATTCATACTTTTGAAGCAAAAATTTCCACTTATCTTACCTTTACCAGAGTAAAAAGATTTAAGATCTTACCTCTTTTATTCAGATCCAGTTTATTTCTTAGCACAGAGCTTCGCAAGTCAAGTAGAATACTGCACACTGCAACAACAAATCTATGCACAAAGCTTTCTGTTTTCTTCAGTTCCCAGCAATCACAGTTTCAGGTCCCGACAACAGAACCATTTGTTGGCACAGGGGTAGACCTAGGGTTCAAATCTAACATCGCACCAACAAACCCTAACTACCGACCCTTTTGGCAACACCTTCGAAGTAGATGAAGTCTCACCCGAGGTAGAGGTAGGGGGGTTGCAGGACTCAGGTGTCTACAACTAGGCCGGGACACAGATCTGTGATTACAATACGTAACATAGCACTTAAACAACAATATGCATTAGTTTCTTGAATCTCATTCACATCGTAGATTAAACCCTTATTGTAGATCGACACAGTAACCATAAAGATCAAGTACTTCCATTAACTTAACACATAGCATTAGCTTGGATCTAGCATTCATTTATATTTAATACCATCAAGCACTAAGCAATGACATCATATGCATTCATTATACATTATAACAACAACACTAAGCAAATAAACACATAAACAATATCACACAAAGCACATCAAGACACAGGATATACGTGGTTCACCCCAGTATGGGGCTACATCCATCAACTTCTTCTTCTTCTTTATTAGTATTCAATCTTCTTACATTCGTCTGCTCCTGTGCATAAAGACATAACGCCAAACTCCGTAGAGGATAGGAGATCTACGCGCTACGCATCAGATCCTCCTTCCCAAAATCAGGTCAAGGCACAGAGCCAACTCCTTACTAGCATAGAGCCTTACTAACATATCATGCACATAGTCAATCAACCAAATCTCTTACATTTCTTGCACTAAGATTCTACTTTACACATTCTATTTGCACAAAGAAACTTGCAACCTCTTGCACTAAGCCAATCAATAACTACTTTTACATTGCTCAGCTACTACTTATTTATACATTTACAAAGAGGCCTAATCATGGGTAAACCCATGGGCCGACATCCCATAACCTATTAAATAAACCCTAGTAAACCCTTTTCTCGATCCACAAGCCCGAAAAACAAGCGAGATCCCGTGATCTTAGCTCTGCCTGGGCACTCCATTTTTGACCAGCCTGTTGAAGTCTCAAAAGTGGTCAAACACGACCAATGTTTCCTCAAAACTTGGTCAAGGGCCAACAACAATGTACTTCATCCTCTTTTTCCTCACACAACTTCGAGCTTCATGACCACACCTTTGGGGATTTTTGTAGACTTCTTCAAAGCATCTTCCCATGAGGGCCATGCTTAAAGCTACATCATAAGGGGACCACTTTGGAGACTTCTTCAAATACACTCATTACTTCTAGGGGATTCTAAAATTATTCTAGAGTTGGCATCAATGACAACCAATTTTTCAACAATGAGAAATCTCCAGAGTTCTCATTTTTTTAGAGGTTGCATTGAGTGGTTATTTTTACCCTCGAATCAAAAAGTGATTCTACCAATAACACCCTTTTTTTGGTGTAGTTAAAATATTAGCTTGTTTAGAATAACCCTTGAATCGAAAGAGGTGCTACCAGTAGCACCAATTTGTTTTTGAAGTTGAAATTCCAAATTGATTGAACATGAGGCCTCAACTATTGGTACCATTGTAGATTAAAACCTCAAAATCGACTCATAAATCGTCACCTGGAAATTCATTCATTGATTTATTTTATTTTATTTTAAATCTACATAAAAAAAATAAACCTATCTAAAAAATAAATCCTCGCAAACAAGTTAAAAAAAATAAAATGAAAAGCACGCCTTAAAAAAATAAATCCATAACCTATTTTTTTAAAAGAAAAAAAATAATAAAAAAACTAAAATTTAACAAAAACCTAGAAAGTAAATTTTTTTTTATTAAAACAAAAATAAAAAACCCAAAAATAAAAAAATAAAAATAAAAAAGTGCACTAAAATACGAGATTTAAAAATAAAATAACCATAAAAATAAATTAAAACAAAAAAACGAAATAAAATTAAAAAAACTAATTCAAAAACATAAAAAATAAACACAAAATAATCAAAATTTGAAAAAAATTAAAAATAAATCTAAATTAAAAAAAAATAAAATAAAAATAAAAGTTATACCAAGTAAAATGTAAAATAAATTTTAAATATAAACAAAAACAAAACGACCCACGATGGAGGGGGAGTGCGATTCTCATAATCGTGCATCCCTCCATCCTTGGCCACTACCCTCCCGTCCCCTTCCCTCCCCACCTCCTCATTGTCCTCACCCTCTGCTTCGTCACCCTCGCGTTACGCCTCCCCGCCCCCTCCACTTCAACAGTGCCCACATACCACCACAGAGAGTGGTGAGTCTGTGGCATCGAGAGGGTGGGGAAATGGAGGGTGAGGGCAACTTGGAGCAGGGGATGGGGGCCTGGGGTGGGGGATGCACAATTCTGAGAATCATCCTCCCTTTATGGTCATTTTTTTGGGTTTAGTTTTAAAATTTGTTTTAATTTTAATTTTATTTTATTATAATATTTTGTTTATAACTTTTTTTTTTTTTGGTTTGTTTGTTTTTAATTTTTTTTAACTTAGTTTTTTTTTTTTAATATAAACTTAGATTTATTTTATTTTTAAATTTATCTTTTTAATGCAATTTTTTATTTTTTAAAGTTTTGTTACTTTTATTATTAATATTAGTTTTTTTTTTAATTAATAATTTTTTTTATTAGAGTCTTATTTTTTGAAATTTTTTAAGTTCAGTGTTTTTTTAAATACATTTTTTTATTATTATTAAGTTTATGGTTTTTTTACTTTATTTCTTTATATTTAAAAAAAATGTTATAGATTTTTTTTAGGATTTTTTTTCATTTATATATATTTTAAATTGTCTATAAGGCTTTTTTTTTCAATTTATTTATTTTTTAATTTAGATTTAAAATAAAACAAAACAAATAAATAAATAAATTTCCAAGTGATGATTTATGAGTCAATTTTGAGTTTTACTCTGTAATGGTTTCGACAGTTGAGGTCACTAGTTTAATCAAATAGGAATTTCAACCTGAAAAAAACATTGGTGCTATTGATAGCACCACTTTTCAATTCAAGGGTCATTTTAAAGGTTTTAAGGTTTTCGTTAAGGGAATTATTTCAAACAAGTTAGGATTTTAACCACCAAAAAAAGGGTGGTATTGGTAGCACCACTGTTTGATTCGAGGGTTGATTTTGGTATTTTTGACACAAAATATGGGTTTTCTGGGTTAGAGTTCTCATTTTGAAATTACAGTTCTCGTTAAGTTGGTAACTATGATCATTGGGCTGCATTTGTCACGTTGTGATGGTGGGAAATGTTCATCACACTGTGATGTTGGGTAATGTATGATGTATTGAGATGTTGGGTTGTGCTTGTTACATTGTGACATTGGGCAATGTTTGTCACATTACAAGGTCATGATATGTTGGATTGCATCACAATATGATGTTGGTAAAGGGTTATGCTTGAATGCAATGCTAATATATGTTTATCACATTGTGACATCGAGTTATGTTTGTGACATTGTGATGTCGAGTTTTGTTTGACTCATTGTAATGTTGGGTTATATTCATCACATTGTGACATTGAGTTATGTTTGTCACATTATGACGTTGGTTAATGTTCATCACATTGAGATGTCTGGTTTTTTTCATCACATTGTAACATCAAGTTATGCCTATCACATTGCAAGGTTAGTTTATGTTCGACACATTACATAAAGGAAGTTTTGGCGAAGTTTTTTGAAAATAATAATAATGTATAAATGGAATGATAACAAATAATGTATTTATATATTAATGTAATAATAACAATTAATACAATTAATGTATTAATATGTATTAATAAATACGATTTTTTTAAACAAGAACGGGAAGATTATATTAGCAAAAATTGTGGTCGTAGCACGTATGAAGAAATACAAAAGGAAGAACCAAGCTGATACCCTACCATGTTCTATTAGGCTTTGAAATAATACTAAACCTTACAACTATTGAGCACAAAATATGATCCTTGGGATAATTAACAATATAATGTTGAATTGCATATAATCGATAATAAATTCTACGAATCAAAAGGAAAAATCATTGCATTAGTTACCCAAGTGATGAGAATATACTCAAACCAATGATCTCAAATATGTCCATGTTGCAAGAGAATTCAAGTTTGGAAGAGGACTTTCAGCCAAAGGGGACAAAGATTCATTGGACTACCCTAAATCAGAAGGTGGTTGTGATACCAGAGGTTGAACTTCATCCTAAGTTTGTCTCATGGATTCGACTTCATCCTAAGTTCGTCTTATGGCTTCGACTTCATGATAAGTTCATCTCATGGCCAATCGATACTGAGTTAAGATGTCAAAGTGAGGAAACTTGTGCAATGAAACCACTGAATCAAACTTGAAGATCCTGAAGAGCCAACAACAATTCTACCTCCACCAAATCTTGTTGATAACTAATAAAGTCCCTACAAGCCATACTACTGGAGGTAGCAAAGAATCCCCAACCAACCTAGAATAAAACAATCCCTGCAACCTCCCCACTGTAAAAACTAGGTTGAGACTTGCACTTCATGCACCAAACTGAACTATTAATTACCCATTCATAAGAAATCTTCCACTCCTTGATAGAATGCATTAAAACTAACTCAGGCAAGTCACATCAGGATCCCAAACATAAAGCTAATTCAAGGCTCCCTCGGGGAAAAAATACCCTCCACTTACCTTCATGAATTGAGAGAGTGGAAGAGGAGACATAGTTGGACGAGCCATAACTGAACCAAACAAGTCACTCAAAATCCATAGGAAAACAATTAACTGATTTCAGACAACCAACATACAAGCAAGAAAGAAGATCCCACTGCAAGCTTGAGGGAAGCATGGGAGGGAGATATAGGATGGATCCAAACAAAGAAGAAGAATGAGATACAACGGGGAGTGTGCCATCTAATTATCATCACGTGGGTAAGGCATTACTACGTGGATACACCATGCAATATAATGATTAAGTGTATTCATTAAGGTATTGGTTTAAAGAAAGTTTGGCCATTATTATCTAAAACACCCATTTTTAACGTTGTGGCCACAATTGCATAATGGTCAACAAGACCATTGTTTTTTTTGAAGAATATGAAAAAATTGCATCATGGAAATGGTCTATAACATCACTATGATTCATTGGATAATAGAGTTCAACTAGGCATCTTTCCCCGTAAAATGAAACATTGAATTGTGTTTCTAGAATTCCCCAAGATGATGAGATGATGAACTTGGTTGTCGCTTGCAATTAGAACACTTTGCAACATGGCATAGGCTTCCTCCTAGTTATTGGAGGCTTGACCTAAACTCCAAGAGAAAGAAGATTCTACTGCTCCTTTGGGGCCAAAAAGCACCCAACCTGCTTCTCCCACCCCGATATTAATAAATATAATATTGATACATGTATTAATTATAATTATATAATGATTCATAATTATGAATCCATTTTAATTAGTAATAATAATAATAATAATAATAAGAATTCATATTAATATGAATCACAACCATAATTATAATTAATAATTGATGGTTATTAATACATTAATAATTATTATTAATTAATGTATTAATACAATTATTAATACATTAATTAATGTGTTATGAATGGATGGTTATTAATATATTAATAATAAGTATTAATTAATATATTAATACAATTATTAATACATTAATTAATGTGTTGTGAATTAATGTAGTAATGTATTAATGTCGTAATACAATTACAACAGATATAGTGATTCTGAAAATATTAATGTATTAATGTTATAATAATAATTAATGTATTAATGTTATAATAATAATTAATGTATTAATAAATATAATATTAATTTGCATACATTAATTATAATTATACAATGATTCATAATTACGAATCCATTAGCCTCGAATGGGGTGACACGTTGCACAACACCGCCACCTGGTATAGCGCCTAGCCTCGTTTTAAATGAGGTAGGCCACTCCCCATCTATTCAACATTAACGATGGGAGCAGGCCATTACAGCCGACCTCCGAGTGAGCGACTTCTCCCTCATGGGAAAGGGCCGACCCTGCAAGCATTTAGTATGACAGAGTTATTACGAAGCCATGTGCAACCATCCCATAAGATTGTGAAAGCGAAGAGGCATGGTCACATTTGGCTCATTCTTGCTTTGCAATTTTCCACCGTTTGTGAGCTCTGGTGCGTTTTTCTCTGCATCCTTTCGAATTTTCTGAGCTCTGGTGCGTTTGATACCCACTCCTTCTCCACGATTCCTAGAGGGAGAGGCAAACCTCTTCGGGGGTCGGCTTGGTACACCCATGCTACTCAACGCCAGAGGAGACAACATTTGGAAAGACCACTCTCGCTGGCCAACTCCATTCTTCGTCAGAGAGCAAAGGCAACTCATCTTGCACTCTAGGCTTATGAAATTGAGTTTGCGATGGAGGATCGAGCTCAGACCCCACCAGGAAAACTCTCACTCTCGAATAATTGGCATCCCACAGGCAATACGCAAGAACAAAATCCTCCAACTGCACTTGAAACTCAAGTTAGAAGCAACATGAGGGGGAGGCTTGATGAGGAATTCCCAACCTGTTATGTCGAGGAAGTACCCTACACGGAAAACACTCTGACTGCCCTAGAACCTCAGGCAAGAGACAACATAAGGGGGAGGCTCTGTGAGGAATTCCCAACGTGTTATGTCGAGGAAGTGCCTTACATGGATGTGGTCTCGCAGGGGACCTGCGTGGTAATGGTGCACCATATAGACATAGCAGCCATGTACAAGGGTGAGGGCAGCGCAGACACAGAGACGGTTATTCCAGGCAAGGTAGACACAAAGGAAATGAAGGTAACTCCAGGCGAGGGCGACGAAACCACGACGCCAACTCCCAACCAAACCATGCATGGACATCCTGGTGCCCCGCCACTCTTCCTCCACGCGGCACACTTGGATCTAGTGTTTGAACTACGAGGGCAAATGGCAGACCAAGAGCATAGAGCCCTCCTAATGGGACAATGTTTGGATATGCTTCTAGACGCTTACTCCAATGCCTCGACAAATCGAAAATGCCCAACGTGCGCCCAACCGTTTGTCATCTAGGCCAGAGCAGCGTGGCAGGAGGATGAGGAAGACAAGCCACCGGGTATTTGATCTTGTCAATTTCAGTCTGGTTTTCTCTTTTACTTCCAGCCATGCTGGGGCTCCTTTTTTCTTTAACTCTTGCTATTCAGAGTCAAGTCGATGCATGGCCATCTTTCCCGGTTTCCTTCGGGCAGGACAGATGGTGAAACAATCTTTTGTTTTTTGTCCAGAAGGAACATATGTGCCCCAAGTTGTCCTGGTTTCCGGTAAAATGGCAGCACACTTGGCGGCTGCGACACCGTTGTATCTCTTTGTATCCAATTGTTAGAAAAACAGGACCACGGAGCAATAAAATAAAACAAAATGCGGAAACAAAACACAGAAGATACACAATACAAGAGAGACACAGATTTACGTGGTTCACCCAGTGTGGGCTACATCCACCAGAGAAATTGCCAAGTCCTTTCTTTATTATTATCCAACAAAATGAAGGGATACAACTTATAGCAAAACCCGCTGTAACTTCCTCTTCTTTCTCTCACAGTCTCCTCTCTCAGAATACAATACTCGCCAACATACATAGCTGCAATACATTTCCCTCATAAAAGAGGGTTGCCTTCTAGGGAAAAAAACCCTAACATNCGTTAGATCTGCGACCTTATAATGAACGGTCCAGATTTACAATGAAATTACAATATACTTTTACAAGGCAATTTTTGCTTCGGGGGATGCTGCCCCCGAACCCCCGCTGGGGGCCCGCTTGCCCCCAGACCCCCCAGCCGGGGGGGTAGCCCCCCCAGACCCTGCAGAGGGGGTACCCCCCCTCTGCACTCCCTCGCGTGGAAGAGTGTACATACTTCTGGGGTGTAAATACTTCATGGGGTATAAACACGACTGAAAGTAAAAGACCTCTAAATCTGGAAGATAATCAGGCTCCACAACCAACACTTTTTGTTAATATAATATAGCAGGCAACACCCCTTTTTTACTTAAAAATAATAATAATTATGAATCCATATAACAATGAATCCATATTAATTACGGATAACAATAACAATATGAATCAAAGCCATAATTATGATTAATAATAATTATATTAAACAACTAATTGTTATTAATACATTAATAATTATTAGAAATTAATGTATTAATACAATTATTAATGTATTAATTGTTTTCATGAAAAAAATATGTAGCTTCTATTCCAAAGGTAAAAAGTTACAATCCATATGCACTTTGTAACATAAAAACTCTTATTCACTAAGAAATGAATATTTCTGAGTATTAATATTTAATTGAATATAATGAAAGATGGCGGTTGCTATATAGCATTGACTGGTCACGAGGTGAGGAGGTATGTGCCTCTTGATGAAGATGTACATACCTCTTGATTTTATTAAATGATATTAATTATTATTACAATTTATTATATTTATTATTATCATTTGTATGTTTGTAACATTGCCACCCTCTTAATATTTTGCTTTGTCTTCAAAGCAATGGTAGGGATGGGTATTGTCGAAGGAATTGTTCGGACTCTCATGATGAGTCTTCTTCTAGAAGGTTTTTCCATTTGATAAGATATTCCTTTATGGTTCAACACATTTTCCTTCGTGGCAAGAATATAATGATAATAATAAGTATAATAAATTGTAATAATAATTAATATCATTTAATTAAATGATATTAATTATTATTACAATTTATTATATTAATTATTATCATTTTTATGTTTGTAACACACTCCAACACAACAAAATTAGAATCTAATATAGTCCATAAAGATATAGACCATAATAATTAATAGAAACTCTAATATAGTCCATAATTATTAATACATTAATAATTATTAGTAATTAATGTATTGGTAGAATTATTAATGTATTAATGTTTTCCATGAAAAAAATGTAACTTCTATTCCAAGGGTAAAAAGTTACAATACATAGGCACCCAAGCACAACAAAATCATACTATTATAGTCTATAAAGTGTTAGACCGACATAATTTCCTATTATCATGATTACAAAAGCAATAAGAGAGGTATAAAAAAATATATATGACCAGTACTGATAGAGTCAAAGAGACAAGATAGTAAGTCCGAACATGTAACCTTATAGATAAAAAATGTTACTCTCTTTGTGAGAGAGAAACTCACCACCATAGTACTCATCCTGAACCAACATGATAGTCATGTGAACCGCTAGTCACTGGAAGAGTAATAGTCACTGGAATCTGGGCTATCTCGCGAGCTGGTTGTTGGGCCGGTAAACCTCCTAAGCGGGCTGGTAAACCTCAGATAGTTTTTGGGCTGGTAATCCTAAGCAAGCTAGTTGTTGGGTGAGAATCTGTACAAGTTACCTAAACCAAATAGATCAGTCCAAGCAAGTTATCTACCTCACCTACAAGCAAGTTCTCTGTCTGGTGTGTAATGCATAAGAGCGAAGCGGGTGTAATCAATCTTTCCATCTGTCAGGCTACCTGGAGACAAATAATATGTGTAGGGTCTCGAGGTATTTCTATAGATAATTTGCAAAATCTCCCCCCTCCTACTAGCTAGCTGCTTGGTCCTAGTTACATCCAAGTTGATAACATCTTTGGACAAAGTATAAACTTTTTTTTATGCTCTCGAAAGACATGTTGAAAGCTTATAAACTGAAAGAGAGCATACACAGATTTTAATTTTCAATCGATGTTCAACAAATCCAGGTTTATGATGGAGATAACATTAGTCATCTAGTCAATAACTAAATTGGAGTCCCCCAATACTTTCAAGGAGTGGACATCTCGACTTACTACACATTTAAGAAATGTAAGAAGTGCCTTCAATTCATATTAGTTATTTGAGCCTAGACCCAAATTTTCTCTTCCAGAAACATAGTGATTGTTATCACCCCATAATTTATGGGAATCATCTTATGACTTAGATATTATCTGTGCCTGGTGATTTGGTTCACAAATGATATTACATTCTTCAAATAATTTGAGAAAATAAAAAAGAAAAGAAAAAAGAAAAGAAAAGAGAAAAGAAAAAAGAAAAGAGAAAAGAAAAAAGAAAAGAAAAGAGGAAAGAAAAGAGGGCAAAAAGAGTTGAAATAAAAGCCCCATGCAGTAACGAGTGACTTGGTCATACCTTTCAAGCATGACCAAGTTCTTTTAAATTTCAATGTTGATAGGCTAGTGAATACATCTGACCAGACCATCCAATCCT
>ML794040.1:25591-39681 GCA_009831015.1 Picea engelmannii
TTGACGTGATCCACCATTAATAAAGAAGAGGCTTTTCACAGGATTCCTGCGCATGTTTCACTGGTGATGTGTTTTTCTTAGTTATATGTTTTCTTGCTTTGTGACCATCTTGTCTTTCCATAACTAATCTATAATAATAGCGTTATGTTGCAGGATTTATCACTGATACCCTGTCTCCGATTCTGTAGATTTTAATGTTTCATCTTCTAAATATCTTCAGTTAAGAGATTCTTAAGTGCTTGTTAATTGGAGTTATTTTCCTAATCTTTCTTCTGTCCATCACTTAAATTATTAAAGATCCAGTAAGCTTGTTACCTCGCCTTGTGAAAGATTTCTTCAACATTTCTGGTTGCATCTCGAATTTTAAGTACAGACGCCATAGCCCAATGGATGTGTAATTTGTTTCAACCAACTTTAAAAAACCTTTTACAACAAAACAAACCAATGATTTCTTTAACTAGCCTAAAACCTAAAAGTAAACAAAGCTAAATCATACAGAGAGATCCCTCTCTGGAGCTGGAAGGGCTAGAATCCAGCTCTAAAAGTGGTTGGTTAAGGTTACCTTTGCAGATTTCCTCTTTTCCAACCTCTAGGAAATTTAGAGAGTGATAACAGTGATCATCATTAAAATAGAGGATGTATCCAATCCCAACAATGCAATTTTACCCGTGGCATGTGCCATCAAAAAATCCCCATGCCAAACTTATATTGATGGCCACCAAGCATACCTCCCGAGTTTGCATCTCATGGCGTTTTCCTTTATAACAAGCTAAGGGAGCCAAAGATTGTTGAGACACTTTAAATGGAAGCCAAAATGTGTCTTCAATATGCCCGTGATTCTAGACATCCATAAGCCCTAAGCCACAACAATAGGAATTAATCGATACTCCTTCAAATATGGTATTGAGAAATAATCACGAAAACAATCATCCAACTTGTCCTTGTCCCAGAGTTTATCCAAACCCAACCATAAACTAAGGTCGAACTAGACTTGGTAGGTAAAACGACACGTCTGAAACAAATGATAGTTAGATTCCTTGGCACATTTGAATCAAACACAAAAAATCATCCCATATTTCCCTCTATGTTGTGTCCTATCCCAGGTCAAAACACGACTAAGGAGAACTAGCCAAAAAAACAAAATACATTTGGGTGGGCCATGAATATTCCATTTTTTTAAACTGCCATTGATTAGATGAATTCTCCTCATAGCACATTTCTAGGTATCCAAAATTAGTCATATATCTCCCACTTGAGTGATTGTAGGCCCAAACCAGCTCATCATCGGCCTCCAAAAGTCTTATACGAGCCCTCTTCAAATCTTGTACAAATGAATTTTGAGGTTGATGACATCAATCATCAAGGTTCAAAGTGACTTATGATATCCATACTTGACCCTAGACCGAAGAGGATGCAATATCACTGATTTGGTTTAATGTACAATGCTCGATTTCTTGTAGGAAAGTGATCTGATCTTCCAAGACGAAAATATTATTATTGAATCCAACGATGGCATCCATGTCCACTTTTTTATGATGAAAATCTCTCTATGGCTAGGGGTAAACCACAACAGACATAAATGACTGCAAAAATCAACTCTAATCTCAAGTATGCTATATAGAAAAATATGCTAGCAAGACAAGATAAAAGGCCTACCTCGTCCAAACGTTTGATGAAGTCCACCGTTGAGCACTTGACCCAAATAAATATACCTACAACTAGTCCTCAAAAACCAAGAAACGTAAGCATATGGTGATAATATATAATCTTATCACATTCAATAACATAATCCATCACATTCATAACAAATACGCCCATGGAATAATAATTCAAATATTTGCGAGATATTAATTGGACGAGAAAAGAGTATTTCTATTAAGATATAATCAGCAGAAGTGAGTGAGTTACAAACTTTCGTGTCGGCATGGTTCATAACCGAGAAACTAAGTTCCTTCAAGCTGGGCCTCCACCACTTCAATCCTCCACCAAAGGCAAGCTCATATAAGAGAGACAATGAAGTTCTCAATCAGTAAGGGAAGAGATTGGGGGTTGAACAATGTGTTCAGACTTAAAGGACAAAGGAATGGAGACTTAGTGTGAAGTGAATACAGAGTAACTTTGCTCTCAAATTTGAATTATTTCTCCTATTTTCCATAGCTCGGATTTGGCCCATTTATAGCCTTCAAGTGGAATTGAAGGTCCGAGTCGGAACGTTTCCAGTATATGGAAGGCCAAGGATAATTGATCTTGTGACATGACATGGAAACCCGACACCGTTTTTTTAAATTTTGGGCACATTTCCCAATGTACGGGGGCTGTAGTGGTGCAACCTGTGTATACACATGTTTTAATATAGGCAGGGCACATATATGTGGAAAAATCATGTTTTTATCTCTAGGATTTGCAAAAAGGTACTTCAAGTTTGCATAGGGAAATGGAAAAAGGACCTCTGTGAAAGATTGTATAGGGTGAGGCAAATCTTACTATAAAAAATGCCCCCTAATGTGTGAGGTCATAGGAGTATCTGCGATGGATGAAATGCATTATAAGATCCATAAGTGGAGTAACGGGGATCCAGATGGAAGAACTAGTTGCTCATTATAATCTGTACTGACTTTGCATACATGGTTACTAATTTGAATTACACTGTAGGTCCATGTGAAAATATACCAAACAATTGTCCATGGCCATGAATAGGAAAATACAAATGTGGTTACATGCTAAAGGTTGTCATAGTCACGAACAAGGCCCATTAAAACCAGTCTCAAAATCAATCTGAAGATATATGTATACTATGGAGTTTAATCTGATCTCCCATGATCACTGAAGTCACACAGGTACTTGTCCAATGAAAAGGTAGCAACAACTCAGGAAAGTTGTGACTATAAACTGATGTCTTCAAGTCTTCTGCATAATCTACCAAAGGTGCAAGTCTACATCATGTGAATAAAGGAGTTGAGGTCGAACACAATGAGACTTCGTTTGATTACCAGTCATTGAGGTATATCATTAACAAATGCGAGACAACCTATCGATGATGAAAGTAGGTATCAAGGCATCGAGTACATTCTTACAAGGGTGAATAAAGGAGTCAGGGTCGAACACTTGAAGAATCTATCGATAAGGAGACATTGATGTATTCACAACTGTTGATGGCGAGATAACCTGCCACTAATGACTGGAAGCCTGTAGGTACTCATAGGACTCTAGGTCTCATCTCCAGAATAGATGGGCTGAAGTCGATGGAAGGAGACCCATTGAAAGGAGAGAATTAAGGCATCTCTCATCATTCAACATGAGGTACAAAGCATGAGCTTGATGATTTGGAGGAAATCAGACAAATAACATGTTCACGAACCAACGACCATGTGCGTCTTTCGCGTGTGCCAGGTGCAAGAGTTACACGAAAAAGACCCTCTGAATAGAAGCCAATGAGGAACGTTGTTGAAAAAGGTGAGGAAACCACCAATAAGGCTAATGGAATCCAAGACATTACATGAATCCCATTGTGTGAATAGATGTCTTGCCATCGAATACAAGGGAAACCACCTAGTCAACGACCAATGATGAAATGTCGACTACTGGGTTCAAGGTTACCTACCAATGAGGAAAGTAGGACTAGGGTGCGCGATATGACTACAACTTCATGTGATTATGAGACAAACTGTGGGTATGGACGACATGCAAAGTCAAGATTTTTGAGGAATGGCTAACACAGGTTGATAAACATCCTTTTAAAAAGAGCATGAGACATATGGAAGACTCTAGTAGCATAGACTCAATGATGAAATCATGAGATGCGGGAGGCATCAATAAAATTATCCATAGGGACTGGAAGAGTAACCATTCGGGGGAGTAAACTCTTTGTAGCGATATCAACTTCCTAAGGTCATGCTAATCCCAAAATTATGATGACAAGTAGTCTAAAACATTTTGTGTTATGTTCAAAGGTGACACGACTGCTGCCAACATAAGATAATACTCCCTTCTCGACCGTATTTTTTTTTTCATAGTCAAATGAATGTTATGATACACACGAGGAAACGAGTGTCGCAAGTAAGAAAAACTAGTTCCATCAGTGGAACATACCTATGCTCAATGTGAGGAGGTGCATGCAGGAGATGGACACTCGGGGGAATGTTCTCTCCTGGGTATAGGGTGTCAAGTTGTGAAGGACATAAACAAGGCTCTGCTTGGTTGAGGATGAAAAAATGTTGAGGAAAACAGTTTATAACATAAAACGAGAACCGACAATAGGCTCAATACTGCAAGCAAGGGCATGAGATGCAATCACAAGTTAACGCCAAAAATTTTCCTTTCTCATAATCTTAGTCTACTTGGTTTGAAAAAGGGATAAACTTGTACCAAATAGACATCCTTTCAAATCCAATTTACGAGTGTGAAAGATACAAGTTCACTCGGCAATCTTTTTGCTTTTTGAAAACGAGTCAGAAAAGAGCTTAACCAAGACTCATGACCTTTCAATTCCAATTTAACAAGTGTGAAAGGGACAAATTCACTTGACAATATTTTTGCTTTTTAGATGAGTCAAGAAAAAGCTTAAATTAGACTTGTTGAGAGGTTTCTAGGCGACATTTCATGGGGGAGGCCAAGGCTCCCATGTTGGACTTCTGTGAAAGTTCAACATCTTACGAAAAACTGACACAAGCTTGGGAAAACCCAAAGCTCTCCATGTTGAGGAGGATAAAGTGCTAGAAGAGGTTACCTTCTCCATGATATATCAGATATTCTCTCTTACTTGAAAGGATATAGGAGGAGGCATTGAATACCCCATAAGACCATCCCAATCAAAGGGAACTTCTCCAGGAATTGAAGGGAGAGTACTCTGGGAGAGTAAAAATCTCTCTTGTTCAGAAGGTGCAGTACCAAAAATGCTAACAACATGGTTGAAGGACGCATCACCCTCCAAGGGAAGGGTTGGATTGACCGAAAATTGCCTCGGCACGACCACTTCTTCAACTGTTGGTTGAATAGGATGTGTGACAACAAGGCCAAGAGATGCATCACCCTAAAAAATGGGGGTGTGGTCAGGTGAGGATTGCATAGGTGTGACTTCCATGTCAATTAAAGGAGAAATAGAGTGTGGGGAAACCATAGACGCCTCAGAACCCGAAGGCCCCCCAGGTGAGAACCACGCTTCCGTTATCTCGACAGTAGCAGGAAACAAATGAGTAAGGTGATTTCCTTCACAAGTCCTACAAAGGAATTTGGGCTTACGTCTGACACGTCTAGGCTTCTCAATCGTATGAATGCCCCCAATGTCATTTACAATGGCTAGTGACATGCTCTTAACATGACTGGCAGAGGCTGGAGGTTCATCTCCCACATGATGTACATAGGTTGGAGATGTGATATCGATATGACTCACGGTGACTAGAGTGATTCCCCCAGCATGACTAACAATGACTGGTTGCGGGTCTTCAACATGACTTGTAGAGGTCATCGACCAATCTCCAACATGACTAGTAGTAGTTGGTGATGGAGCTCCAATATGATTGGCGTCGACTGGACTAGCGACGGTGGTGATTTATGGCATTTGAGACCAAGGTTCCGGGAAAGACTGGTTTTGAGACATTGCAGGCCAGGAAGGGTCATGTTTTACAACTTGTCCCTGTCTGGAAAGGTAGTATCCTCCACCTAATTGATCCATAGATTTTTGTACGTGCATACTCACTGAAGAATATGTCTACGAAGAGAAAAAATTATGATAAGGATTATTCAAGTCAGGATATATGTTTCCCCCATGTGAAGGGGTTCCGTGAAGAGGGTAGCCCAAACCATAAAATCGAACCCCCCCCTGTATGAAATACCTGAGGATATATGTGGATCCGCCATGGGAAAAGTGTTCGTAAGAACTAGCATGGAAGACGAAGGATACATGGATGGGGTGTAATAAGTAGAATAACCACCCATTTGAGTATTGGCTCCTTAAAAAACACGGCTAGGAATGGATCCGTAAGTGGGGAGGTTCTAGCCTCCCACAGTGAGAGTTGGTAGAGGGACATGAATCCTATCAAATGAAGACGTAGACGGCGGGGCCATGGTGCCCCAGATCCAAAACTAGGATTCATATAAGTGGGCCAGGGAGAGGATGGAAAGGGTGAAGGCACGTTTGTCATATCAATAGAAAAATGATTAGAGACCCAAGGCATGGACTGAGTGTCATAATTTTTCATACCATTATGAAAATCAGACAGATTCATCCCCGCAAAATGAGTGAACATCATGGGGGGTATCGGTAAAGGAGGGATTCACAGGAACTCCACTATCCATGATAATGACAACTCAAAGCACGGTATAAAATCTCAAAGGTCTACTAATAATCAAAGAGCACACCAAAAAATAATCAAAGGCCAACTATGCACACAAACATGATAAAGTGGTTGAAAGGGACCTCCTTTTATAAAGTAGGTATGCCTCGCCCAAGAGGGGCCTGAGACTCTGCTGTTGAATATTGGAGGAAACATAATCAGTTATAAGGGCCCTCGTGGGCTTAACAAGTAGTCGGTCAGATCCTCCTGGAGAGGTAATCCTCCATAAAGGTTGTGTGTTGTCTGACCCTTATTTGACCCAAGGTACCTGCAGAATAACCCCTGCAAGTAACCTATGTGGTACCTAAATCAAGAAACTATGTAACCACGGTATAACCGATGCACATGTGAACAGTCGTAAGTTAGGCCCACCATATGGGCAGGGTAGCAAAGCTCGAAACCTTGAAAGCATCGCCTCTCATGGAGGTAAGGGCACTAGCAAGATCCCCATATACGAATAGATCCCCAGAAATATATCTGATGCTAAGAAGGTATCGAGGGGATATCCCTTCAACCAACCTCATGCGACCTCTTTCTTAAATCTGGTGTAAGCGGAGCCTTCTGATATTACCGACTATACAATGGATTTATCCACTCCCTTAGTCAGATGCATATGTTGATTTAATAGCCTTGGAGAATTTTACTCACAAAATCCTATTCCAAGGCTCTAAATCCCAAGCTACTTTGTGCACCATAGAAAATAAAATCGTTACTAATCAATTTTAAATTATAGCGTTAATTTTAATGGCCTTGCTTACTCAAAATGTGTGGTCATGAAACTAGTGATGTTATGACTCAGCAAGTAAAATAAATGAATATGAATACAATGGAAAGTCCTAACTTCAATTTCTAATAAATGACATGCTTTTTAAAAATGCAATTTTCAATTCAATTCTACAATTCTAAATAAAATGCAATATTTCTTTACATGCACTAAGATAAATTACAAAGACTCAAGAGATCAAAATGCCAATCAATGTAAAATGCCTAATATTTTTGTATTTTCAATATAAGAGAACGAAAATGCAAGGATTGAATAACAACTTGATATAAAGACTCTACTGTGTATAGACAGAGATAACCCAAGTAGGATATCAAGGAGAAAAATACCCAGCCCAAGGTGCAAGGACAATCAAAATGAAAATTTGATGAGAAAGGCACCGCCAAAAAATTCAACCAAAGATCGGTTTCTTATCATTCCACAGACACTTAACAGTCACCACAGAGACCCAAGAAGACTCAACAATCATAAAAACCTACCCAACAAGCACCAAACCCAACAATCAAGCAACAGAGGTTGATGTACACGACTATTCAAGGGAAAAGCGTGTATGTACGTAGCTTGCAGAAGTACAACATGCGTATGTATGCGACTGTCAAGAAAAAACTGACGTATATGTGTCAAAACACAACTAGGCTAAGGAGAAGGCTAAAAAACTCATACTAAGAGTGAACAGAGGCTGTCAAGCAATCATATGACAAGAAACTCAATATGAACGAGAGCAATCTAAGGAGAAAAACACTCCAAACCCCAAAAAAGAATATTTTATCCCCAGTATGGTCGCCAATTATGTTACGAGGAAAATATCTCTATGGCAAGGGGTAAACCACAACAAATGTAAATGACTACAGAAATCAACTCTAATATCAAGTATGATATATAGACAAATATGCTAGAAAGACAAGATAAAAGGCCTACCGCGTCTAGACGTTTGATGAAGTCCATTGTTGAGCACTTGACCAAAAGAAATATACTTGCAACTAGTCCTCAACAACCAAGAAACGCAAGCATATGGTGATAATATATAATTTAAGCACATTCAATAGCATAATCCATCAACATTCATAACAAATATGCCCATGTAATAATGATTCAAATATTTGCGAGATATTAATTAGACGAGAAAAGAGTATTTCTATTAAGATATAATCAGCAGAAGTGAATAAGTTACAAACTTCTGTGTCGGCATGGTTCGAAACCGAGAAACTAAGTTCCTTCCAACTGGGCCTCCACCACTTCATTCTTCCACCAAAGGGAAGAACATATAAGAGAGACAATGAAGTTATCAATCAGTAAGGGAAGAGCTTGGGGGTTGAACAATGTGTTCAGACTTAAAGAACAAAGGGATGCAGACTCAATGTGAAGTGAATAATTTCTGTAGAGTAACTTTTCTCTCAAAGTTGAATTCTTTCTCCTATTTTCCATAGCTCGGATTTGACCCATTTATAGCCTTCAAGTGGAACTGAAGGGCCGAGTCGGAATGTTTCCAGTATATGGAAGGCCAAGTATCATTGATCTTGTGACGTGACATGGAAACCTGACACCATTTTTTAATTTCGGGCACATTTCTTGATGTACACAGGTTGTAGTGGTGCAACCTACGTATACACATGTTGTAATATAGGTAGGGCACGTATATGTGGAAAAATCATGTTTTTAGCTTTGGGATTTGCAAAAAAGGACTTCAAGTTTGCATAGGGAAATGGATAAAGGCCCTATGTGCAAGATTGTATAGGGTGAGGAAATTTTTTCTATAACACACTTGAATCTGAGAACCTGACCCCACCTTCCAAGCCATAAATCTGCCCATAACCGGAAAGGTCAATGTCAACGACCTCCACTAGTTGGAAGCTGATTGAAAATATTTCTGGGGCCAATGGATCCAATCCAGAAGAGTCTCAGGATAAATATATTTATCAATTAATATTTGGCACCATAAACTATCTTGAATTTAAAAATACCCATAAGGATTTTGCTACAAAAGCCTTGCCAAAATTTCCCATATCTTTATGTCCCCATCCATCTGAATCCGTTGATCGAGACATAACTTTCTAGCTAACCAAGTGAGAGCGAAGTTACTCTGCCTTTCCCTTCCAAATATAATTGAAACATAATTTTTGGATTCTATATAATATATTGTTAAGTACTTTCTCCAAGAGATGCCAATACACATGTATTACTTCAATAACCGATTTGATGAGGGTAATTATACCTCCCCTAGAAATCCAACAGTTGCACCAATGATTAATTCTCCTTTTTGTCCTTTCCACAAGATATTTCAAATCCTCAATATTGTAGTTATTTGGCTTGATATTGTAGCCCAGATATTTGATTCCTCCCTATAAATCATGAGAAGGAAAGGAGAATAATCTAGACAACTGTTGACGAGGGTCCACCTCAAAGTTAGGAAAATAAATGGTCAATTGACCAATGTTTATGACCATGCCCATGGATCCACAAAATAGATCCAAAATATGTTTGAGGACCCTACCTTCTGCTTACTCATAGTAACAGAAAATGAGGACACCGTCAACAAACAATAAGTGTGTCAAGTTTTCATGCCTGCCCATCTTAATCCCCTAAAAAGTGTGGATCCTTCTAACTTCATAAATGGCTCGACTAAGCCCATCCATAACCAGTAAGAATAAGTAGGGAAATAAGGGACATCCTCGATGAATCCTTCGAGATGACTTAAATAAACAAGACCCAGACCCATTTATGAGGACTACAAATGAGACTAATGAGACACAATACATGATCCAATTAACCACAGAGAGATCACGACCAATTTGCAACAACAACAAATAGAGGTACAAACACAAAACCAGGTCCTAGGCCTTAGAGAGATCGATTTTGATGACATACACATATTTCTTTTGGGTTTTAATAGTGTGAAGTCCTTCCTAAGATAAACCAATAACTTCATTAATTAACCGCCCTTTGAGAAAATCAAATTGCTAAGGAGAGACAATATTTACCAGAATGGGTTTAAGATGCATAACAATGATTTTGGCTATGATCTTGTACAAAAAATTGTACAAAGTGATAGGTTGGAAGTCATCAAAATATGAGGGGAAATCTGACTTTGGAATTAAAGCAATGAAATTTTAATTAATGCTACCCAAAAACTTACCCGAGGTACAAATTTCCTCCAACCCACAACAAGTTTTCTCCCACGATATCAAAGAAATTCTCAAAGAATTCAGTTGTCCAACCATGCAACCCAAGACTCTTGTCCTTTTTAAATGATGCAATCACCACCTAGATCTCATCGATTGTGATTTCAAAGTATAATTCATGATTGTCCTCCTCCTAAATTTTTTTGGGGAAATATGAAATCAATCTTAGAACTTCATCCATTGTATGTTGTTCCGACCCCCGAAATAAATAGTGAAAGTGTTTAACCCCAAGGGATACCAAATTGGGAAAATATTATACCTTATTCCCCTCTACATCACACAACTCCTATGTGGTATTAAAACTCTTCTGATAATTTGCATACTTCTAGAATAATTTGGTGTTAAGATCCCTAGTAGATAGCTAGAGAGCCCAAATTTTCAATCTCCATTTTTTTTCCTGTTCCAACAAGATGTAGTCTTTGAATTTCCAACGGTTGGCCTCTGTCAACATCCACCATATACCTTGTTTCAAACACTCACCATCATAATCAAGTGCTAGCTAAAATTCAATGCTCACAAGGGTCCTTTCTTGATCCTTTTTACATTCTATTGCCCATATTACCACCTTTTGCTTCAATGATTTCAATTCCCTAACAAATTGATAACTGGATAAAGTCCCAACATTTTCTTGAAAATGTTGCTAATTTTCTTGAATTAAATACATGAATCCTTCGATCTTTGGCCAAGAAGGATTAAATTTGAATGCGACATGCAATCTCCCACTCAACACGTCCACTTATAAGAAGATAGGAAAGTGATTTGAGCATCATATCTGGCCAACCCCTGACTTGTATATCCCAGACTCTTGAAGAATCGAATGGTGGACAAGAAACCTATCCAATCTCTTGAACACCCCTCCACTGCCACTGTGATTATTACTCCAAGTTGGAATGAGAACAACTGTTTCCACATCCACCATCCCTGAATGTTCAAGTTTGTTTAATAAGAAATGCGCCAAATTATCTTCATGGGTAGACTCACCCCATATTTCCTACTGATCAAGAGTAAAATTCAAATCCTCACCAATAATGAGTGCCTTTGAATGCATGACCTTAAACTTGAACAAGGTATTCCAGAAAACCTCTCTATCGACACATGTCCCATATACTTTACATAGAATAAAATAACGATTCATTTATTTACTAACAACCTATGTACATAAGCCTGAATACATAGAAAAACAATTGGTGAGCATCATTGAAGAAGAAATACCAATGATTAGGCCCCCTTATGACCCAAAAGAATCTAGACCATACAATAACCATCCCAACATTAATTGGAAAGTTCATGGATGATGGGTTTGTATTTTCCCATGGTTTTTTGAATAAAAACAATATATGGATGGTCCTACATAAAAAACCTCCCGAGGGATAATTTTTTAGGCCTCCCCGCTAAGCCCCTCATGTTGACTGTCATTATCTTCATTGGGAGACCATATTTGGGGTCAATCCTACTCTAAGAACCCTATATATGAGTTGCTACCACCCTTGAGACACTTCCTGAAAATCCTTTTCTTGTGCATGCTTCAACATTGACTTCCTACCCACTTTTGAGGTCTAGTGTTCTTTTGCACCTACAAACCCTAAAACACTAGAAGGATTCAACCCCTAAGTCATGGCTCGAGGTTGCAACCTGAATTGATCATGGCCTAAGGATGTCGAAAGTTAACTAACGAAGAAATTGTGATGAGACTCCTGAGAATTTATAATGAGAGGATTTTATTCATTAGATAGATCGACAACATGATCTGTCTTAAATCTACCACCCAAAGAGAAATGTTTTGAAACAATGCTAGAAGAAACACCTAGTCCCATCCCTTCCCCCACATCAAGAGACCAAATATCTAAAGGAGAAGAGGGGGAGATCTTAAGAGGGGGAAACGATGGACCAGACTTACCATGTTCAAGCTATTTTGACACATTTATGGATCAAATGGATTCAATTTTTCTCCATTGCGAGGAGGACAAGTCCAAATCATCCCCTAAAAAATCCTTTGGAAAGCATTGCACCTCAATACTAGAAACTAGATCATACATAGGGATGGAAATATCCCCCACAACTATATCATCCTTAACATGATGCAAAGGCCTAAAACCTTGAACAGATCCCTCCCCCCACCATCCTTAGAAGAAGATATATTTTCAAAAGTAACCCTAGGTTCACTGCATGACTATAGGGGGTGAAACACTTTTGCAGACACCGGTAGAACCCCATGAAATTGTTTTGAATTTTTTTTATCCCAATATACTAAAATGTGACCAACCTGATGACATATTGAATAGAAAAATGGAACATTTAGGTAATCCAAAAGTTACGTGTAGGTTTTCTCTCCCACTACCAGCTTCAAGGATTCAAAAATCCCCTATCTTAGGTCTAGTTCCATTAGAATCTTAGCCACTGATATAAAATTGTTGGATTTGAAGTTGGAATCATATGCAATAAACTTCCCTGGTGAATCCCCGATGGCATTAAGCTTGGAGTCTGACTAGAATTCCAATAGGAGATTTGGAAATTTAATTCAGATGATCATGCTCGACAGAGCCTCCTCCAAGGCATCGAACAACAGATGTAGGGGTTTGGCACAAATGATGTGTCTCTCTAAGAACCATCGACACCACAAGATTTTATTGGCATCTTCCTTGCATCGAAAAACAAATCCAATCCATCCTTGAGAAAGGAGATGGAAGATTGGCATATACCCTAGCAGTGAAGCCCACTATCCATCCATCCATCGGTTAAGCACACTCGTAGAGATCCTACTCCCACAAAATTATCCCACAAGCGCCCTACCTTCCATATCTAATATCTAACTAACTTGTAAGTCGTTCCCTACCACCAATGATATTTCACCCCCTCACAATTTAACTACCTTCCTTTGCTTCCACCTTGACTTCTCCCCTTTCAACCACCTTGTATTTCCTTGAATATCCTCAATAGCGATCTTTCTCCCAATGAATCTTGAACACCTAACACCATCCATATCATAGGGTTTGAGAGGAATCACACCATAAACCTTTGAAACACTGGTTTTCGAAAGAGACGAGAAAGAATATGGCTTGGCCTCACAACTAACCTCTTGAGATCCCTTGCCCCGAGGATTCGTAGGAAGAGATATCGAGCCTTGATAGTACCCATCTAGAATATCCAAAGGACATATTATTATTTATTGAACCAGACGAGCATATAATGAGAAGACACTTGAAAACTTGATACATACTTGTGAGCTGAAGCATCTTGAATACAAATCGATGTCAAGGTTTAGAGGTGGGATTGAAAATATGTCATCCTCTGTCAGCACGTCGTTTGAGTAGTCAACTAGTTGTGATGGATCCTCCATCTGAAGGCATGGAGGCCTATGAAAAGCCCACTCGGCATGCAGAATAAAACCTAAACCCTATTTTGCAGATCCTCCCCTAATGTATTAATGTATTAATACAATTACACATATAGTGATTTTGAGAATATTAATGTATTAATGCATTAATAACAATTAATGTGTTAATGTAATAACAACAATTAATAAAACTGCACATAAAGTGATTTTGAAAATATTAATGTACTAATTTATTAAATTATTAATGTATTAATACATTAATGTAAGAACTACACATAAAGACTTAGTCATCTCGTGAAAAAACCACCCAGGAATAGAGATCATGGTTTCTAATTAATGTATTAATAACAATTACTGTACTATTGTAAGAACTGCACATAAAGACTTAGTCATCTCATGAAAAAAATCTACCCAGGAATAAAGATCAAGGTTTCTAATTATATATATATATATATATATATATA
>ML794040.1:39735-54326 GCA_009831015.1 Picea engelmannii
AAATGTTACAATGATATGGAGTTCAATCATTTCTCTTGTTTCTTCCTAATTGTAACATATGCACTATTTTTCATCTTAGCATAACACTCAAATTAGAAATTCAGTGATCTGTGTAAACCATCTATGGATTTAACTCTTGGTATGGCAGTGAAGGTCAACCCTTGTCTCTCTTTGTTTCCAATATCAATGGTATCCCATTCTAAAGTCAACCCCTATGCTTTGTGTATAGTAAGGGCCCATGTCATATTCATAGGTGTTTGTTTATGATTTCCTCTAATAACAGGTGTTATTGGTACAATGTTAGGAGAAGTGTTGTCAAATGAAACACCTATGTACTTATAAAAAATAATAGCAGTGAACATTGGAAGTTGAGGGGGATTTGAGCCAAGCATATAGAAAATAATTTGAATATAGACAAGTGCTCCATTAACTAAGACAACTTCCACCCACAAATTACCTGTCAACATGACATGCTAGCTAGGGAATAATAGGACTTCAGGTCCCAATTGATCATCATCAACACCAACAATTTTTGTTCTTCTTGTATGCTTTGCAACACATCTTGCGATTGGAGAATTCAATGATTTCAACATGTGCCTATTATGCAGGGTTACCAAATTATTTGTTAGGAACAAGTGAATTTTTGAATGAAATAAACTCTTTTCCACATGAGGCAAACTCATATCAACATGTGACATGAGAAGATCCCAATCATCAAGAATGGGTTATGCATTTCTCATGTTAGTTAAGAGTTTCCAAAAAGAGGATTGTTTCAGATCATTTCCTTGCTAACAAAATATTGTATCCAAAGTGACAACAATGTTTAATTTTTCCCACAAAAAATTATCGGTTGTTTTATGTACATACAAAGGTTTATCTTTGATAAGAGGTGGTTGGCTAAGGTCACCAACAAGAATAATGGATCTACTACCAAAAGGAGTATATTTTTTATCTGTAAATGCTTCTTCTAAATGAGAATGTATCTATATGAATAACCTTAGTCCTATAAATTTCATTTCATCAATCAAAATATATCTAATATGCCTAATTTCGTCTTAAATACTACTAGAGACTGCTCATGTAGTGGTTGCAAATTTTTAATAGGAAGTTTTAGAGTAGATTGTATTGTTTTTGCATGTATATTAAAAGCAACAATACTATTTGGAGCAAGAAAAAGCAATGGACTATTACCATTAGATATTGAAGTAGAAAGAGCATGAGAAACACAATGCATAAGATAAGACTTGCTGGTGCTAGATGTTTCTTGATTAATCATTTTAAGAGGATCATGTTTTCATATTCAACTGAATGGCGTAAAATGATATTAGAATAAAGTATATATATATATATATATATATATTTTTTTTTTTTTTTTTTTTTCTGACAAGGAAGATGGTGACACAAATGTTTTAGAACTGCCAACGAAAAAACCAATAGATTGGGAATTTCATATAAAATCAATTGTAACACCCCAAGGCCGAGCCTCTGCTGAATTGTAATTATGTTATAGGCTGGTGAGCCAAGTGTTTATAAGCTGGAAGACTTATGTGTTTATTAGGCCCGAGAGCCCAGATGCTAAGGCCAATGAGCCTGATTTTGTATATGTAAATACTCACATCATTAATAAAATTACATCATTGTGTGTAGACCGACCACAAAGAAAGAGTTATGGGGGACTAAGCTCACCTATGTAGGGAAAGGGAAGGGGCTAAGATAGAGGACTTACCTCTAAAGGAATAATATTATATTATTATTTCCTAGAGGCTAAGGTTTGACATAACCTATGATTTCCTAAGTTCCTGGGAAAAGGGAACGAGTGTTAAGTGGAGCTCATACAACTTCAGGTAGACATGTGTCAACCTGGGTGCATGCAGGTTTTATGTGGGAAAGTCAACTCGTTGGGGGTTCCCTCACCATTCTCATGATACTCACCACTCTGCAGGTCAACCATACTCCCCACTGATGCACACACTAAGATAGAGAGAGAAATCCTTGACACAGCCAGTCATTGCCTCCATCATTGATCTCTGCAACTTTGGAACCTGTACACCCACGTTATGAAGCTAGTCGCGTTTCCTGTGAATCACAACACGACTACATAGTGTCTGAGCCATATCACACCTTAGCCTTTGTTGTTTCTACCCACGTTTTCTCTGGATTGGTGTGGATTGCTTTCATTACCAGAGCCTTTACCCAATTTTTTCTACGGAGGTTACCCACTAGACTTAGGAGATGGATAGAAGAGGCAGGTTGTCAGGCTTGTGAGAAAATCTCTCAAGGTGAGAGAGTGTGCTAGGGAAGTGAGTTCTCCTGAAGGGAGTTTGATAGCAACTACAATACTCTGAGGCTTCTAGTCCAGCCTGTTGTTGAAGCTCTGGAAGGGAGGTGGACAACTGATGAACTTGTGATAGTGAAGGTGTACACTCCTAGGGTGGAACAGGCATGTGGGGGATGAGGGTTTGTGGTTTATGAGCGTAAGTGTCTCCTGGGAGAAAATCCTTCCTGTTGATTTGTGCGACTTTCCTATTGTCCTTGCCGAGCCTATGAATCCCTTGCCCGGTGGAGTTTAGTCCCAGCTCGGGGGTGACCCACTGCTAAGCGTGATGAGAAGCATGGTATAAGGCTGGGAGGTTCGTGGAATGTCTGCACACAGTTGGTGGTCATTTATTAAAAGATAATTACCCAATATTTGTTCTCTGTATGATGTGTATCTTGAAATCAAGTTATAATGTTATTAGAATTGTCTGTATATATTACATGTATTTTTTAATGTTGTTTCTGCATGAATAGGTGCATGAACATAATGATATAACTGTTTAAATTTCATTAGACATATATGTATATAAATATATATGAATATCAGATGTTATCTCTATTTATTCCTGTTAATTTTTATATGTGAATATTTCCACAAAGTTATTCGGTGGCATGACCTGGCCTATTGGTTTAAGGTCGGGAACGATCAAAAAATGGTATCAGAGCAGAAAAACAAAGATACAGTCATTAGGTAGCATTTCCCGACAGAGGTTTGAGGGTTAGGGACGTTAGAAAATTGTATCAGAGCCATGGTTTTGACATTGAGCCTAGATGGGCCATGTTAGGGGTTAAGGAGACAAAGGTTTCAAAGTGAATTGTTGTAGAGAGAGACAAAATATGAACCTTAGAGCATCACTAGGATTATGTTCAGAAACTCAGGAAGTATAACGGTTCAAGAAAACTAATAGAGAAAGAAGCCACAATAATCGTTGTGTTAGGCCGCGAGGTTTAAATTTGGGCCATAGGATCTATTCAGAAGAAGGCAGACCCTTCATAGTCGTCAGATTTAGAAAAGGTTTCAGAAATTTAACCCCTAAGTACTTCATACTTCATGACTTCGATGAAGTTTACATGTTATAGAGAAGAAAGGGATGAATCCCGAAGTCCCGAAGTCTCGAGTTCATATGGACCGTTCGTTAAAAGCGACACATATCGACAGATCATCTTGTTTGGGAGTTCGATATTTGGGAGAAATGAGGTGTGCTAAGGTGAATTCTCCCGAAGTCCCGAAGTGACATGGCATGATGACGTCACCCAGGGTGACGTGGACTTCTTTAGTTCTTCCATGTGTCAGTCAAAATGGAAATTTGACGACTTTGTTGGACCAAAAGAAATCCGACACGTGGGGCCACGTGTCACCACCTTATATGATGACAGATGTACTACGTGTACCCTGAAAGATAAAGTAGTTTGGAAGTTCAGAGTTCAGGATATTTGAGGAATGCAAGTGTGAATATTTTGAAGCCCAAAGTCCCAAAGTGACGTGACCTACTGATGTCACCATGGATGACGTGGACACATGGGATGCGTGTCATGTGTCAGTAAGTTAAGGACCTTTGGAGGATAGAAATGCCACTTAGAACGTGATATGTGTCACCCATCATAATGGGCCACGTGTTTTCTTCTAGTATTCCGCCACGTGGCACTCTTCTTGAGCATGGTTAGTGGGGCCCCTGATGGTTGCGGGAGACACATGGCCCCAGATCCTACACTTCAGAGGAAATATGGGTCGCATGGGTTGAGAATTCTCGAAGGCCGAAGTGTCGGAGTTCATCGTGACCATTGGAAGCCATGGATTCATGTCAGAAGATCTGACACTCTGGAGGTTTGTGGCATTGAAGGCTTTAGAAACCCTGAAGTATGGAGCCTCGAAGCTAATTTTGGTCGTTGATTTGGGTAGAGAGCAGGGACCTTTGATTTCTCTTGTGTCACTTGCTAACTTCACGAGTTCAGAGTTCGGGAGATTGGCATTGAGGTGAGTTGAAAACACCTAAAGCCTGAAACTCCAAAGTGCAGAGTAAGCGCCCAATTATTAGCACTTGGTCACTGCCATGGTCACATGTGAGTTGAGGGATGAAGAAAAAGGGGCTAGCGCCCGAAAGTGAATTGTAAGAACAGAGCAAGCCTTGGAGATAGAATCGTGGGGATTCTTGATTGAAAGAGACCCGCTGAAAATGGAGTCTGATATTCTTTCCGTTGAATCAGATTTTTCAAGTTACTCTGGAAAATTATTAAAGACTGATAGCCTGACAAAATTCGGTTGTCTGCACATTTTGCAAAGTTACCAATTGACAGAACCGAACATAATTGTTACCTGGTGAAGAGAAATGGAGGAAGAATAGGATGCTTACAATGCAAAGGATGAAGTTAGAGGAATGGATGTCCATTTGGGAGTTGAAGGAACGAACTCCAATGGGAATGGAGAATAAATAGATAAAGAAGTGAGCATGAGGAAAATCATTAAGAATTTGCAAAAAGATGTCCAAATTCACAAGGCAGATAACATAAGGCTTATGAGAGCCAGGGAGAAATAGGGAGACTTCAATATGAAGCTGATGCGGACCCTGGAAAGAATTTAAAATAAATTGGATAAGGAAAATGGATCCAGTAAATAAGGAAGTCACAGGACCCCTGATGAGGAAAGAAGAGGAATAAGTGGTAGTAGACATCACCAATACTCCCAAAAGAATCCCACAGGAGAGCACATAGTAGCTCAAGTCCATCCCCTGTCATGAAACATAGGAGATCTGGGGTGGATGAGTTAAAAGGATAAATGAATAAGATCAAACCTCCTACTTTTGATGGAGAGCACCAGAAGGATGAAGATGCCGAGACATAGCTTCTAGGCATGAGGAAATACTTCCAATTGCAAAACTATTCCTCTCATGCAGAGGGAAGAATTGTCATCTATCAGCTAAAAGGAAAGGCATCCATATGGTGGGATCAGCTTATGCAAGTGTAGCACGTCAAAGAGAAGAATGTTACATGGAGGGAATTCAAGAGAAATTTTGAAAAGAAGTACTTAACTAAGAGGTATTATGACAAGAAAATGAAAGAGTTCTTTGAACTTAAGATGGGAAGTATGTCCATTGATGAGTATGAAAGAAGATTCTTAGAGTTTTTGAAGTATGTCCCCTTCATCAAGGATGAGACAATTAATATTCAAAGGTATATAAGTGGGCTGCCATCTTTCATCAGTGACAAGATACAATATGATGATCCTTAAACTATGGAAGAAACCATAAGGAGAGAAAAATGTTTATTTGATCAGAAAAAAGGGAAACCTATTTTCCAGAAGGCTTTGGAAGACAAGAAGAAGTTTAAAAGGGAGAAGAGGCAGAAGGGGAACAAGCCACCATTTTTTAGAAATAGTCCTCCAGGACAGTTAGTTTTGAGAGAGCCTAGAATGGTTGAAGTAGGTGGGAAAAGGCCAAGGCATACACCTATGGAATGTTGGGGTTGTAAAGGAGATCATAGGTAGAGAGATTTTCCTCACAAAAGTGACAAAGTGAGATTTGTTCACAATGTTCAACAAGGAGAAACGATAGAGGACATGGGTAGAAGTGTACCAAGGATCTATGTTAAGAACCAAAGACTGAATACAAAACACCACAATAGATATACAAGAACAATATGCAAAATCTCCTTTATTACCATCAAACCCTTGAGGTAGGGCAACACCGTACAATGGATCCTATTATGGAAGGGATCCTCTCCTGTTCACTTGCCTCTTCGAGGGAGCATCCTCCTATTAAGCTACCGCTCCAAATACAATACTTCTCTTCATGTCTCATTACATTGCTTGAACCCCTTTATATAGTGCTATCATCTTCTAAGAACATTCTAGAGGAAGAATCTTCTAGAAGTAGAACCTTCTAAGAAGCCCTCTTACATTAATTATATCTAATTACCCATTTATTATATCTAACTACCATAGTGGGCCTTATTTAATAATATAGTGGATCTAGTCCACCTTACATTGAATGACCTCCACTATTATCACTATGGGCCCTCTGGGCCCCCCCACTACCTCTCTAGCTACCTTACATTCCATCCCCCTTATGAAAGCGTTGTCCTCAATGCTTGATGTACAACCATATACCAGCGTCCCGTGGATAATTGTGGACCATAATGCTGAAGAAGAATGAAGAACCAAGGTTCCATGTAGAAAGAAAATCCACCATGCTGAAGTAGTCCAACCACCATTGTAAGCCCGGGTCCCATGTCCAAGTGCTCATGTGAACTTACCATGGAAGATTTTGGAACACTATAACCAACTCCAATTGATGCTCCAAAGACTGACACCTATCATGTGGATCCAAATAAGAAGATCCATCCACATAGTGGAAAATGATCGTAGTAGAATCTGGAAGGAATAATACCACTGTAGAATATGCAGACTGAACGCTGGTAACTAGCTCCTGATGTGGGATATTGATGTTCTCTACAGAAGGTGGAGTAGAGTCATCAAATAAAATATGAAAGTGGTTGTCATCCCAGAAATGACAACTATCCATATACCAATCATCACAATCGGCCTCAAAATCATACCAAGCATATATTTCTTGATTATATTCATCCCTGAGGCCCTCCGTAAGAAATCTCTTCTGCATGTTATTCAATGAATCTTGAATACTATGAAAACTATCATTGAGGCCATCTGTGAGGCTGTCTGTGAGGCTATCTGTGAGGCCATGTACAAATGCATCCAATCTGCCATCCAATGTGTGAAACAATTGAGCTTTGAATGATTCAAGAATTTCTTTCAGGGTTTGAGAGAAAATATTCATCTGAGCACCCTACGAACTCTTTGGTCCTGCAGCCATCACGAAAAAACCCAAAAAATAGACCCAATAAGTTTCGGTAGAAAATCGCGGCTTTTTATGGAAAAACCCAAAAAAACTGTTGAAGTTAAAATGCTCATAACTTCACTTCCCGGACTCTGTTTTGGCTGATGTTTTTTTTGAAATTGGGTGAAATTGTGAGAGGAACTCAGATTTGTAATTTATTTGGGCAAATTCGGCCTCCAAATGCTACAAAAATAAAAAAATTCTCACCGCCGTCCGCGAAAAAAATCCTGAAAATTTGCAGATTTTAAAACTTCAATATCTTGACTTCCTGGACTCCGTTTCAGACGATTTGTTTTTTTAAATTGAGTGTTTTTATGAGAGGAACTCAGATATACAACCCTTTTATGCAAATTTTGTACATAAATATACCAAAAACTTCGATAATTTTGCGGCCCTCTTTTTTCTGCTCCGAAAAAAAAATCTGCAAAAATAAAATATATTTGCTCACAATGTATGCCCAAGGAAAGTTCTTTTATACCACTTGTTAAGAACCCAATACTGAATACAAAAGCACCAAAATAGATATACAAGAACAATATGCAAAATCTCCTTTATTACCATCAAACCCTTGAGGTAGGGCAACACCGTACAATGGATCCTATTATGGAAGGGATCCTCTCCTGTTCACTTGCCTCTTCGAGGGGGCATCCTCCTATTGAGCTACCACTCCAAATACAATACTTATCTTCATGTCTCATTACATTGCTTGAACCCCTTTATATATTGCTATCATCTCCTAAGAACATTCTAGAGGAGGAATCTTCTAGAAGTAGAACCTTCTAATAAACCCTCTTACATTAATTATATCTAATTACCCATTTATTATATTTAACTACCATAGTGGGTCTTATTTAATAATATAGTGGACCTAGTCCACCTTACATTGAACGACCTCCACTATTATCACTATGGGCCCTCTTGCCCCCCCCACTACCTCTCTAGCTACCTTACAATCTATGCAGCCCTGGACAACAAGCAAGCTGAGTTTCAATCACACATGATTGAAGTTGAAGGTATGATCAATAACCATGACTTTACTATTTTAATTGACTCATGGGCTAGTCATAGTTATATAGATCCTAAGGTAGTGGAAATATTTAGCCTACCAAGAAGCAAGCATAGGAAATCTTTGTTGGTGCATCTGGCTACAGGAGCCAAGAGAAAGGTTGTTGAATTGGTTAAATCATGCCATTGGGCATGAATGGACTGAGTACCAAGACAGATATGAACATCTTGCCTTTGGGATCATATGATTTCCTAATTGGTATGGATTGGTTGGACCAACATCATTCCATATTAGAATGTCATAACAAAACATTCACTTGCTTGGATGAGGAAGGAAATCGAAGAGCAGTCCAAGGAATTCCTAGAGAAGTTACCATCCAGAAATCTCAGCAATGTAGCTAAAGAAGTGTTATAGGAAGGGTTGTCAAATATTTGTAGCCCATATGGAGGAAGCATATAAGGATAAGGTGCCAAATATAAAGGATCATGCAGTCCTAGAAGATTTTGAAGATGTGTTCAAGGATATACTAGCACTACCTCCAAAAAGAGATATTGATTTCTCTATAAATTTAATGCATGGAGCAACTCTAGTATCAAAGACTCTTTACATAATGAGTACACCAGAACTGAAGGAACTGCAAATGCATCTTGAAGCACTTCTGAAGAAGAGGTATATATGCCCAAGTGTGTCACCTTGGGGTGCCCTAGTCTTGTTCGTGAAGAAGAAAGATGGGACATTGATATTGTGCATCGATTTCAGACAGTTGAAAAAAGTGACTATAAAGAACAAGTATCCTCTACCAAGGATTGATGATTTCTTCGATCAGTTGAAGGATGCTAGGATATTTTCAAAGATATATCTCATGTCGGGATACCATTAAGTAAGGATTAAAGAGGAAGACATCAGCAAGACCGCCTTCAGAAAAAGGTATGGTCATTATGAGTTCACAGTGGTGCCATTTGAGTTATCAAATGCACCCGTTGTTTTCATGTGCTTAATGAATGATGTTTTCTGAGAATATTTAGACAAGTTTGTCATAGTATTTTTGGATGAAATCCTTGTATATTCCAAGTCGGAAGAAGAGCATGAACAACATTTGAGGATGTTGTTGCAATTTCTAAGAGAGAATCATCTGTATGCCAAATTGAGTAAGTGATCATTTTATCAAAACATAATTCAATATTTGGGGCATATCATATATGAAGAAGGGATAGAAATAGACCCTAAAAAGATTTAGGTCATTCTAGGGTGGACAACACCTAAGAATGTGATATAAGATAGATCCTTCATGGGTCTAGTTGGCTACTACAAAAGTTTCATTGCAGGGTTTTCGAGAATAGCTCACCCCATCACTTCCTTGCAAAGGAAGGGGAAAAAGTTTCAATGGACAGAAGAATGTGAAAAGAGCTTCCAACAATTGAAGCAACTATTAACCAGTGCTCCAATTCTGAAGATTGCATATCCGAATGAATATTTTGTGGTTTTCACATACGCATGCAAAGAAGGACTAGGAGGACTCCTTAGTCAGAAAGAATTTGTGATATGTTTCGAGTCCAGAAAATTGAAAGAGCATGAAAGGATATATGCCACTCATGATTTGGAGTTGGAAACCATAGTGCACACTTTGAAGAAGTGGAGGCACTACCTCATGGGAAATAGGTTTGAGTTGAGGACATACCATAATGGTCTGAAGTACCTTTTTGATCAGTCTACTTTGAATGCTAGACATAGTAGATGGTTGGAATTTCTCTGTGAACATGAATTTGATATCAAACATATCAAACGAAAGGAGAACAAAGTGGTTGATGCACTTAGAAGGAGAGTGCATGAAATGCATGCTACAACCATTAGCATGTATCAGACGAATATTAAATTAAGAATTTATGAGGCTTCAAATGTTGATTCGCAGTACATGGAATTGGTAACTAAATTGTAGCAAGGTAAAATGCAACAGAAAGTTGAAGATTATGAATTGTGAATTGATGGAACTCACTTGTACAAAAACATAGTTTATGTACCAAATTCTTCGGAATTGAGGAGTGCAATTTTAAAAGAAATGCATAATGTGCCTTATGATGGGCACCCTAGATATCATAAAAAAAAATCAGCAGTCAAGAGCCATTCCCATTGGCCAGGTATGAAGAAAGAAATTGCAGAGTACATAGCCAAATGCTTGGAGTGTCACATGGTCAAGGCTGAGCATAAACACCCAAATGGGTTGCTACAACCATTACCCATTCCTGAGTGGAAGTGGGAAGTGGTGATAGTGTATTTCATCACAGGATTACCCAGAACAAACATACAACATGATTCCATCATGGTGGTGGTAGATAAGCTCAGGAAGGTTACCCCCATTAAAGACTACTCACAAGGCAACTAATGTTGCTGATATTTATATGAAGTAAGTAGCACGCTTGCATGGCATACCCAAGACAATTGTGTCTAACAGAGACCCAAAGTTTACCTCAAATTTTTGGAGAGGATTATTCAAGGGGTTCGGAACGAACCTAAAATTCAACACAACTTATCATCCTGGGTCTGATGGACAAACATAAAGAGTTAACCAAGTGATAGAATATATGTTAAGAATGTATGTGATGGACAAACCATCTAAATGGGAAGATTATCTACACTTGGTAGAATTTTCTTACAACAATGGGTATCAAGCATCACTGAAGATGAGCCTGTTTGAAGAACTTTATGGCAGAAAGTGAAACACCCCAGTAAGTTGGGACAAACAAGATGATAGGGCAGTGGTTGGACTAGAGTTGCTTAGGGAAATGGAAGAGAAATTGTTAAAGATAAAATAGAATTTGAAGTCTTCCCAAGACAGGCATAAAAGCAATGCAGAGAAAGGCAGAACCTATAGGGATTTTAAAATGGGTGATCATGTTTTCCTAAAGGTGAAACCTAACAGAAGTTCCATGAAGCTGGAAAGTTGTTCCAATTTGGCAACCAGATATTGTCGACCATTTGAAATCCTAGAAAGGAATGGATCATTAGCTTACATGCTTGCATTACTTGCATCCATGACTATTCATAATGTATTTCCTATATCATTTCTCAAGAAGTATATACCTGATGCTAATCATGTGATTGATTGGAATGTGATTCAGGTGGAGCAAGAAGGAACTTTGCAAGTGTATCCTGTGCACATATTGGAATGGAAGAGAAAACAACTCTGGAATCGAGTCATAAAGCTTGTAAATGTTCAGTAGACCTGGTACAGTCCTGAGGATGCAACATGGGAACATGAAGATACTATGCAGGCAGAGTACCCACATATTTTTGAAGATTTTGGAAATCTTGTTGTTGTTGTGTAAATAAATTGCACTAAGGACAATGCAAAAATAAGGGGAGGAGATTATAACACCCCAAGGTCGAGCCCTTGCTGAATTGTAATTATGTTATAGGCTGGTGAGACAAGTGTTTACAAGATGGAATAATTATGTGTTTATTAGGCCGGAGAGCCTAGATGTTAAGGCCAATGAGACTAATTTTTTATATGTAAATACTCACATCATTAATAAAATTACATCGATGCGTGTAGATCAACCAAGAAGAAAGAGTTATGGGGGAATAAGATCCACTAGGTAGGGAAAGGGAAGGGGATAAGTGTTTAGGAATATGGGCTAAGCTAGAGGGATTACCTCTAAAGGAATGATATTATATTATTATTTCCTAGAGGCTAAGGTAGGGAAAGGTAAGGAGACGTACCCTAAGGAATCGTTGGTGTAGAGTAGGATCTAAAGCGTAGTAAACCCCATTTAACTGGGACACAACCAACTAAGCATATAAGTATACCTGGAGGTGAGAGATATCATGCAACAAAGCATCATGAAGAAACTCTATCACTGTGCTATATTTGACGACATTGTTTGTGGCATCACCTAAACAGATACCTCTGGAAGATAACAACTGGCCTTGAGGTGTGAAAATCACCCAAGCTACAGAAGAAATCCTCCAAGTGTGTTAGTTAGCATAGTCGACAAACCCAACAAACACCTCTGATTCACTTGACATCTTCCATAGTGAAAACGATTACATAAATAACGACACGTCCATAAAAAAAAAAGACAAAAAATAAATGTATAAGAACTATACATATGTACAAGAAGTTACCCAAGGCGACCAAACTACCAGTAATACTTCTTGAGGTAGAGCCCATTTCTAGGCTCCACCAAAGAATTTCCCTCACATTCGACCAGACGATAAGCACCCTTCTTTAATACCTCCTTCAATATGAAAGGTCTGAATCACATGGGTTTGAACTTGCCTGCCCCTAGGGGATCCTTATATTGGTCGTAGACTAGGACAAGGTCACCTTCGGAGAAATTCTGAGGATGAATGGACCGATCATATTGACACTTGAATCGTTGCTTGTGAGCCTCATTAGCTAAGGATGTGTCATGGTATTTCTCATTGAGCTGCTCAAGATATAATAAGCGTTCCTCAAGTGGTGAAGTGTCTGGTAATAACTCTACTGCCAACTTTAGAGATGGGATATGGCACTCTATAGGCAAGACTGCTTCCAGCCCATAAACCAGTTGAAAAGGTGAGAAATCGATGGCAGTCTTTATAGATGTTTGGTAGGTCCACAATGCCAATTACAACATCAAATGCCAATTTGACTTGGCAGAATTGATTCTTTGTTGTAGAATAGTCTTGAGGGACTTATTCACATCTTTCACCTAACCATTCTCTTGTGGGTAGTAGGGTGATGAATGTTCTTGCCTCAACGCAAGATTTGATGTTTACTAGGACATCATTTTTTTATGAAAGTGACTGCCATGGTCAGTGAAAATCTCCTTTGGGATGTCAAACCTTGCTACTATCTGGTTAAAAATAAAGAGAGTTGTTGTTTCACCATCATTATTGAACGTTGGCATAGCCTCGACCCACTTTGTGAAGTAGTCTAGCGATGCCCCCTAGTTGAAGACGGGTGGCATGTAGTATAATCAATCCCCCACTTGGTGAAGGGACCAAATGTAATGACGGGAAACATGGGAGCAGGGTGTGCCCTCATCTTCTAAGAGAAGATTTGACATGGGTGGCACTTCTTGACCGATTCAACGCAATCTTTGATTAACGTCGGCCAAAAATAACTGGCTCGCAGAATATTTTGGGTTATTTCCAACCCAGACAAATGAACACCACATGCTCCAGTGTGGCAGTCGTTAAGAACGAGTTTCGCTTCTTCATGAGTGAGACGTCGATGAAGGATGCAATCTACACCTCGACGATACAAAGTGTCATCGAGTATGAGATAATTTTTTTCCTGATGGCATATACGTCAACGCTCATCATGAGAAGCAAAGGTGGGGCACTTCAAAGTCTGGAGATAGACTAGTATATCTCCATACCAGGGGTATGAAGATGAAATCAGAAAAATATCTCCTTTAATCGATGATTCTTTGGGCGTAACATTACCTGATTCGACCGGAAGTTCCTAGATAAGTTCCACAAAGACCAACGACTTTTTTGATTTCACGGAAACAAAATCCAAGTCAAATTCCTGGAGGATAACAATCCATCTAATAATATTTCCATCGATTATATGTTGTGTCAACACGTATTGAAATAGATTCACAATGGAAATGACGGTGGTCTTGCGAAGCATGATATAATGACGGAACCGTTGGACAACATGAACTAATACCAATGCAAGCTTCTCAACATGGGAGTAGTTGAGTTCTGGTCCAACCAGGTCTTGGCTCAGGTAATAAATCACATGCTCTTCAAGCAAATCGTCCTCTTGAACCAAGACCATGTCGATGGTCAACTTTGCAACGACCAAGTACAATAAGAAATATTTATTATAATTGGGTGGCCAAAGCAGAGGGGTAGACATAAGGGTGCATTTCAATGCTTCGAAAGAGCACTGAGCGGCTTCATCCCAATAGAAAGGGACTCCCTTTTTTAGTAAACGCATGAACCCTTTAGTGATCTCAACATAGTTTGCATGGGGGAGGAAATTGAACTATCGGCTCAACCTTTAGAGGATCAACCATGATTCCTGTTGTCGAAACTGTGAAACCTAAAAGACGACTTGACGCCACGCAAAAACTTCATTTGTTGGGATTCAAGCGAATCCGATAGTAGAGACATCGCTCAAAGATAAGTCAGGCGTGCGTGGGATGATAAGATCTCTTACAAGATAGTGATGCTAAATCATCGAGATAAGCCTCAAATATCTATTTGAGGTCGTGGAAAGCAAAAGACATGGCCCGCTGAAAAGTGGCTCTAGCATTCTTTAGGCCAAAGTGCATCTTCCGATAATGTAACGACCCTGCTTAAATAAATGTAAAGGATTATTAATTATAATTAAATTGATAATATGATTGTCCTAAGATGTTAGCTAAAACAATAATTGTTTCTTATATAATATTAACTAAATTAATTATCATTAATTATTTGTT
>ML794040.1:75623-110456 GCA_009831015.1 Picea engelmannii
AGAAAGGAATAAATAATAGAAATAGGGAAACTTGTAATAAAGGAAAGTAGGGGACATAGGGTAAAAAGCAAAAAGGAATCAACAATTAAGGAGTTACTAAAAATCAACAACTTCATTTTAGGAAAGTTATTAAAAGCATGAGATGGGATCTAGGAACCCTAGGAGTAATTTTAGGAGTGACTATAGGAGGGGTGAGGGAAATGAGTCTTTTAATATTTTAAAGAAAATAATTTTGGATAAACTCAGGGGATGAGTGACACTTGTACGACATAGAATTTTTAGGGGATTTTTCATTAAAACTAATTAATAATGATTTAGGGAAAGTAGGTGGGTCTCAAATTTCTATAAAAGAAGGGGAAAAGGAGGAAGAAGGGGATGAACGGTTAGCGCAACGTTACGCTGCCAGATTGTGGCTTGACGGATTGCTTGTGAGGAGTTGGGTTTTTCTCAACTGTATTGGAGTGGTAGCTCCGCCTTGGAGGCAAGCTGAGAAGCTAGTCTTATCTCTGGATCTTGTGTGGCCCCTTTGCGGCTCGGGGGGCTAAGGGGGAAGCAGAGTACCCCTAGCGATTGGCTGGGAGGTATCGGTGAGCTCTCTAGGGTCGGCAAGCAGGAGCGGCCAAGAGAGCAGGACATCAATCGAGACGCGGACATCAATCGAGGCGGTCGAAAGGGAAAAGGTACGCGCGTCATTTGGTAGAGTAGAATGCATTAGGTTATGATTATATCTGCTTATGTAATGGAAATCTAGACGAATGAATGTTTAATTTTACATCGATGCTGGTTATCGTTGGGCTAGATGGTTGTTCTTTAATTGCTTACATCCAACAGATTGTTGTGTTTTTCAATGTTGCTGCAAAATTTTACTGTGTCACCTTGAGTAATCCTCCAGCCTTGTAATTTTCATTTCTCCTCCATCCCCTACGGCTAAATTCACTGTGTATTGTGTTATTGAAAAACTCCGTCGGCAATTTCGTTTGGAATGCTTACTGCGACGTAGTTCTGAAAATTTGTTTGGTTACATTGTTAATGAATTTGGATTGCTGGAATTTTCATTTTTATATGTCGTTGTTGTTGTTGATGACAGTGCCACGTTTTTGGGGGAAAAGATTGTACTGTGTGTGTTTTTCTTTTGTGTTATTGGGCGTTTTTATTACATACAGTGGGCAATTATTATTGGGCGTTGTATATCCTGGGCGTTTTTAAATGGCATTCGTTGTATGTGTGGGGAGTTTAAATGATCTACGTTTTGCTGGTTATATGGGCGTTTTTAAATGGCATTTGTTGTATGTGTGGGGCGTGTAAATGATCTACGTTTTGTGGGTTATATGGGCATTTTTAAATGGCAATCGTTGTATGTGTGGGGCGTGTAAATGATCTACGTTTTGCAGGTTATATGGGCGTTTTTAAATGGCATTCATTGTATGGGTTGGGCATTAATTGATCTAAGTTTTGCTCATTTATATTGGGCGTTTTTAAATGGCATTCGTTGTATGTGAGGGGCGTTTAATTGATCTGTGTTTTGCTAGGTTATATTGGGCGTTTTTAAATGGCATTCGTTGTAGGTGATGGGCGTTTAAATGATCTGCGTTTGCTGGTATATATTGAGCGTTTTAAATGGCACTCATGGTATATATTGGGCGTTTAATTGATCTGCGGTTTAAATATTTTAATTGGTTTTCTTTTGGTATACCGTGGGCGTCTTTCATGCAGACTGGGCGTTGATGTGTACAATTGCGTTTTAATTTTTGGGTCTGCGTTTTTATTTTTGGGGATGCGTTTGACCGAGTTAACCTCTGTCTGCTAACCCTCAACAGTTTCCTGGTTATGATACACACGGCCATATCTTACTTTGGGACTGGTGTATCCTTGAAATTCTGAAATTAATATGTTAACTGCTAGTATAAAGTGCAATTTAAAGTGCAGCCTAGATCTGTTTATGGAAAGTTTGGCGGCCGTGGCTTGATGAATATTTGATGGCAATTATAAATTGATATATTAAAACGACAGGTCGATTGGTTTTCTGGAGATTACAATGTCTTGCATTAAAATATTTTGTCATAATGGAAGGTAATGATTGCATTAAAGTAATGATTTTATGGTATAAAGAAAGGTGATCTCCTTGTGGAAAGAAAAAGATTTGCATTAAATGAATCCTTCTGATTTTCGTTCATGTTATATAATGGGGAGTACGCATGGGATTGTTTCCTTATCGTTATATAATTTAAATGTTGAATGGGATTGATTCTTTATATCCCTTCTTCTCCATTATTTTAGATGTATGCAGGAGATGATATTTATCATTATGAGGTCATCTTTAAATGCTATTACCTTTAAACATTGTCATGTTAAACATTGTATTGTATAGGTTGTCATTTTAATTATGATGTTTCCTTGTTATTTTTAGTTACAATTGTGGTGTTAGTCTTGTATATTTACAATAGGGTAAGGGTATCGTCCTTTAGTGGAAAGTTTACTAACATTTTACTGATATGAACAATGTAAATGTAATACCCTCGCCCGGGAAAAATGCTATGTAGCCTAGATAACTCAGGAACGTAAGGACGTTGTTATATGTTTACATTGATGTGGTAGTATAATGAAAGGTGGAGGTTAATCCATTATAATGACATTAAATTCTTTATATTTCAACACAAGGGGTAAGGCCCTTAAACTAAGGGAAATAATTCATTTAGATCTACCTTATGACTAATGTACTCGTGGCTTAATAAAACTAAATGAAGAAATGGGCTAGTAATCAATCACGGATGAGTCATAGGCATTGTCGGGTCATTAATTTTAAGGGTCATCGTCTGAGTCCTTGTCCTGCGCCTTCTGTAGAAGACGTGGTTTCTCTTTCGCCTATTGTTGCATTGAGTTGTAATAATTGTCGTTTGGACTGCTTGTGTCGGGCGGTGTTTAGACACCTTTAGTAGCCTTAGAATATATGTATGTGTGTGATTTTTCTGTGTAAAGAATCCAGTGTCGTATCAAGAGTCTCGGGCTGTTTAAAGGCACAGTTTCCACTCTTGCGACACACTCTGAGCCGTATCAATAGTCTCGGGTTTTTTAAAGGCACAGTTTCCACTACTGCGACTCCCTAAAAGATTTATTAGTTTCTGCCTGAGCAGTCGGCCAGGAGCCTGTCTAATCTTCTTTCGAGAAGACATAAGACTAAAAGCCCTGCTTTTCTGTGCAGAAATAGTAAACTCTACTGTTGGATTCTTCTATCTGTGACTGTACTGTACTTAACACCTGGTGTCGTTTTCTGCTTACAGATGCTAGTTGTACGCCTTATGTCTAGGGGCGTTTATTGCTTGTTGTCACTGTGATATGTCGGGGGTTGTCTTGTTGTGTTCGTCTTGCTTGCGTCTTGTTCTAGGTTGGGTTACTAGTTTCTGCCTGAGTAGTCGGCCAGGAGCCTGTCTAATCTTCTTTCGAGAAGAAATAAGACTAAACGCCCTACTTTCCTGTGCAGAAATAGTAACCCTAGCACCATGAATTATTCCCTCTGTTTTCTTACTGTTCACCCTCAGTATGTCTTAATGTTTGTGTTGTGCGCCTTATGCCTAGGGTCGTATATTGTTGCAGTTACTCGTTGTGTGCCTTCAGTCTTCTTGTGCTGAACATCGTGGTTGCGTCTTGTTGGTTTTCGAGTGGTGACGTAGAGTCAAGTGTGTTTGTTACTTCTACACGCGCGCACACACCTTAAACAAAAAAAAAAATTGCACCTGTTTTCAGAGTTGTTGTTGTAACGAGGAGGGTGTTACATATATATCAAATGTTACAATCATATGGAGTTCAATCATTGCTCGTGTTTCTTCCTAATTGTAACATATTCACTATTTTTCATCTTAGCATAACACTCAAATTAAAAATTCAGTGATTTGTGTAAACCATCTATGGATTTGACTCTTGGTATGGCGGTGAAGGTCAACCCTTGTCTCTCTTTGTTTCCAATATCAATGGTATCCCATTCTAAAGTCAACCCCTATGATTTGTGTATAGTAAGGGCCCATGCCATATTCATAGGTGTTTGTTTATGATTTCCTCTAATAACAGGTGTTATTGGTACAATGTTAGGAGAAGTGTTGTCAAATGAAACACCTATGTACTTATAAAAAAATAATAGCAGTGAACATTGGAAGTTGAGGGGGATTTGAGCCAAGCATATAGAAAATATTTTGAATATAGACAAGTGCTCCATTAACTAAGACAACTTCCAACCACAAATTACATGTCAACATGACATGCTAGCTAGGGAATAATAGGACTTCACATTCCAATTGATCATCATCAACACCAACAATTTTTGTTCTTCTTGTATGCTTTGCAACACATCTTGCGATTGGAGAATTCAAAGATTTGAACATGTGCCTATTATGCAGGGTTACCAAATTATTTGTGAGGAACAAGTGAAGTTTTGAATGAAATAAAGTCTTTTCCACATGAGGCAAACTCATATCAACACGTGACATGAGAAGATCCCAATCATCAAGAATGGGTTATGCATTTCTCATGTTATTTAAGAGTTTCCAAAAAGAGGATTGTTTCAGATCATTTCCTTGCTAACAAAATATTGTATCCACAGTGATAGCAATGTTTAACTTTTCCCAAAAAAAATTATCGGTTGTTTTATGTACATACAAAGGTTTATCTTTGATAAGAGGTAGTTGGCTAAGGTCACCAACAAGAATAATGGATCTACTACCAAAAGGAGTATATTTTTTATCTGGAAATGATTCTTCTAAATGAGAATGTATCTATATGAATAACCTTAGTCCTATAAATCTCATTTCATCAATCAAAATATATCTAATATGCCTAATTTTGTCTTAAATACTACTAGAGACTGCTCATGTAGTGGTTGCAAATTTTTAATAGGAAGTTTCATAGTAGATTGTATTGTTTTTGCATGTATATTAAAAGCAACAATACTATTTCGAGAGAGCAAAAGCAATGGACTATTACCATTAGACGTTGAAGTAGAAAGAGCATGAGAAATACAATGAATAAGATAAGACTTGTTGGTGCTAGATGTTTCTTGATTAATCATTTTAAGAGGATCATGTTTTCATATTCAACTAAATGGCGTAAAATGATCTTAGAATAAAGTAATTTTTTTTTCTGACGAGGAAGATGGTGACACAAATGTTTTAGAACTACCAACGACAAAACCAATAGATTGGGAATTTCATATAAAATCAATTGTAACACCCCAAGGTCGAGCCTCTGCTGAATTGTAATTATGTTATAGGCTAGTGAGCCAAGTGTTTATAAGCTGGAAGACTTATGTGTTTATTAGGCCGGAGAGCCCAGATGATAAGGCCAATGAGCTTGATTTTATATATGTAAATACTCACATCATTAATAAAATTACATCGATGTGTGTAGACTGACAACAAAGAAAGAGTTATGGGGGACTAATCTCACCTAGGTAGGGAAAGGGAAGGGGATAAGATAGAGGGCTTACCTCTAAAGGAATAATATTATATTATTATTTACTAGAGGCTAAGGTTTGACATAACCTATGTTTTCCTAAGTTCCTAGGGAAAGGGAACGAGTGTTCAGTGGAGCTCTTATAGCTTCAGGTAGACATGTGTCAACCTGGGCGCATGCAGGTTTTATGTGGGAAAGTCAGCTCATTGGGGGTTCCCTCACCATTCTCGTGATGGTCACCACTCTGCAGGTCAGCCATACTCCCCACTGATGCTTTCACTGAGATAGAGAGAGAGAGCCTTGACACAGCTAGTCATTGCCTCCATCATTGATCTCTGCAACATCGGAACCTGTACACCCGCATTATGAATCTAACCATGTTTCCTGTGAATTACAACACGACTGCGTAGTGTCTGAGCCATATCACACCTTAGCCTTTGTTGTCGCTACCCACGTTTTCTCTCGACTAGTGTGGCTTGTTGTCATTACCAAAGCCCTTACCCAATTTCTGTTGCGGAGGTTACCCACTGAACTTAGGAGATGGATAGAAGAGGAAGGTTGTCAGGCTTGTGAGAAAATTTCTCAAGGTGAGAGAGTGTGCTGGGGAAGTGAGTTCTCCTTAAGGGAGTCCCGTAGTAGTTACAATACTCTGAGGCTTCCAATCCATCCTGTTGTTGAAGCCCTGGAAGGGAGGTGGACAACTGATGGACTTGTGATAGTGAAGGTGTACACTCCTGGGGTGGAACAAGCGTGTGGGGGATGAGGGTTTGTGGTTTATGGGCATAAGTGGCTCCTGGGAGAAAATCCTTCCTGTTGATCTGTGCGACTTTCTTGTTGTCCTTGCCAAGCCTATGAATCCCTTGCCCGGTGGAGTTTAGTCCCAGCTCGGGGGTGACCCACTATTGAGCGTGATAGGAAGTGTGGTATAAGGTTGGGAGGTTCATGGAAGATATTCACGCAGTTGGTAGGCATTTATTAAAAGATAAGTACCCAATCTTTGTTCTCTGTATGATGTATATCTTGAAATCAAGTTATAATGTTATTATAATTGTCTGTATATATTACATGTATTTTTTAATGTTGTTTTTGCATGAATAGGTGCATGAACATAATGATATAACTGTTTAAATTTAATTAGATATATATGTATATAAATATATATGAATATCAAATGTTATCTCTATTTATTCCTGTTAATTTTTATATGTGAATATTTCCGCAAAGTTATTCAGTGGCATGACCTGGCCTGTTGGTTTAAGGTCGGGAACGATCACAAAATGGTATCAGAGAAGAAAAAAAAAGATACAGTCGTTAGGTAGCACTTCCCGACAGAGGTTTGAGGGTTGGGGACGTTACATAATGGTATCAGAGCCATGGTTTTGACATTGAGCCTAGATGGTCCATGTTAGGGGTTAAGGAGACAAAGGTTTCAGAGTGAATTGTTGTAGAGAGAGACAAAATATGAACCTTAGAGCATCACTGGGATTGTGTTCAGAAGCTCAGGAAGTATAACAGTTCAAGAAAAACAATAGAGAAAGAAGCCACAATAATCGTTGTGTTAGGCCGCAAGGTTTAAATTTGGGCCGTAGGATCTATTCAGGAGAAGGCAGAACCTTCAAAATCGTCAGATTTAGAAAAGGTTTCGGAAAGTTAACCCCTAAGTACTTCAGACTTCATGACTTCGAAGAAGTTTACGTGTTATAGAGAAGAAAGGGATGAAGCTCGAAGTCCCGAAGAATGGATTTCATCTAGATCGTTCGTTAAGAGAGACACGTATCGACAGATCATCTTGTTCGGGAGTTCGAAATTTGGGAGAAACAAGGTGTGCTAAGGTGAATTCTCTCGAAGTCCCGAAGTGACATGGCATGATGACGTCACCCAGGGTGACATGTACTTCTTTAGTTCTTCCACGTGTTAGTTAGAATGGAAATTTGACGACTTTGTTGGACCAAAATAAATCCGACACATGGGGCCACATGTCACCACCTTATATGATGACATATGTACTATGTGTACCCCAGAAGATAAAATAGTTTGGAAGTTTAGAGTTCAGTATATTTGAGGAATGCAAGTGTGAATCTTTTGAAGCCCAAAGTCCCAAAGTGACGTGACCTATTTATGTCACCATGGATGACGTGGACACATGGGATGTGTGCCATGTGTCAGTGATTTAAGGACCTTTGTAGGATAGAAATGCCAGTTAGAACGTGATACATGTCACCCGTCATAATGGGCCACGTGTTTTCTTCTAGTATTTCGCCACGTGGAACTCTTCTTGAGCATGGTTAGTGGGTCCCTGATGGTCACAGGGGAGACATGGCCCTAGATCCTACACTTCAGAGGATAGCCACTTCAGAGGAAAGATGGGTCGCATGGGTTGAGAATTCCCGAAGGTCAAAGTGTCAGAGGTCATCGTTACCGTTGGAAGTCGTGGACACAAGTCAGAAGATCTGACACTCCGGAGAGTTGTCACTCTATAGGTTTGTGGCATTGAAGGCTTTAGAAACCCTGAAGTATGGAGCCTCAAAGCTAATTTTGGTTGTTGATTTGGGTAGAGAGAGGGGACCTTTGATTCCTCTCACGTCACTTGCTAACTTCATGAGTTTAGAGTTCGGGAGATTGGCATTGAGGTGAGTTGAAAACACCTAAAGCCTGAAACTCCAAAGTGCAGAGTAAGCGCCCAACTATTAGCTCTTGGTCACTGCCATGGTCACATGCGAGTTGAGGGTTGAAGAAAAAGGGGCCAGTTCCCGAAAGTGAATTATAAGAACATAGCAGGCCTTGGAGATAGAATCGTGGGGATTCTTGATCGAAAGAGACCCGCTGAAAATGGAGTTTGATATTCTTTCCGTTGAATCAAATTGTTCAAGTTACTCTGGAAAATTATTAAAGACTGATAGCCTGACAAAATTCGGTTGTCTGGACATTTTGCAAAGTTACCAATTGACAAAACCGAACATAATTGTTACCTTGTGAAGAGAAATGGAGGAAGCACAGGATTCTTACAGTCTGGAGGATGAATTTAAAGGAATGGATGTCCATTTGGGAGTTGAAGGAACGAACTCCAATGGGAATGGAGAATAAATAGATAAAGAAGTGAGCATGAGAAAAATCTTTAAGAATTTGCAAAAAGATGTCCAAATTCACCAGGCAGATAACAAAAGGCTTATGAGATCCAGGGAGAAACAGGGAGACTTCAATATGAAGCTGATGCGGACCCTAGAGAGAATTTAAAAGAAATTGGATAAGTAAAGTGTATTCAATAAATAAGGAAGTCACGAGATCCCTGATGAGGAAAGAAGAGGAAGAAGTGGTAGCAGACATCACCAACACTCCCAAAAACATCCCATAGGAGAGCACATAGTAGCTCAATTCCATCCCCTGTCATGAAACATAGGAGATCTGGGGTGGATGATTTAAAAGGATAAATGAATAAGATCAAACCTCCTACTTTTGATGGAGAGCACTAGAAGGATGAAGATGTTGAGACATGGCTTCTAGGCATGAGGAAATACTTCCAATTACAAAACTATTCCTCTCATGCAGAGGGAAGAATTCTCATCTATCAGCTAAAAGGAAAGGCATCCATATGGTGGGATCAACTTATGCAAGTGAAACACGTCAGAGAGAAGAATGTTACATGGAGGGAATTCAAGAGGCATTTTGAAAAGAAGAACTTAACTAAGAGGTATTATGACAAGAAAATGAAAGAGTTCTTTGAACTCAAGCTGGGAAGTATGTCCATTGATGAGTATGAAAGAATATTCTTAGATTTGTTGAAGTATGTCCCCTTCATCAAGGATGATACAATTAATATTCAATGGTATCTAAGTGGGCTGCCATCTTTCATCAATGACAAGATACAATATGATGATCCTTAAACTATGGAAGAAACCATAAGGGGAGAAAAATGCTTATTTGATCAGAAAAAAGGGAAACCTATTTTCCAGAAGGCTTGGGAAGACAAGAAGAAGTTTAAAAGGGAGCAGAGGAAGAAGGGGAACAAGCCACCATTTTTTAGAAATAGTCCTCCAGGACAGTTAGTTTTGAGAGAGTCCAGGATGGTTGAAGTAGGTGGGAAAAGGCCAAGACATACACCTATGGAATGTTGGTGTTGTAAAGGAGATCATAACTATAGAGATTTTCCTCACAGAAGTGACAAAGTGAGAGTTGTTCACAATGTTCAACAAGAAGAAACGATAGAGGACATGGGTAGAAGTGTACCAAGGATCTATGTAACCCTAGACAACAAGAAAGCTGAGTTTCAATCACACATGATTGAAGTTGAACGTATGATCAATAACCATGAATTTACTATTTTAATTGACTCATGGGCTAGTCATAGTTATATAGATCCTAAGGTAGTGGAAATATTTCAATTACCAAGAAGGAAGCAATGGAAATCTTGGTTGGTGCATCTCGCTACAGGAGCCAAGAGAAAGGTTGTTGAATTGGTTAAATCATGTCCACTCGGCATGAATGGACTAAGTACCAAGACATATATGAACATCTTGCCTTTGGGATCATATGATTTCCTAATTGGTATGGATTGGTTGGACCAACATCATTCCATATTATACTTTCATAACAAAGAATTCACTTTCTTGGATGAGGAAGGAAATCGAAGAGCAGTCCAAGGAATTCCCAGGGAAGTTACCATCCAGAAATCTCAACAATGCAGCTAAAGAAGTGTTACAGGAAGGACTGTCAAATATTTTCATCCCATATGGAGGAAGAATCTAAGGATAAGGTGCAAATATAGAGGATCATTCAGTCCTAGAATATTTTGAAGATGTGTTCAAGGATATACCAACACTGCCTCCAAAAAGAGATATTGATTTCTCTATAAATTTAATGCATGGAGCAACTCCAGTATCAAAGACTCCTTACAGAATGAGTACACCAGAACTGAAGGAACTGCAAATGCATCTTGAAGAGCTTCTGAAGAAGGGGTATATACGCCCAAGTGTGTCACCTTGGGGTGCCCAAGTCTTGTTCATGAAGAAGAAAGATGGGACATTGATATTGTGCATCGATTTGAGACAGTTGAAAAAAGTGACTATAAGAACAAGTATCCTCTACCAAGGATTGATGATCTCTTTGATCAGTTGAAGGATGCTAGGATATTTTCAAAGATAGATCTCATGTCAGGATACCATCAAGTAAGGATTAAAGAGGAATACATCAGCAAGACCGCATTTAGAATAAGGTATGGTCATTATGAGTTCACAGTGGTGCCATTTGAGTTATCAAATGCACCAGTTGTTTTCATGTGCTTAATGAATGATGTTTTCCGAGAATATTTAGACAAGTTTGTCATAGTATTTTTGGATGAAATCCTTGTATATTCCAAGTCGGAAGAAGAATATGAACATCATTTGAGGATGTTGTTGCAATTTCTAAGAGAGCATCATTTGTATGCCAAATTGAGCAAGTGCTCATTTTATCAAAACATAATTCAATATTTGGGGCATATCATATATGAAGAAGGGATAGAAATAGACTCTAAAAAGATTGAGTCCATTCAAGGGTGGAAAACACCTAAGAATGTGACATAAGACAAATCCTTCATGGGTCTAGCTGGCTACTACAAAAGGTTCATTGCAGGGTTTTCAAGAATAGCTCACCCCATCACTTCCTTGCAAAGGAAGGGGAAGAAGTTTCAATGGACAGAAGAATGTGAAAATTGCTTCTAGCAATTGAAGCAATTGTTAACCAGTGCTCCAATTCTGAAGATTTCAGATCCGAATGAATATTTTGTGGTTTTCACATACTCATGCAAAGAAGGACTAGGAGGAGTCCTTAGTCAAAAGGGATTTGTGATATGTTTCGAGTCTAGAAAATTGAAAGAGCATGAAAGGATCTATGCCACTCATGATTTGGAGTTGGAAACCATAGTGCATGCTTTGAAGAAGTGGAGGCACTACCTCATGGGAAATAGGTTTGATTTGAGGACATACCATAATGGTCTGAAGTACCTTTTTGATCAGTCTAATTTGAATGCTAGACAGAGTAGATGGTTGGAATTTCTCTGTGAATATGAATTTGATATCAAGAATATCAAATGAAAGGAGAACAAAGTGGTTGATGCACTTAGCAGGAGAGTGCATGAACTGCATGCTACAACCATTAGCATGTATCAGAAAAATATTAAAGGAAGAATTTATGAGGCTTCAAAAGTTGATTCGTAGTACATGGAATTGGTAACTAAATTGTAGCAAGGTAAAATGCAACAAAAAGTTGAAGATTATGAATTGGGAATTGATGGAACTCACTTGTACAAAAACATAGTTTATGTACCAAATTCTTCGGAATTGAGGAGTGTGATTTTAAAAGAAATGCATAATGTGCCTTATGATGGGCACCCTGGAAATCATAAAACAATTTCAGTAGTCAAGAGCCATTCCCATTGGCCAGGTATGAAGAAAGAAATTGCAGAGTACATAGCCAAATTCTTGGAGTGTCAAAGGGTCAAGGCTGAGCATAAATACCCAACTGGGTTGCTACAACCATTACCCATTCCTTAGTGGAAGTGGGAAGTTGTGATAATGGATTTCATCACAAGATTACCCAGAACAAACAAACAACATGATTCCATCATGGTGGTGGTAGATAAGCTTAGGAAGGTCGCCCCCATTAAAGACTACTCACAAGGCAACTAATGTTGTTGATATTTATATGAGGTAAGTAGTACGCTTGCATGGCATACCCAAGACAATTGTGTCTAACATAGACCCAAAGTTTACCTCAAAGTTTTGGAGAGGATTATTCAAGGGATTCAGAACGAACCTGAACTTCAACACAACTTATCATCCTGAGTCTGATGGAAAAACATAAAGAGTTAATCAAGTGATAGAATATCTGTTAAGAATGTATGTGATGGGAAAACCATCTAAATGGGAAGATTATCTACACTTGGTAGAATTTTATTACAACAATGGGTATCAAGCATCACTGAAGATGAGCCCGTTTGAAGCACTTTATGGCAGAAAGTGAAACACCCCAGTAAGTTGGGACAAACAAGATGATAGGGTAGTGGTTGGGCCAGAGTTGCTTAGGGAAATGGAAGAGAAATTGTTAAAGATAAAATAGAATTTGAAGTCTTCCCAAGACAGGCAGAAAATCTATGCAGAGAAAGGCAGAACCTACAGGGATTTTAAAGTGGGTGATCATGTTTTCCTGAAGGTGAAACCTAACATAAGTTCCCTGAAGCTGGGAAGTTGTTCCAATTTGGAAACCAGATATTGTCAACCATTTGAAATCCTAGAAAGGAATGGATCATTAGCTTACATGCTTGCATTACCTGCATCCATGAATATTCATAATGTATTTCCTGTATCATTTCTCAAGAAGTATATACCTGATGCTAATCATGTGATTGATTGGAATGTGATTCAGGTGGAGCAAGAAGGCACTTTGCAAGTGCAGCATGTGCGCATATTGGAATGGAAGAGAAAACAACTCCGGAATCAAGTCATAAAGATTGTAAAGGTTCAGTGGAACTGGTACGGTCCTGAGGATGCAACATGGGAACATGAAGATGCTATGCAGGTAGAGTACCCACATATTTTTTAAGATTTTGGAAATCTTGTTGTTGTTGTGTAAATAAGTTTCACTAAGGACAATGCAAAAATAAGGGGAGGGGATTGTAACACCCCAAGGCCGAGCCCCTGCTGAATTGTAATTATGTTATAGGCTAGTGAGCCAAGTGTTTATAAGATGGAAGACTTATGTGTTTATTAGGCCAGAGAGCCTAGATGTTAAGGCCAATGAGCCTGATTTTGTATATGTAAATACTCACATCATTAATAAAATTACATCAATGCGTGTAGACTGACCACGAAGAAAGAGTTATGGGAGAATAAGATCCACTAGGTAAGGAAAGGGAAGGGGATAAGTGTCTAGGAATATGGGCTAAGCTAGAGGGCTTACCTCTAAAGGAATAATATTATATTATTATTTCCTAGAGGCTAAGGTTTTACATAACCTATGTTGTCCTAAGTTACTGGGGAAAGGGAATGAGTGCTAAGTGGAGCTCATGCAGCTTTAGGGAGACATGTGTCAACTTGGGAACATGCAGTTTTTAGGTGGGAAAGTCAACTCGTTGGGGGTTCCCTCACGATGGTCGCCACTCCACAAGTCAATCATTCTCCCCACTAATGCATGCACTAGGATAGAGAGAGAGAGCCTTGACATAGCCAACCATTGCCTCCATCGTTGATCTCTGCAACTTCACAATCTGTACACCTGTGTTATGAATCTAATCGTGTTTCTTGTGAAGCACAACACAACTGCGTAGTGTCTGATCCATATCGTGCCTTAGCCTTTGTTGTTGCTACCCACGTTTTCTTTGGACTGGTGTGGCTTGTTTTCATTACCAGAGCCCTTACCCAATTTTTGTTGTGGAGGTTACCCACTGGACTTAGGAGCTAGATAGAAGAGGTAGGTTGTTAGGAATGTGAGCAACTCTCTCTAGGTGAAAGAGTGTGCTAGGGAAGTGAGTTCTCCTAGAGGGAGTCCCGTAGCAGCTACAATACTCTAAGACTTCCAGTCCAGCCTGTTGCTGAAACCCTAGAAGGGAGGTGAGAAGTCGATGGACTTGTGATAGTGAAGGTGTACACTCCTGGGGTGGAACATGCATGTGGGAAATGAGGGTCTATGGGTTGTGGGCGTAAGTGGCTCCTGGGAGAAAATCATTCATGTTGATCTGTGCGACTTTCCTATTGTCCTTTCCAAGTGTATGAATCCCTTGCTGCTATAGTGGGAAAACCCCCCTATGGACTACACTATGGTTCAACATGTAGGCAGATCTAACCGTCTAGAAGTATCCTAATTTTTATAACTACCCCAAATATACCCCACATTCATGCATGAAATACAAAGTGAAAATATATGGTAACTTTACCTTTTACTCTGCATCCGATGTCGATCCTCTTGCATTCGATTACTCCGTTGTCTACAAGCCTCTTCTGAAGGCTGGCCTGCATTCACAAATAGATAAACAAGGAACCGAAAACACACATCTCATATATAAATCATGGGTTAGATGTTAGAATAAAGAATAAATCAAACATAAATATTTGACACATCATATTTCGGGATAGAAAAAGTGTTCCTTTTATTGATATCACAATGTTTACTTACAACAAGATCAACAAATGCTCCTTGAACCTGGTCCAGGCTCCTCTTCACCAAGCTCCAACTGCACTTCCACGTATCTTTCTCCTCTCAACCTCTCTCTAGGGAATGGAATAGGCTTATGATGGAGGAAAAAGGCAAAAATGGGAAATTTTGATACAAATCTCACAAGGTGGCGGAAAATTCTTGGGGCAAGGAAGGGATGTGAAACGAAAAGAGATTCATTGTTCTTATGTTTTTCTATGGAATGAGACCCCAACACTTCCTTTTATGGGACAAAAGGATGGTTATTCGGTTTGGTGACGAGTTATAGGCGGTGGGACAGTTGGGAAACTACCCAATAGCCCGTAATCTCAATGAATTCCTTGCAACTTTTTAATTTTTGCAACTTTTGCAAGTATACACGGGTTGTAGTGATGCAGCTAGCATACATCCATGGGTTGTAGTTGTGCAACAAGTGTGTGTACGCGAGCAGCAGTGGTGCAGGGTGCGTACATATTCAAAAATTATGTTTTTAAGAAGAGTTCCTCAGTGATGGCTTGGCAAAAATAGCAAGTAAGAGGGCCAACTGCTAGGTATGCACATATGTAGAAATTTAGGGTTATAAAAGATGCCCCCTAATGTGTGAGTTCAAAAGAGAATTTGATGGCCGAAATACATTACAAATATTCACCAACATACGAAGCGAGTGAGCTTGGGACCAGAGTTCATGAGGTGCCATCTGAAAAAATAACTATTGTGTCTCTGAGGCCGGCATACCCATGCTCGGGATGAAATAAATCATGGTTGTCAATCAAATACACTGCAGATCCATGTCATATAACTATATAAAGTGTAGCCGCAAGTAATACACAATGGATCTACATCTCAAAATCAAAGATATACATCTATAGTATCCATCTTCAAGAAGCAAATGACGCCTAATGGGTGGAGATGAGGCCTTCAGAACTCGAGCAACAAATTCAAGATTTTCAAAACTCAGGTAGGAGTGTAATGAGAGTGTACGACTTCACTACCCATAGGTCTTCGACGGCTCGTCGGGAACAGACAAGAGGACCTCGGTGATTAGGCAGAGAACTTCATTGATTTTGGACAAGGACTTGATTGGACTTTTGGGATGGCTGGGCATGAGGTCAAGAGACAAAATACAAAAAGGTCGACTCGAGTTGGGTAAAAATTCCCTTGGACAATAGCATGACAGATGATTGGACTCAGGCAACATGACATTGACATAAGTCTACGATGCAGGAGGCAACACAAACTCTCCATGTGCTTGGAAGAATAATCAAACAGAGGAGGACGCAACTCTATGTAGCGAGAACAACTTCCTAAGGTAATATTAAATCCCAAATCTTGAAGAACAAACAGAAGGATGTGATTTTTCCAAGGGCGACTCATTGTGCTGCCATAAAAAGAAAATACTTTTCCCGTCCTCTTTTTGGGGTATATTTGACTTTTTTTGTCTTTTTCAATATTTTTAAAGAGCTTGAAAAAGATGAAAATAATGCTACGTTACAAAGGAGGAATGAGTGTCGCAAGCATACTAGTTCCAAGCACAAGGAACACACTAATGCTCAGAGCAGGGAGACATGTGCAAGAAAAGGACAATCAAGAAAATTCCTCCATGGGTCAAGGTGTCAAGACGTAGAGGCAAAGTTCTACAAGGCTTGCATATAAGGCATACTTCAAAGGTTCAACTGAGAGAAACATGGATCCGACATTAGGACAAAGACGTAGGGATGAAAATGTGATTAATAAGTCACGATGAAAACCCCCTTCAATGTAATTTTAATGAGCTCAGAGAAGGTAAGATTGGTGGTTTTTTCACGTTTAGAGAGTCTGAAAAAACGTAAAAGAAGACTCCACTGGGGTACCTCTTTTGAAGGTAGTCTAGTCGGTTTGAAAAAGGGGTGAACTAGCATTGAAAATACGTCTATTCAAAACCATTTTAATGAGTGTGTCAAATACAATATCACTCGACAATCTTTTCAATTTTAAGGAGTCTGAAAAGAGCTTAACTATAGACTCACAACCTTTTTCTAGATTTAGTCTCCTTAGCTTGAAAAAGTATAAAATCTACTTAGGAGAACTCTCCCGGCGAGACGAATATCTCGAGGTGTACCTTTTTCCTCCTTAATCTACAAGCCGAAAAAAGGGGTAAACTCATGCGTTTTTTCTGAACCAATTAACGAGTGTGAAAGAACAAGGTCACTTGACGATCTTTTCAATTTTAAGGAGTTTGAAAAGAGCTTAACTATGGACTCCATAGGGGATTTTCTTCTAGACAAGTTTAACGAGTGTGAAGAAACAAGGTCACTCGACAATATTTTCAATTTTAGGGAGTTTGAAAAGAGCTTAACTATGGACTCTGTGGGGGTTCCTTTTTCGCAAATTTAGTCCCTCAGGCCCAAAAAAGGGTTAAACTTATACGTGAGAATACTCTTCTAGCGAACTGAAGTTCCTAGAGTATACCTTTGTTCATAAAATTGACCATCTGGACCAAAAAAGGGGTAAACTACCGTCGGACAGGCGTGCCTTCAAGTTTTAGTTTGGTGAGTGTGAAGGAAATAAAGATCGCTCGACAATCTTTTCATGTTTTAGAGAGTCTGAAAAGGGCTTAAAGAAGACTCGTTTTTTGGGAGTCTCGAGGGTGAGGCCAAGAGCGATGAAATATTAGACGTTTGAAGCTCAAACTCGTAATCAGGACAAGACTAACAAGGAATCCCAAGCCTAAAGTCATTGATGATGACATGGACACCAAAATGAAACAAGGATCTACCTAGGGCATCCATGTACAAGTAGGATCTACCACTAAATTACAACACTTCTAAAACAACAATGACGGTTCTATGTCGCAACTCGGTGGGATTGATCCTATGGCAAAGAGGAAAAGACAATGAGATGCAAAACGTGGAGGTGGAATCCTAACTTAAATGCAAAAAGTTGGAAAAATGACTTTTACCAAAGGACCTTCAAAAGTGACCGATCTCTCAAATTTTTTACCAAACCTAAAATCAAAGTGTGTCATAACATCCAATAAGAAACTCAAGAACCACGCTAAACGATTTTCAAGCCAGAAAAAATGACAAAAGAGTTCAAAAAAGTGGCAAAAAGGCCAAAAAAATCTATAAATAGAAGCTGACAACTCATTTTCACCACTGCAAATTGAGAATTAACCAAAAAGCGAGAAAGACCCCTTTTCTAAAAGAGTTGATTCTGGGATATTTAGAGGATGAAACGAACTTCCGCTCAGACCAAGTAAGTACAAAATAACCCCTTTTTCATTTCCATACTTCCTTTTTTCATTTCTTTTAGTTTTTTTGGGGGGGAAACCTCTTTAAAAAGGGCAGCCCTACATGTCTAAGGACAACCCGCGTATGCACACAAGAAGAAAATAATATTCCTGCATGCATATGCGAATGTGTCCAAGAAAACCCACGTACACCCTCAATAACCAAGAAAAATGAAAAAGAAAGAGCTAACTTCCTCCATGAACTTGTAATTTGACAGGATGTATGTCCACTGGAGAGAGAGGGAGAACGAAGACATTGATATCTTGGTCGAAGAGGACCCTGCTTCTATCGCCACATTAAAACAATGTGGGTTATGGAAGTTCTTCCGGTGTCCACTCATGAGGGCACAACCCAGGGTGCTAAATGCCTTGGTGGATTATTGGCATCTCGACGTTGAGGTGTTTATGCTTGAGGGGCAGTCGTTGAATCCAACAAATGAAGACATATACTTTTTGACTGGCCTCTCAAGGAGAGGGGAACCAATCAACTTGCATTCATTTCCCCCAGGGCCCCATAACTTCGTCGAGCTGATCGGACTACATTTCGAGGCCGACACTGAGAAAGTGGGTTCTCAGGTGCCAATCCACAATATCACCAACCTATCACTGAAAGTGATAGTTTTACTCATTGAGAAGATCACTGAATCCGCGGCCTTACATTAGACCTCCCAGGCGCATATGTATTGTGCGGTGCAATGCTTAAATGCACGAGTGTTTGACTGGAGCATGACCATGCTTGACTGCATGAAGAGACAACTTACAGAGTGTCATGGGTGAAGTAACAAAAACTTCGGGTTTGGTATTGTTTTTTTCTTGTTCTTCTTCGAAAGGGTACCCAACATGAGTCCACGGGGGATAGTACGGGGGCATGTGGCCTCCTTCCCAGCAGTGTATAGGTGGGCGACATTTTTGCCGCGACAGGGGGTAGGAAGGACCATAGAGGCCTTTGATGATACATTTTTTGAGTGGTGGGCACGACAGATTCTGACAATAGAGGACTACCCCTATGCTGGGATCAAATTTTCTAGGGATCTAGACATGCCCGTACCTCCTGGAGGGGAGCGAGGAGAGATAGGTATGTTTTTTTTAAGTTATTTAATTTTTTGTTTCTTTTTAATATATATCATTTTTATGTATACCAGAGTATCTGACAACTATGTATCTATTATGTACAGATGTGGGACCAATGCGTCCATCAGACTTCTCGAGGAACATGCGACGTCCTCGACCAGAGGTAGTGTTAGCAGCAACTGTCGGACCAGTAGTAGCAACAACAGAGGGACCTCCAATCAGAGAGGCTGAGAGAGTTTTGATACAGATGGAGCGGAACCTCACCGCGCTCACTCGTGCAGTCTCGATGGTCGAGATCAAGGATCTCCCGCCATCGATGTAGCCTCATGTAGTTGGGGTGCCACGAACCTGGGTCCAACTCTTCTGACGTTTGGCAAACATTGTTGTTCACTATGGCAGGGCCAAAAGGCCCCATGCTTAGTTAGGATGGACCACTTACGTGCCGAGGGCACTCTTTTGTATATTTTTGAGGGCATAAGCCTCGTGATGTATAACAAACATGTAGTTTTTAGGTGTTCGCGCCCACCGATGTACTCTGAATCTTTTTTATATATATACATGTATTTACATATTTTATGTCTTATGGATCACATTTTTACAAATGTATGTACATGTGTATGTGTGTGCTTATTTTTATGTGTGTGCAATATGCCAATCTAATACTTGATTAGCTAGAGTATCTGTCATTTGATTTAATCTCCTAGGAACATGGATATATGTAATGTAATCAAAGCATCGTTCTAAGAGACGTATCCTAAGGAATCGTTGGTGTAGAGTAGGATCTAAAACGCAGTAAACCCCATTTAACTGGGACACAACAAGCTGATCATATAAGTATACCCGGAGGTTAGAGATACCATGCAAAAAAACATCATGAAGCAACTCTATCACTGTGTTGTATTTGATTACATTGTTTGTGGCGTCACCTAAATAGATACCTCCAGAATATAGCAATTGGTCCTGAGGCGTGAAATTCACCCAAACTGCGGAAGAAAGCCTCCAAGTGTGTCAATTAGCGTCATCCACAAACCCAACGAACACCTCTGATTCACTTGACATCTGCCACAATGAAAATGATTACATAAATAACGACACGTCCATAAGAAAAAAGACAAAAAATAATTGTATAAGAACTATACATATGTACAAGAAGTTACCCAAGGAGACCAAACTACGAGTAATACTTCTTGAGGTAGATCCCATTTATAGGCTCCACCAAAGCATTTCCCTCACATTCGAGCAGACAATAAGCGCCCTTCTTTAAGACCTCCTTCAATATGAAAGGTTTGAACCACATGGGTTTGAACTTGCCTGCCCCTAGGGGATCCTTATCTTGGTTGTAGACTATGACAAGGTCACATTCAGAGAAATTATGAGGACGAACAAACCGATCATATTGACACTTGAATCATTGCTTGTGAGCCTCGTTAGCTAAGGATGCGTCATGGTGTTTTTCATTGAGCTGCTCGAGATATAATAAGTGTTCCTCAAGTGGTGAAGTGTTTGGCAATAACTCTACTGCCAACTTTAGATATGGGATCTGGCACTCTATAGGCAAGACTGCTTCCAGCCCGTAAACCAGTTGAAAAGGTGAGAAATCAGTGGCAGTCTTTACAGATGTTTGGTAGGCCCACAATGCCAAGTACAACATCAAATGCCAATTTGACTTGGCAGAATTGATCGTTTTTTGTAGAATAGTCTTGAGGGACTTATTCATAGCTTCCACCTAACCATTCTCTTATGGGTAGTAGGGTGATGAATGTTCTTGCCTCAACCCAAGCTTTGATGCTTACTAGGACATCACTTTTTTATGAAAGTGATTGCCATGGTCAATGAAAATATCCTTTGGGATGTCAAACCTTGCTACTATCTAGTTAAAAATAAAGAGAGTTATGTTTCACCATCATTATTGAACATTGGCATAGCCTCGACCCACTTTGTGAAGTAGTCTATCGCTACGATTATATAGCGATGCCCCCTGGCTGAAGTCGTGTGGAATGTAGTATAATCAATACCCCACTTGGTGAATGGACCAACTGTAATGATGGGAAACATGGGAGCGAGGTGTGCCCTCATCTTATGAGAGAAGATATGACACGGGTGACACTTCTTGACCGATTCAACGCAATCTTTGATTAACATCGGCCAAAAATAACTGGCTCGTAGAATCTTTTGGGCTATTTCCAACCCAGACAAATGAACACCACATGCTCCAGTGTGGAAGTTGTTAAGAACGAGTTCTGCTTCTTCATGAGTGAGACACCGGTGAAGGATGCAATCTACACCTCGACGATACAAAGTGTCATCGAGTATGAGATAGTTTTTTGCCTGATGGCATATACGTCAATGCTCATCACGAGAAGCAAAGGTGGGGCACTTCAAAGTCTGGAGATTGACTAGTATATCTCCATACCAGGGGTTCGAAGATTAAATCAGAAAATTATCTCCTTTAATCGATGATTCTTTGGGCGTAACATCACCTGATTCGACCGGAAGTTCCTAGATAAGTTCTACAAAGACCATCGACTTTTTCGATTTCACGGAAACAAAATCCAAGTCAAATTCCTGGAGGATAACAGTCCATCTAATAATATTTCCACTGATTACACATCGTGTCAACATGTATTGAAATAGATTCACAATGGAAATGACGGTGGTCTTGCGAAGCATGATATAATGATGGAACCGCTGGACAACATGCACTGCTACCAATGCAAGCTTCTCAACATGGGAGTAGTTGAGTTCTGGTCCAACCAGGCCTCATCTTAGGTAATAAATCACATGCTCTTCAAGCAAATCGTCCTCTTGAACCAAGACCATACTGATGGTCAACTTTGCAATGACCAAGTACAATAATAAATATTTATTATAATTGGGTGGCCAAAGCAGAGGGGTAGACATAAGGGTGAGTTTCAATGCTTCGAAAGAGCGCTGAGTGGCTTCATCCCAATAGAAAGGGACTCCCTTTTTCAGTAAATGCATGAACCCTTTAGTGATCTCAACATAGTTTGCGATAAACCTCTAAAGAAAGTTCGCTTTTCCCTGTAAACTCTGAAGCTGAGGGACTATGCACGGGAGAGGAAATTGAACTATCAACTCAACCTTTAGAGGATCGACCATGATCCCTATTGTCGAAACTGTGAAACCTAAAAGATGACCTGACGTCACGCAAAAACTGCATTTGTTGGGATTCAAGCGAATCCGATAGTAGCGACATCACTCAAAGATAAGTCAGGCGTGCATGGGATGATAAGATCTATTACGAGATAGTGATGTTAAATCATCGAGATAAGCCTCAACTATCTGTTTGAGGTCGTGGAAAGCAAAAGACATGGCCCGCTGAAAAGTGGTTGTAGTATTCTTCAGGACATAATGCATCTTCCGATAAGAAAATGTACTCCATGGATAGATAAAAGTTGTTTTATGCTGGTCTTCGGTCTTAATCTGTATCTAATTGTATCCCAAAAAACCATCCATCAAAGAAAAGACCTCACAGCCTACGCATTCATCGACAATATGATCAATGAATGGGGTGGGGAAATTGTCCTTTGGACATGCCTTGTTCAAATCATGGAAGTCCATACATACACGAATCATACCCTTGTTTTTGTTAACCGGAACGAGATTTGACACCCATTTCGTCAGTTGTACGGGGTAGATGAAACCAACATTAAGCAGTTTCTCCACTTCAACCTTAATAGCTGCTGCTTTCCGAGGATTCACCAGACGAAGCTTCTGTTGGATCGGCTTGGTGTCAGGGTAAGTCGTTATCTCATGTTCGACGATTCTTGGATCAATGCCTAGAATTTCCTCATAAGACCAGGAAAAAACGTCACAAAATTCCTTAAATAAATCTATATAGATCTTAATCTCTTCGGTGGAGCAGTCTACTCCGATGAAAACATTCTCCACAATGCCAGGGGTTTTGGAGATGTCAATAGGTATTGTTTCAACATTTTTTTCCATATTACCCTTGACATATACTGCATGCGTAGCTAGAGGATTAATAGGACAAGACCTACCTCTAGTCATAGTCAACACGAATTCACCTGCCTCTATTTTTATTAACTCCGGGAGAAAGTAAGATCTGTGGTGGAGATCATCCCAGGGTTTGTCTGTACTGGTTAATGCCTCTATAATCACCTCGTCGGAGGGCAAGACCAAGTTTAAAGAGTTGGTAGTGGCTAGGTAACCTTGAGCCCAAATAGGCTCGAGAACTAGATCTAACTCCTGTGTGGGAGCCGGATCGGGGTCGGCTGAAGCTTGCTGGATAATAGAGTACGCAACTTCTACTGGGGACAAGGGCATGGCCATGCCAGGATGCCTTATCCCTTCCATCCTGGCCGATGGGGAAGGAGGATTCCACAGATCGTTATAGTAGGTCGTATGAAACAACGACACTTGAAAAATATTAGCACTCGGCTAGTCGGGGACAACTGATATGGGCTTGACATCGCTAGAAGGAGGCGGGTAATTGAAGGTACCTATAAAAGGTGGGCAGAAACCAACCCCTATGTTGACGACGTTAGGCTGAGGATTATCAGTCATTGGGACCGTGGATGTCCCCGATGAAGGGTCAGGACGAGAGAAAGACAACTAATAAATGGATACGATCCATCCCTCATGTGGAAACAACAAGACCCGAAAGACTATGGAAACAACTGCATGCATATCATAGGTCCAATCCCTTCCTAACAAAATGTTGTAGTCGAGAGGCGCATCGACCACTTCAACTTCGACGCACATGGTATTCCCTCCTAACTGCACAGGGAAAGAAGGGATGATACCATGTGGTCTAAAAGAATGACCATTGAAAGCGGTAAGAAGAGTTGGTGTCTGAGACAAAACGGGTTGGCAATTGGCCTTCCAACACGCCAAAGAAATCACGCATGTCGAGGAACCCTCATCAACCACCGTGCGGAAAATATTTCGGGTAAAATTTTTCGTGGTGTAAGCCACTACTATTTGAAACACAACGTGGTATGGGAGACGATGTTTTAAGTCGGTCGTATCAAGCATGATCATTCCCGGATTACAAGTCTCGGCAGATCCTAAGGAAGCTAACAAATCCTTTCTCTACGAAGGGCAGATCTAGAGGACCTCCAAAGTGGACATTGCACAAGGGGTTTGTGACAAATATTCCACCACAAAGTATTTCTGGGCGGCCCTCGCATTCGGATTATGAAAAGCTTTCTTGAACACCCCTTTCAGGATGCGTGCCATTGTTTCTCCCATCGTCTTCTCAATATGGAGAGGAACTGATAGGTTTACAACTTCTTTAACCTTTTCAACAATGTTTTTCATTCCATAATCGTGTGCTCTAATTTCTATGAAAGCATCACCTTTCAACATTTAAATGTTCGAGGTCGAGGGATTACTAGAAGATGGAGGGGGTACCTGACTGCCCCCATCCGCGCTCGAAGAGGCTTGAGTCAAATTTTTCCCATGAGGAAATGAGTTCATTAACACAACAGGATGTTGTTGCGCCAATAAATTCTGGGCCTTCGCAAGCCGAGGGCACAGGTGAGTCAGGTGGTCTTCTGTGTAAAGGTTGCACGGGTACTTCGACTTTATTATCTCTTTGTTTCCCCCGCCAACATTGTTGGTGGGTTTCTTATCCCCCTTACCCTTCTTGTTTCATTGTTTTTTCTTTTCGTCAGGCTGTTGGTTGGCCTTTGGGTTCGTCGAATGCACATTGTGTACGTTTGACATTTGAGTAGGGGGAGAAGCCGAACTGGTGGTCTGGATAGCTGCTGTCTGCTGTATCAACAATAGTTGCAATTGATTTGATAGCTGATTAGTGGGATTTTTTTATGCTGAACCAACTATACCATCGACATGTGGTCTAGACTTGTGTCTGGCCTTGTCAAGGATAGACCGTGGCGCATCTGGTAAAACCTAGTAGAGTAAACTAGACTGAGAGTATATCATTTCAAGTTGTTGAGCTCTCATTATCGCCTCTTCCTCGAAAAAAACTCCTGATGTTGCAACATCCTTGGATAGTTGAGGTACCAAAGACTTAAGGAACCACTCCAGTAGGAAAGCTGGTGGAACCAATACTTTTATCAAACTCTTCCGATGTCGCCATTCTCAGATGTGATCCGAGATATGATCAACCTTTGTTTTCTTAAAGTTGTCTAGTGATTCAGTGTCGACATCATATCTCCTAGGTAGTTGAAAATGGTTTAGGAAAACCATTTCCAAATCGCTAAAGTAAGAATGTCTTGAGAGATCGAGATCGATGCACCATTTTGTGACACTCCTGATAAGAGTGTGTTGAAACATACACAACTATACGAAGTTGTCTCGTAGAGAGTTCGAAGAGAACCATAGGTGAAAATTGGTCACGTGATCGCCTAGATCTTCGTTAGGCTTACCTTCGAACTTCGAAATGTTCGAGGGAAACTTGGTCAACATTGGAGGCCAACGCGGATCGTGACAGATTGGGTCGTTTAACAACCTTGACAAGTATGGCAAATGTAACGTCTATAGAAACGGTATTTTGGGCTGTTGATTATGTACAAGAAGAAAAGATCCTAGAGTTTGACTCGCACCAGGCTGCCAGGAAAATTTGGGCTGTTGACCAGGGTTTTGGTAAATACCATGGCCTTGGCCAACAGACAGATATTGTGTTTGTTGGGACATCATCGGTTGATTCTCGTAAATGGACGTTGAGGGCTGGATGGGGATTGCTCCCTGCGTTGTGTTCCAAATATTTTGGAAAGGGTTGCCCCCTGTCGATCCGACGGGCATAGGTACCGAGCCTTTCCCAAGGTTCCATTGACCATGGAAGGGGTTTCCCCCGGTCGACATCCCTGACGAGGGAACTGACCCCTACCAAGGATTCCAAAGTCCTTGTGAGGAGAAGACTCCTATGTTTTCCCCCTTTGTAGGAATAGTACCCTGTACAGTATTTTGTTGTCCAAAACCAAGGTTTCCCCCGGCCGAGACAACAGCTGATGAGAATGTGTTATTACCAAACACGTTGAACAAAGGGAACTACTTTGAACCCACCAATGTGGTGTATGAAGAAGGTCCTAGACTGCCTGCTCCAAACAAATTGTAGTTCATGTTTATCCTGACGGGTTGTTGGGGAGCACCATCGAGCGAAGGGGACGAAGGAGGTATATAACAACCACCGTAAGGGAAAGGATTATAGGGGGTTGAGGTGCTCCCCATGGAACCTTGCAAAGGAGCATTTGAGATCCCTGTCGGGCATCCCATATGAAAACAGAGGGCTCGTCGCACTCTGGGTGAATAGAGAAGTGATCGCCGCCATAGACGGAATCAAACTGCTTCCCAAAGTAGAGGCGATTGAGACCATGGTGGTCCAGATCGATGAAGGTGGGTTAGGAGGCGAAATTCCCCCAGTGGTGGCAGTCGTTGAGGGAGTGTGAGGACTCCCTGACGAAGTAGCAACATTTACTTCCATTGTTGCTTGCAGGACTATCTGACGCTCGTGATGTGTTACCCTTGGAGGGACAAGATGTATCAAAAGTGGTGCCGACAGGTCAGTGATTGGAGGGTTATAATGCCTAAGATCTTCTGCTCCAAGGTCAGAAATAGTCGGTTCCTTCAGATTCGAGTGTTCTCCTCTCGGGGATGGCTCAGGCACAGTTTCCTATGGCTTGGTCACCTCAAATGACCCTTGCGGGTCAAGTCTTCACCGTAACAGTGGCGGTGGTGGCTCCAATGTAACCAGCGGCCACTATCCCTAAAGCCTTTGCAACCGGCGCAACTCCTGATATTCCACTTTTTGAAAAGATCAGTGACACTGTAAGTCTTTTACTAATGTTGAAAACCAACACACAGTAGAAAATGTCCGATGAGATAAAGCAAGAAAACCACTAACTAGTTGGAAGAACAATTACGCCAGCCAACACTAGAGCAACTTACCGGTGCAAGTGAAACTCAAATAAGGAAGCACCCTCTGGGTATACTCTGCAAAGTGTGGCTCGACGTCTACCCTAGGTATCGTGGTATACCCCTACAGTCACATGTGTAAGTCTCTAGAATAAAGGCAACTAGGTTTCCATCTCACGAACAATCACCAGGTGGGTAAAGTCGACAATTGGGTGGACCGCAATGAGTAGGGTATCAAGTCCGAAACCTATCAAGGGTATCAGAAGAAGTGGTATGGAAGACAACTGAGGACCTCGAATGGATTCGAGATCCATGAAGCTCCATGGCAAATGCAATCGACGGTATCCGACGACAAGTCCTCTATATGCGTTCCCCACTACGCTTGGTCCGACTTTGGAGGGGTTATCTGTGTTACCTTTCCGCACACGACCTCGTGTTTATCCCCTGTGTTAGAGGGGGGTCTCGGATAACTTTCACATTTACTGGACTTTTTACACTCCCTAGCATTGACTCCAATGTTTGTCTATAAGCCTTGAAGAGTTTCCTCTCCAACCTATATCAAGGCTCAAGCCTAGACTAGTTGATTGACCCTACAAACATAAAGTCTAGTTGATTTTAAATTAGCGTTAATTTTAAGCGGCTTGTCTTAACTCAAGGAAACAGTAATGAAACTAGTGGTGTGTTTTGAGAGACGAATGAGAAATAAACGAATTGAAAGCGAAATTACTTCTATTTGACAAATAAATATTTGCAATTAACTCTTTAACCAATTTTTTATAACTACTTTTTCTAAGATCTTTTTAAAGGAAAACCTAAAATGAAATTTCACTCGACTACGAGATACTTAATTCTCTAAGCAATTAGTACAGAACTTAAAGAAAATAACTATTTTCCTAACAAGCAAAATAATCAACCCAACTACATAACCAAACTAAGAAATGAATTGTTTTTCTATTTTTGTTTATGCTTCAAACAAGAAAATTGAAATAAATTCTTTTTCTTTTTCTTTCAAGCAAGCGAAAGGGGAAAAAGGAAAAAACAAGACAAGACCAAAAACTGACTTCTATCCCACTGCGGATCGCAGGGAGTCACTGAAAACACCAAACAGGTTGATCAAAAGACTCACAGACTCGTCTAAAACCCTTTCAAAGAAAACACAAGAAATATTTTAAAAAGATAAGAAAACTGACGTCAAACCCAGGCTACAACTGTAACAACAGAGACATTATACTTAATCAAGAAACCCTGAGAAGTCAAACTTCAATCAGGGAAGAGGTTGACTGGATCTTCTTAAAGAAAAATTTCTTGACAGGGGAACACAATTGATACTTAAGAAGCCTACGTATGTATGTGGGATGTCTAAAAGCAAGGTGCGTATGTACACGTGCAGACCCACTGCAGGCCGCGTACACCTCTGTAACTTCTCAAAAAAAATAAAACAAACATGCAGGGAGAACTAGTATGACATCAATAGGTGACCAGAATCCCTTAAAGACTCAACAACTTACAAAAAATAAAAAAAGGTAATAAAACCAAATAAAACACCCAAAACATATCCCCTAAAACCCTAGAGGCTTCCCTAGTATGGTCGCCAGTTCTGTTATAGTGGGAAAACCCCCTATGGACTACACTAGGGTTCAACATGTAGGAAGATATTACCATCTAAAAGTTTCCTAATTTTTATAACTACCCGAGTATACCCCACATTCATGCATGAAATACAAAGTGAAAAGATCCGGCAACTTTACCTTTTACTCCGCGTCTGGTGTCAATCCTCTCATGTTCGATTGCTCTGCTAACTACAAGCCTCATCCCAAGGTTGGCTTGCATTCACAAACAGATAAACAAGGAACTACAAACATGCATCTGATGTATAAATCATGGGCTAGATGTTAGAATAAAGCATAAATCAAACATAAATATTTGACACATCATATTTCGGGACAAAAAAATATTCCTTTTATTGATATCACAATGTTTACTTACAACAAGATCGACGACTACTCCTCGAACCTGGTCCAAACTCCTCTTCACCAAGATCCAACTGCGCTTCCACGTATCTTTCTCCTCTTAACCTCTCTCTAGGGAATGGAATAGGCTTATGATGGAGGAAAAAGGAAAAAATGGGAAATTATGATACAATTCTCACAAGGTGGCTGCAAATTCTTGAGGCAAGGAGGGGATGTGAAATGGGCAGAGTTTCATTGTTCTTATGTTTTTCTTTCGAATGAGACCCCAACACCTCCTTTTATGTGACAAAAGGATGGTTATTCGTTTGGGTGACGGGCTATAGGCGGTGGGATAGTTGGGAAACTCCCCAATACCCCGTAATCTCAACGCATTCTTTGCAACTTTTTAACTTTTGCAACTTTTGCGAGTATACGCGGGATATAGTGATGAAAATAGCATACGTACGCGGGCTGTAGTGGTGTAGCAAGCATGTGTACGCGGGAAGTAGTGGTGCAGGGTGTGTACGTCTTCAAAAATTATGTTTTTAAGAACAGTTGCTCAATGATGGCTTGGCAAAAATAGCAAGTAAGAGGACCAAATACTAGGTATGCATGTATGGAGCAATTTAGGGTTATACCACTTGCTCGATGGAGTTTAGTCCCAGCTCGGGGGTGACCCACTGCTGAGCGTGATGAGCAACGTTGTCTAAGGTTGGGAGGTTCGTGGAAGGTCTGGACCCAGTTGGTGGTAATCTATTAAAAGATAAGTACCCAATCTTTGTTCTTTGTATGATGTGTATATTGAAATAGAGTTATAATGTTATTAGAATTGTCTGTATATATTGCATGTATGTTTTAATGTTGTTTCTTCATGAATAGGTGCATGAACATAATTCTATAATTGTTTAAATTGCATTAGATAGATATGTATATAAATATATATGAATATTAGATGTTATCTCTATTTATTCCTGTTAAGTTTTACATGTGAATATTTCCGCAAAGTTATTCGGTGACATGGCCTAGCATGTTGGTTTAAGGCTGGGAATGGTCACAAAATGGTATTAGAGCAGAAAAACAAAGATACAGTCGTTAGGTAGCGTTGCCTGATAGAGGTTTGAGGGCCGGGGACGTTACATAATGGTATCAGATTAGAAAAATAAAGATACAGTCATTAGGTAGAATTTCCCGACAGAGGTTTGAGGGTTGGGGATGTTACATCAACAACCTCTTTTGCAGCAACATATGATATCATTGTTTTATCCCAATGAAATTTTGTATCAAAGTCCCTTCGGCCAAGACTATGAATGTCAGAAACATTGACACTATGTGGAGGAATTAATAAAGACAAAAGTTGTCATTCTTCAAAATATTCTTCAACATAATCATCATCTTCTTCAGTAGTTTCAGATGGCAAAGGGGCCCGATTAACATGCCATGTACGATTTCAAAAATTACTCCAATTTTCAATCACGATTTCACTTGAAATTCATATATCTAATGGAATGTTATGAAATGGTTTGTACAAAAGCAACTTAGTCTAGAAAAAAGTCTCAAATTCTTTTGAATCCTCATTAGGAATAGAACGAATCTGTAGCCAAAATCAAACAATGGCATGTATATCTTTATGTTTCCATGGCTCTTTCTTACATTGGGCAACAAATGTCCAAGATCTTATTGTTTCTATCATAGAAACATGTTCCAGAAAATCAGGTGGATTTTGATATATTTGAACAAAACTATTTTGGCATGAAAATTGAAGGGCGTCTCTTGATATTTTCTTGAATACCTTTCTTCCAATGTCTAAGGAAAAAAAATTGTGACTACAAACAACAAGAGATAAATTGAGCGACATATGGAAAGTTTTTTGTGCTCCAGTGTCATGGTCTATAAGTGTTTATGCAAAGAACCTTCTATATGCACACAAAGAAAGATATTCATAGCCACTTGCATATGAAATTCTTGTCATCATATCTTGATACTAGCCTCTCTCTTTTTTGAAGCATACTTTGCAATATATTTTAAGACTGCATGTCGAGAAACCACTGGTTGACATTCAACATTAGCACGCCACATTGTGAGATGATCAATATTGTGAACATTTAGCCTTCATCATTATGTGCAAAGTTATATTTATTTCACCCTTGTGCAGATATGATTAATATCGATTCATCGTGAACCTACCATGGAGAGTTGTAGTGGCATGAAAGAATAGAGCATTTTTCACGTAAGCAAGAATCTGCACTACACTTGGTATGTCTTTGAACATGACATAATAAATTCTCATAGTATTCACTAGGATTGCAAGAAACAAATTGTGTAGTGTTCAAAAGGTAGGGATCATCATTTAGGATTCAAGGAACCGTTATGTTGCATTAATGGATTCCATGTGGATTCCATGTTGTTACATATCTATCAAAGAATGTCTTTGCAACATGCGCATTGGAAGAGTTTGACCAATCTAATGTTTCCATGTTTGGAGCACCTACCAACCATAAGAAATCAAGGATATGGGATGAACCTTTGTGTTTCCACTCATACCTAAAAACAAATAAGATATAGTAAATATTTATATAAAAAACAAAAAGATGTGCCAAAATTATAAAGCATCAAGCAAGAAACAAATGAAGATGAATATGTACCAAAAGTCCTTAGCTCCAAGATATTTTTGCAGCACCACTTCACGGAAGATATTAAATCTATGGTGCATATATATATGGAAACAATATGGGGATATCGAATAGCATTTTCAATTTTTATGCGATGTTAATTTCGTGCATGAGAATGTGCATTTATAGCCATGAGATTATGTAAGTCGGGCCACTTTGTGTCAGCTGCACCCAAAGTAAAAAAACAAAGTTGGACAACCCATTTGTGAAATCATGTTAGTGAGTTAAGTATGACACTTTTTCCAATAGGCCCTTATACCTCTAAGAGAAGAACCAAAATGCATATTTGCTCAGCCAACTTATTATCAGGTAAATCACTGAGTTGTTGAAGCAAGTATTGAATTGTTGTAGGTACATTGTCATGAGTATTATTCTATACAAATAATGAAGTTGGTTCTTGGATACGATGGCGCATAATCATGTTCAACAAGAAATAGAAAAAGCGAGGATGGATTCCAAATATTAGAATCAAAGTATTTGAGTAGATATAATTCATATTCATGCATTTCAATGTTACAAATATGTGGATGTAACCAATCAACATCACCAATGGTGAATAATGTGGGAAATGACACACCTAATAATCCTTCTATATTATATTCATTGATGGGAGATGAACAAATATTTGGCCAGTCCAATGGTTGATTAGGTGTAGAATCTACATTTTCAATCAATGTTCTCATTTCTTCCACTTCTCTCCATTCATTTGGTAGTTGGGAAACAAAAGATGAAGGATGAGAGTGAAAATGATCAATGTAAAATCCTTGAATGTCTACATCATTTGTCTATGTTTCATCAATATCACAATAAAAAAAAATGAATCGTGGTAGACACATCAGTCTGTTTTTCCAGGATAGAAGCAACTGAATCCATGTTAATTTCAACATCCATATAGTATTTATCCCTTTTAATTTTGTAAATCAATGAATCCATCACTCGTGATATCTTGAAATAACATTCATAATATTTAGAATGGGCACCATGTCTCCTCAACAATTAGGAAGTCAAGTTGTTCAAGATGTCGTGGAAGGTTTTTTTCAATCATAGATATATCTTGTAGAAATATAATAGTGTGGCCACTATATTTATATTTCCCACCATGAGCATATGTCACTTGCAATATTGGATTAAACCATGTTATATCATCTCTTGAACTTGGGTAAGTTCTCTTAGAACATGATGGTGTTCACCAAGATCCATGTTATTCAAACGAGAGAAATGATGGGAACCTCGCTCATTCTTACACCTTTTACAAATAGGTCCTTCAGACCCTTTGAGAAATTGAATACCGGGATAAGATTTCATGGAAATCATGGCACATTTCAACAATAAATGGGTTATCAATCTTGGACCGTAAAATTTGTGAACTTCAATCATGTCTCTATCAAAATCTTGTAAAGTACTTTCATTTGGTCCATCAATAGGAACTCTAGGTAGAGCATCATGTGGGGAATCAATTTGAATGGGACCATTACTTTGAACGTTTCTTTCCATAAAATTTATGGATTACATTCCTCTAAATTGATTGCATTGAATGGTGTCTTGCTAAGACAATATTAGAAACGTTAATTTCTAACAAAATCGTTCTTAAAATGACAAGTGTAAATGTAAAAATGAACAACAAATAAAAAACATAAAACATATGCATTTTCTTTCCAATTAGATGGTCCAGGTTCATTTGGAGCAAGGTAATTAGATGATCCTAGTTGATAATGGGCATTCATTTCTCTAACTATATTCAGTTGAATAATATCCTTCCAATAAGGAGAAATGAAAACATGGTTGAAGTAATCAATATAATAGACCGAGTTGTACAAAAATGATTAAAATTGATGATTGAAGTACCTTTGTTGTTTGAAGAAAAATAATTTTGATTAATTCTAAGGGGGGAGCACATTTTATATAGAATGAGGATGATAAAAGGAAGATCAAACATTGCTAACAAAATGTTTCAAATTATCAATCAATTGTCCAAGCATATTACTATCACCCACAAATTCAAATATTACTTATTGTTGAATGCCATTAGTGTGCATGTTTTCCATACTTTATACATGCTCCATGCATTTGTAGAAGACTGGGGGTTCTGGTCTCTAGGAAGATTATGTTTATATATGCAATAGTCCCAAGAAGAGAAGTTTCCCAATTAAAAAAAAATGGTGTTAGGAGATTGTAGAACAATATAAATATTTGGAGATGGAAAATATTCTAGGAAAGGAACATTGATATGAAATGTTCTTCACATGATATCATCCAAAATCCGATACTTATGGTTAGTGATTCGTAATATTATTTGAAGTTGTTTTTCTATGATATGCATCTCTTCTTCATTCATTTATTGCATCTTTATTTTATTGATACCATCAACGATGAAGTTCATTAACACTCTCACGTGATGCAAGAGAACAAGTTTGTTTCAAACTGTTCTTACTTTCCTTAAGCCGACATTTCTACAAATACATACCAATAATTAGAAAATTAATAAATAAACATGCAACAATCATTACGAATTTGAATTCCTTACATGTACCAATCATTGAATTATGAACTATTAATATATAAAATTGTAATTCATTGTAGTTGAAAATGAAATGTAATTTCAATACGTTATGATAGAGAATGCAAGATGTGGAAAAGTGAAATGAATATGACAATGAAGTGGATTAATCCATATGACAACAATTTAAAGTATATAGTAAAAAAAATATTTAATTAGAAAAATAGAAAAATGTGTAAAAATAGTGGATAAATCGAAATTAAAATAAACACAGCTATTAATTTAATGAGAACTTTAAGAGTTCTCGTTTTTGGGGGGTCAAGTTTTTTATCTCATTTTTAAAAATGGTACTACCAGTTGCACCTCTCTCCATTTTTAGGTGTTTTTTTGATATTTTAAATTTTCTGATACAAAAGGTTTTCACTTTATTTTCTTAAATGCTCGTTTTTTCATTTATTTTCAAATTGCTCAATTTTTTTTTCTCAACGATGTTTTTTCATCTATTTTCAAACTTTTCTATTTTATTTTTATTTTTATTTTTATTCAATGGTGTTTTTAATCATATTTACATGATTCATCCAATGTTAAAAATATTTTACACCATTTATTTTTTTGAAATTAAGATTTTTCATATAATTATCTCTTCTTAATTAAGTTATGGTTCCATACATTTTAAATATAGTGGAAAATATCATTTTTAACACATTTTTTTTACCTTATTTTAATACATAGAAAATAATTGTAGTTAAATAACACTATTTTTAAATATTTAGCAAAACAATATAATTCATTTTTGGGGATCAATTAAAAAGTAAAAAAAAATAAGAAAACAAACAAAATTGAAATTTAAAAAACAAATTTATATGAGAAAAAACAATTTAAAAAAAAAAACTAAAGAGGAAAAGAAAACCATAA
>ML794040.1:129367-163549 GCA_009831015.1 Picea engelmannii
CATGAACATAATGAATGTTAAAGTGGTTACATGCAAGAATATATATAGAACGGAACATGATAATGGTGGAACAAGAGAATGAATATGAACTACTCCAACCTAATATGTTTTGCATATTAAATCCCCCTGTTGACTACAATTTTGGTCAACATTTTTTAGGTGCCAAAGCTTTGCCAGGATTTTCCGTGTTCCATATTGTTTGTTGTTGAATAAAAAACTCAACACTAATTATATAGCATGCAAATGATTGCAAGGCATACTAAAAACTTATTATGATAAATATAATTACTAGGTGGGACCCCCTAATAGATAAAACAAGTGAAGAGTTTATTTTCAATTATTCCTAAGATGACAGCTCATGCGTAAAAAACTTCAAAGGGATAATCTATGTTATGAAATACATGGCAATATTTGCATTTCTCCATTTTGATTATGAGGTCTACTTTAAATTGGCTCCATGCAATATTTAAAGATTGATACTTGTATGAAGAAATGGATGTTTCCAAAGGTATAAGATGTTTGTCACCGCATGGAGTTGAAATCTAAGAATGTGTTCTATTGAAAAAGATATGTATAGATATGTATACTTAGGCATTGAAGTTTCATTATAATCCCAATATTTATTTAATGAAATCGATACCAATTGATAATATTATTACACCAATTTTGATTATATGGGTCAAAGATGAGAGTATTTGATTGTATTCAAAGATATAACCATTTAAAAGAAGATTTGGTTTGTTCCTATTATATATACATGACCAACCCCCCTCATTATTCCAATTTCCCGACATTATTCCATGAAGTCCCAAATCATGCATCATTTAAATTTGCATTCCCCCCCATGTTGTATAAATAGATAATGGTTATAAAAAAAGAATATGTGTTAGCGGTTTTTGCATATATGGTTTGAATCTTGGTTGGTACCAGGCATAAATATTGTGGAAAGCGTATGAGAAAACTAATTATATTTGGGTTATGAACATGCATCATACACTCCTATCATTTAATTTCATTTTTCATACAAACCCCTTCATCTCTCCCAAATTCATTATTATTCCCATGTTCTAAGTCATTATTAGTTTGTGGAGATATAAATGATATTTTGTTTTGCAAAGATGTATAATTACAAGGGAATATTGAAATAAAACAAGAGATACAAAAGGGATTCCCACCTATTAATTATTATTTATCATTATTTAATAAATATGTCCTACTTAATTAAAATTATTGAGCCTTCTAACTAAAAGGTATTTGAACTCATTAAAGAATAAAAGGAGAAGGCAAAGAAGGACAAAAAGAGGAGGATAAATTTTTTGAGAGAGGTATGTAAGGAGTCTTGTGAGGTTTATCATTTTTTTATTATCATCCATCCTCAATTCTCTTTCAACACGGATTTCATGAAGTTGTTGATAGCAGGGATGTCTTTGCAAAATAGCAGAAGGGATGAAGTGAGGCTGAGTTTTGCTTGTGTTCATGAGGTGAATGGTTTGTTTATTAAGTTTGTCGTGTTTTAAGTATGATTTTCTCAGTACTAATCAATTTTTTGGTATGTAAATTTCCACCTTATGCTTCACTACCATCGCTCTATTTAGTGTCCAACTTAATCTTTCTTCACTTTCTTTTATACTTGGCTATTCGATTGTATGTGGATGATTCCATCCAAAATGGTTAAAGGAAAGTACTCTGGTCCAAGTCTATGCAGGGGCTTGAAAGCTTCAAAAAAATCCAAGGAAATGTATGGGAGTTTCATTTAACAATAAAGATCAAATTCTTTTGGACTTTGAAATTTATTTCTCATTTTACTGTTTATCTATTTTTTTTAATATTAAAAACTTAAAAATACAAAACATTTTAACTTATTCACTTCTTTAATTTTTTATATAAACTTTTTTATCTTGTTTTATTTTATTAGTTTAATTTTACTTTTTTTTATCAAAACACAAAAATTACAAAGACAATGTGAATTCATTTTGTTTCTTTAAAATAATTTTCATTGCACATATTCACATTTCTTTTATTTATTAAAACTTTCATTTTACTATTTTACTAATTGTAATGCTTAAAGAAAACAACAAAATTTATTTCAATACTTTATTCAATTTAGAGTAGTTATTGTAAATACAAATTAAATTAATTTTATATTGTATATCTTATTTTAACTATTTATTTTAGTTTTTGTATTTTTAAATTTCTATTAACTTTTCTTTTCTTTCTTTCATTTAATTTAACTTTTATTAACTATAATTTTAAAACAAAAGATATCATTTTAAAAAATTCTTAGAATCATTAACTTAGTTAAATTTAATTTGTTTATATTTATTTTTGCAATTGTATGTTTTAAACTCTATAGTAATTTTTGTTTTAATTTTCATTTCAAGCATAAAAATTAGGAACTTTACAAAATATATAAAAATCAAATAATTGCAAAACAAATTATACAATAAATATTTCAATTCTTTTAATTTTTTAATTTTTTTTTTTAATTTAGAGTTTAGTTAGTTTAATTTTCTGTTTAAGTTTTGTACTTATATTATTCACTAAAATTTTGTTTAATTTAACATTTCATACAAAAATAAAATACAAAATAATATAAAGATAAAATACATAAAAATTAAATATTTACAAAAATCATAAATATTCATGTTTAGACTCTTTAGTTATAGGGTTTAATGTGCTTTCTTTATGGGGCTTAAAACTTAGCGTAACATTTTCATCTCTTCCCGCCTAGCTTCACGGGAGGTTGAAATGTTGGTTTCGAAACACTCTTGTTTCGGTATCAACACCCTCCACCCCCACCAAATCATGATAAAGATGGAATAAAAATGAAGACAACTCTATGGAGAGACACTATTGAACTTGTGTTATTTGCAGAAAATAGATTTAATAACTTCAAACCATTAAATTATTATGCCCAACATTTCTTCCATATCGATGGCCTCATTACCAAATTCAAAATAGCACTCTAAAAGTATTAGTGTGGACAAAATATTTTGAATGTATTTCAAATTAATCTAGAGAGAATGTCAACAATGAAGATAATGAGATGCACTAAATGTGTGAATAATGTGTATAAGCCCATCCGTGAAATGAGATATCATGGCACTTGCTAATGTTCATATTTAAAGCTACTCACCATCTCTTATAGAAGCAGCCTCCTTGCTAATACTCAAAAAGAGAAAAGAAAGGCTTGTCATTATCGCTTAAAAACACATGTATCTTATTGTTTATGCATTTTGTTGAGTTGAAAGAAACCAATTTCTCTACAGCTATGAAGAATATATCTTATAATTCATGAACATACATTGCTTTCTCTACTCTAACTATAGATGAGTAAATTCAAATTGAGTGCATCCCTTTTACATTATCATACCCTAAATTTATATCTCCCCTCCCTTTTACATTATCATACCCTAAATTTATATCTCCCCAAAATTTGTTTCTTTCAATACAAATCCATAATATTAAAACCTAAAGTTCATATTATCAATCCATAATATTAAAACCTAAAGTTCATAATTTTTTTTATAATAATATTATTTATTTATTATACAAATGCTTTAATGTATTTTTTTAACAATATAAAATTCATATCTTCATAAAAAAAAATCCATTAATATCTAATATTGTGTCACAACATAAGAATTGTTGATTTGAATTAGTACTATGTTTGATTACAAGCAAAAGCAAGCACAAGATAATTTTAATTTAAAATAAACCTAAATATTATAACAGTAATATTGTGTCACAACATAAGAATTGTTGATTTGAATTAGTACTATGTTTGATTACAAGCAAAAGCAAGCACACGATAATTTTAATTTAAAATAAACCTAAATATTATAACAGTAATACGTTTATATTTATGCTTTTTTATCAAAGTGGGTGGGTAATAGATCCTAAATTAAATCAAGATGGAGTTCCGTGGTTTCATGTTTATGTAATCATCTATAATAAAATCTTATAGATATAAAATGAATACATATTTAAAAGAGTTTTATATAATTTTAAAATTAAATTCATATAAATTTAATTTTATAGGTTTGAAATATTACAAAGATATTATATAGTGTTATTGTGTTTATCTCAGACAGTTTTCTTAAATTGATCTTGAAAAGCAAATATATAAACGATTTCAAAAACTCACAAAAAATAATTGTACAACAGTAAGAGCTATAGTGATAAGGAGATTACCATACACTAAGAGAAGAAGTCTATTCAATGATTGATTATGCAGTGATACAACAATTCAAAGTTTAATCATTCAACTATATAATGATTCAAGATTTAGAGATACAACATTATAAAAAAATATAAAAAAAAAATAGATTATTATTATTATTATTATAAAATAATAAATGAAAAATGTAATATTATAATAAATGAAAAAACAATAACATTAGATTTTAATTTTAATTTTATTCCTTTTTTTTTTTAAAACGATCAAAACTATTCTAAATTAATTAAATCTTGATATTGATATAATATTTATTATTAAAAAAAATTATATCATGAAACTTCATTTCCAATATAGAGATAGTTATTCATGTAATCATAAAAAAAACTCAATTTCAATATTCAAAAAATAAAATTATAATATAGAAAAAAAATATAAAAAAATTATGATATAAAAAAAATGAAATGCATTTTAAAGTGGAAATGTGTATATTTTTTCACATGCCCACTTTGAATGTGGACAAAGAGATGTGATCGTTTGGAATCTAAAATAAGATAAATATATAATAAAAAAGATTCAAAATGTGATCTTTTGAAATCTAAAATAAAATAAATCTATAATATAGATAAATATATAATAAAAAAGATTAAAAATGTGATCGTTTGAAATTTAAAATAAAATAAATCTATAATATAGATAAATATATAATAAAAAGATTCATTATGATTAAAGATTCAGGAAATTCAAAATCATGATATGTAATCTTTAATTTATAAATAAATAAAATTAATTAATTAAAATTCATTTCAAATTTCTCATAATTAATAAAATAAACTAATAAAAATTCATTTAAAATTAAATCTCAAATAATAATAATAAATTTAAAAAAAAAAAAAAAAATTAAATTAAATCTCAAATAATAATAATAATAAATTTAAAAAAATAAAAAATAAAAATTCATTCCAAACCGAGTCTCCAAAAATTGAGTCTCCAATAATGAATTAAAAAGTAACCTTAACAAAATACATCATTCACTTAAGTCTCCAATAATGAATTAAAATGTAATCTTAACAAAGATACATTATTCACTTGAATATACATACATCATTCACTTGAGTCTCCAATAATGAATTAAAATGTAACCTTAACAAAGATACATCATTCACTTGAATATACACAGAGAGCTAAATCAATAAACTTGCAAAAATCTAAACCTTGATTTTTTTTAAAAGAGAGAATCTTTAAAAAAATCTATAAAATAAATAAGAAAAACATAAAGATTTAGTTGATTAGACCTAAAAATAAATTAAGTATACCCTCTGTTTGAAATGTCCCTTTCCATTCGCTTGTAGGAAGGAGGGATGCAACAACTTTGCAAAGGAATCATGGATGTTGCTAAGCTCGGGGTTTGATGAAAAATTGAGAAAACATATATAATATCTCTAGAAAGTTGGATTATGAACCCTTTGTATAGCTCTATGGGCTCTCTGGCATTGCCACCCTTTCTTTTGTTAAGGAGAGGTTCATTGCTCAAATTTCTTCATATGTTAAGGGTCTATGGAAACATGACATGTGCCAGTTTAGATTAGAACCACGTGGAAAACATATTCCTATTGATGAAACCCATAGAGTTTCTCTTGTCTAGTCTAGAGAGCTTCTCACAAAAACCATGCAGACTTTGCACCTCTTTCTTCACCATGAATTCCTTACAATTACTGAGCATCGTCTGAACCCTCAAAAGTTTCCCAACGAAGATCATTTCTCTAAAAAATCCCCCAAGCCATGAATGATCATCTACAATGATGTCTGGTATTCCTTGATATCACATATCATCTATCTCAGTGCATTGCAAATGTCCAAAAGCTTCACGATGGCATCTAGTTGCTCGTCTATCCACTTATGATTTTCATGCAAAACCTCCTATTGGATGTGAGGAAAGAGCTCCTCTGCATGAGAATGGAGCTCTTCGGTTCATTTGACGAATTGTTCGGTTTGATTTGGTTTGTTGGTTCAGATTAATTTCAAGACTTGACCACTCCAATTACTTTTTATATACAAGGATTTCCATTTATGGTCTTGATGCTATGTATAATAGCTCTAGAAATTTCGCTCTATGCTACAATCATATGTGCTTTTCTACCCATCTCAGAATAAATTTGTCCACTCCAATTACTTTTTAGGCTTTCCATTTATATTCTTGTTTGTATCATAAAGTCTGAAATGCTATGTATAATAGCTCTACATAACCAATTCTACTATTCATTGTTATCGTATGTAATTTTCTACCCATATCGTCACATCTCGACAATTATATAATAGCAAGAATGCAACATCCCCATTTTTAATCCCTGGTTTAGTGATGTATAATGTAAATAGGATGTATGGTCGTGGGCCCCGCGATGTAATATGTAAACATTGTATATCAAAATAATAAAATAAAATGTATTTCCGACTGCAGACAGACACAGACGTAATCATGGGGGATAATATTTCACAAGAGATGTGGGGTCCAAGGGGGGAATTACCCATGTCTATTAATCCCATGCCACTTTCTAAAATTATTATTTTGCATGAACCTTTTATTTTCCTTTTGAGTGTATCAAAGTCCAAATCATTGAATACATGTAAGAGGGTTGGTGTGAAAAGTCACCTCACATAGTTATTGAGAGCATGGGGTTGAGTACAATCAATATTGGGGACTGTGAGAATCAACATGCATGGGTAAAAAGGAAATTTGAATGGGTATTGTAGGTAGTTTTTACAAACAGTTTTTGGGAAAGAAAGAGTGTGCTAAGTGTTGGAGCTTGAAGACAACCATAGTAGGTTTTGTGGGCAACTTGTTGAGCTGCAATTGCATGAAGAAGCAGGTTGTTAGGCCTATATAATGAGATTTCCATGTATGAACCAACGAGCTTGATGATGTGAGATTTCGTGTTGCAACTGCATCTTTAGAGTCACCGACAAGAGAGATTTCCTAGCCAACCTGCGTTGGAGCCATGGAGGGAAATGAGATAGCCCGAGGGACTATGTGGTAGATAAGGGGATCTCATTCATTGGGTTGTGGATGTTGAGGGGAAAGAGAGATGGTGGATTGGGATGGTTGTAGGAAATCATATTGATGTGGGTAATTTTTGGGATTAGAGTGGACAATAGACACCCTTAGGAAACATCTTTTAGTATAGATTCATAGCCCCATCTTGGGGGTGACTTGTTGTTGAGATTTGGAGCAACAAGGATATAGTTGGGTGGAACGTTTGTCCTCTGCAGCTAGTTGCACATTTGTTCCAAAGGTAAGTGTGTTATCTTTGTACATTGTCTTTAGTTATGGGTTTAATTGCTATGCATTTTATTTTGTTATTTGAGTGGATTAATGATTGATGTGCATGTTTAATAGATTTCATTCATGATTTTAAATAAGTATGTTAGATGCATGGATGATTTTTAGCATGTTGCGTGCATTTTAGTTTAGTGGGTATCAAAAATTTTGTTGGGTTAGTAACATGGGTACTACAGAGTGGTATTAGAGCTCTAGTTGCAACACCGAGTCTACCTTGATCTACTATAGATCAATGACATATTTTTTTAGTATGTGTAGAGTTGGGTGAAAATCCATTTTTGCCCAGCATACAAAATTGCGGTCGAGGCCATAAATTTTGAATTTTTGTATGATGATTGGTGGTGTATGGGGGTCAATTTGACCACTAAGTGGTCGAACTTGACTAGAGGGTCGAATCAAGGGTTTCCACAATAGTCGTGAATTCAAAATTTTGTTGCATTAGTAGTAGGAGTGTTATAGAGTGGTATCTCCTTTATCAATGAGTTGTATCTCTCTTTCTCACCGATCCACTTTCCTTTATCGGTGAGTTGTATCTTTCTTTCTTGCCAATTCACTCTCCTTTATCAGTTAGAAAGAAAGATACAACTTGCCGATATGGGAGATAGTTTCAGTGAGGAAGAAAGATAAATATTGTTGATACATGAAAGAGAAGAGAAGAGAAGAAAAGATCAGATAAGAGAAAGAAAAAGAAACAAGAGAAAGAAAAGGAGAGAAGAGAAGAGGAAAGGGAAGGAGAAAAATAGACAAGTTTGGAGCTAAAAACTTGTTTTGGTCATAACATGAGCAGTTCAACTCAGAATCAGGGGAAGTTTAAAGGCTCTATCCATAGTGATGAAGGCTACAAAAGTTTCGGTGAGGGCCATTGACCATTTTTTCTTACATTTTCTAGAGAATCCAAACTAATGGTTTTTAAATATATGGGTAGTGCTCAATGACCCAGACTCGGATTAAGTTGAAATTTGTATAGAGAGTTAAAAAAGAAAGCACAAGGATACGTAGTTGGGATTCTGGAAAAATTCTAAAGGCGTTGGAGTGGATATTCCCAAACAGGGAAAAATCCACTATTCCCTGACACTTTTTGGGGATTTTTGAAATCTTCAAGGGAGAAAAAGGGACCCAGATCTCGAAACCAGAAAAATTTATTTAGTCAACGTTTTACTTACTCATCAATATAGACAACTTTTTCTTGAGGAAGTTTTTCCTAGTTTTTCTCCGTTTGGAAGATAACCATTTTCTACTAAAAAATATAAGTTTGGAGGGAATGCAAAAGGACAAAGTTGTCAAATCTAGATTGACACAAATGTTGGTTGGAATATCAGATCCTAAATATGAGAGTTGTTGTGTATTCAAAATAAGGAACACTATAAATTCCCAATATAAAAAATTTCCTAGTTCTCACCATATTTTATTCTACAAGAGGTCGAAGTTAGCCCTTGAGATTATTGGTACCAATGAAATAAGTGCAAAAAGGAGTGAAACTGTTGATTTTGGAAAGCCATAAATTTTAAGTCATAAATTAGATTGAGGCATAAGTACATTGATAAAAATGAAAATTTAGAAGAGAATGTATTTGAAAGCTACAAATATTGATTAGTGTATCAGTGTTCTTAAAAAAAAAATGGGGCAAATAAGGGCATGCAACTTAATTAATGACAATTTACAATATGCATAATTTTAGCAATAATTGTTGCATGCACATTTTTGCAGAATTAGAGGTACAAGAAAAACATATTTGGTTATTATGTGGGGACTAGAGATATGGAGGATGCCTAAGGATCTTATAGCCATGAAGACGAGATCTTAGGTTTACATATCAGCTTAGGAAATGCAAATACCAAGTCCAATGGACATAGAAACAACATGAAACCGGTGGAGATAGTTGAGACTATGAGAAGCTTGCAGAAATAAGTGCATAGTTATAAAGTAGACAATGAAAGGATGATAAGAGATAAGGCGGAGAAAAATCAAAATAAGACTCAATTGCTACAAAGTATGAATATGTTGCAGAGACAAGTCAATAAATATTCTTGCACAAAACAAGCAATCGGTGTAAGGAAGTAGAAACATCCAGATCTCATGATAGGAGGGATGAACACGGGGGATCTATGAATTCAAGGAGCATTAGTAAACATCATCATTCACCGGGACACTCAACCAAAAGAGCATGTTCATGTTCATATTCCAAGAGAAACCCAAGTGTGTCATTGGTCAAACATCAAAGGAGGAGGCATGATGATCCAGATTTAGGAGCGGAACGAACTGATTAATAGAATGAATACAATAAACACATAGATAGGAAGCATAACACAAATATCCAGTGAACAATATCTTCTATTAAATAATGAAATAGGTTGAAACTGTATAACTGCAGAACTGAAACTTGCTCGAATGGTGGTAGTTATCTTTGAGAAAAGATGTGGTTGTTGCACGCATCCGTCTGAGAAGAATGGATTACAATGAGGCTCCAGGGGCCCTTTTCATATTACTCATGAATACCAAAACCCTAGACATCCAAAAACCTAACCCTAGAAGGTGAAACACCAAAATTCATGTGAGCCCTATGGGTAAGTTGGTGTAATTTGGTACCTCAACTTCCTAGGGTCATAACTTTTGCATGCGACCTCTGTTTTAGGCGCGTGATAGCCCGTTCGAAAGGCCTTTCAAAGAACTACACATTACGCCATCAAACTGTGACTGTGTCTACAGTATGACTGTGGAAAGTCAAGAAAACAATGTTTAGGGGCCCAAAACATCCTTGGAAGTACCAATATGTGCTGACATGAAAACATACAAAATAAACTAGTTGGATTAGGCGAGAGGCCACCCGTATCCACCTGGAGAATATGGGAGGCTTCAGACATCCCCAGAAGTGTAGAACTCACAATTATAAAGTAGTACAGAAAGACGTGTTGAATAAAAAATGGACACGAGGATCCAATTGGAATAGGTGGGTGGCCACCAATATCCACCTGGATCAATCCTCCCCCCTTAGGAAGCAATGGTATCCATTGCGTTGAGTTCCCCCATCAGGTGATGAAACTTTTGTTGGATTTGGTCCTAGGTGAGCCACTTTCCTTGGTGTAGGAGTTGCCCTGCCTTAACAACCTAATAAAGTTGGATCCATTGTTGGCGAGTGCCCTTGACTTGTGTGTCCACTATTTGATCAGTGGATGCTTGTTGCATGAAGTCAGGGTTGAGCTCTGTTGGTGTTAGTTGTTTGGCGGTCTCAGAGGTGTCCAATAATGGTGGAAAATATGGCCGAAGGAAGTCCACATTGAATATCGGATGCAGAACAAGGAAGGGTGTAGTGTTGATCTCAAAATCATTGCTACCCACAACCTTGGTGATATTGTAAGGACCATAACAAAGTGGGAGAAGCTTCCAATGGGGCCCTGTGAGATGCTCCTTCTACAAATGTAACCATACTATGTCACCGATCTAAAACTGGTGTGGTACCATGTGTTTATCATGGCGCTTCTTGTACTTAGCATTGGATTTTTTCAAAATCTCCTAGACCTGTTGGCGTATGTGCTGAATCCGTTCAATGAATCTGATGGCTTTGTCGATCGCAGACTGATCAGGGGAAGAGTATGTATGTGTTTTGGAAAGAGGAAGTGCAACATCAATGGGTCCCAAGGGTTAGAATCCCAGACCCACCTGAAATGGGCTATGGTCGACGAAACTATGGAGAGCCATGTTGTAACTGTGTTGGACATATGGGAGACTCTTGTCCCATGTACAAACATGATTAGAATTGTACATGAGAAGGATGTGCACAATCATTTGATTGATGACCTCAATTTGGCCATCGGTTTGGGGGTGGAAAGAAGTGGATTTTGTGAGCTTGGTGTCCAACAGAGACCAGAGACTCAACCAAAAGGTGTTGAGGAACCTGTTGTCTCGGTCGGAGATGATGGTTTATGGTATCCCAAAGTGAACCCAAACTCGTTTGAAGAAGAGCTTAGAAGTATTTGTCACTGTGACATTCTTCTTGCAGGTTGTGAGGATGGCCATCTTCGAAAACCGATCAACGACCACAAACACGCAGTCATTTCCGTTCTTGGTGGATGAAAAACCAGACATGTAATCCATGGAGATGGAGATGGATTCCCACGGCTTCTAGGGAATAGAAAGAGGGGTGTATAAACCTTGCTTCTTGATGTACGGCTTGGAAATGGCGCAGGAAGTGCAAGATCTAATATACTTGCTGACATCCTGTCGAAGTTTTGGCCAATAAAAATGTTTCTGAAGAATGACCATTGTTTTCTCTACACCAAAATGTCTTGCCACCCGAATGTAGTGGGATTCCCAAATCATATTTTCACTCGTGCTTGTAGAAACACAGAGATGGCCAAGGTGGCATAAGAGTTTGTCCTAAATGTGAAAATCAGTGGCAATGGTGCCTGTACCCAAGAGCTGATATGTGGTGGCGAAGTCCGGATCTTGCTCGTAAAATTGGGGCCACTCCTATGTTTCATGTCCACAGGAATGGATCACAGTGGTAAGTGCACCCACAGGAGGTCGACTGAGGTAGTCAACGACATGATTGGAGATACATGTCTTATACTTGATGTTGAGATGGAACTATTGCAGGTAGGTGGACCACTTCTGATGGCAGTCATTCTGCAATTTCCTCTGTGTTTGTATGAAATGCAGAGGCTTGTAATCAATGTGTATGATCATCTTCTGCTGCAAATATAGGCATTGTGTAGAGGCCATGGATGTGGTGGCGACCTTCTGCTTACTGTGAGCATGGATCACAAAGAAGATGAACTTCCCGAACTGTGAAATGACCTTACTGCATTTCTTAGCAGAGATTAAAGAAATAATAGTAGGTGGTGCCACCTATGGGATCCTGTACAATTGTCTACCCAAAGTAATAATAAAATTGTGGGGTCTAGACTCATACACAACATGTTGCTTCCACAAATATGGTTGTCCTAAAAAAAAATCACAAACTTCAAGGGGAGAAATATCACACAGTACCTCGTCTTTGAAAGGCTTGATGTCGTAGGGAAGACAACAATGTTGGCTGATACAGAGATCTCTTCCTTGACGAAGGCAACTAATGGTGTAGGGTTGTGGGTGTGGTGTCGTTGCCAGGTTCAGCCGCTTGATGACATCTTCTGAAATCATGTTCTTCTAACTATCGTTGTCAACAATGAAATGAATCAGATCCCCCTTGACCCACATCTGCGAGTGAAAGAGTTGTTCCCCTTCCTCTAGTTCTTCTGGTTCGCTTGGCAGAACTTTGGTGGTAGCAACCGTGGAACTGGGTTCAACATCAATAATCTTCTTCCCTCCTTCAAAATTTGACTCAGAATCTTCTTCCCTCTAACTCGGAAGCCTTCAGCTCAGCCACGAGGGACTGCTTGGAGCATCATTCGTTGGTGTTGTGCCAAGGAATTTTATGGTACTCACACCATTTTCCTGTATCCTTCTTCATCTTCTTGTTTCCCTTCTTTTGTTGCGGCTTGGACAGATTGTCCTGAGGGTGGCCATCTCGACTCATTCACCTACTATGTGAGTTGGGGTTGCCTTTTTCCTGCTTCAACTGTGAGGGGTTTGCAGATCCAAACTCTCGTCATTTATGCTTAAATTTTTGCTCGATCTTGACAGTGTATCTATAAGTTGTGCCCAATGAGGCGATGTCCAGGAACTCCATTTCTATTTGAATGTATCTATGCAAACGATCATGGTTTTTTAGCACGAGATGATGCTCGGAATATTTGATACCCAATTGGGTGTGTATGGTATGGAAAATATTAGTGAAGTCTGGTACTGTCTGGTCCCTTTCTTGACATAGGGTGGTCCATCTGGTGTACTGGTCCTTGTAGTTTCCAACATGGTAATATTGTCCTTTAATGGCATCCCTAAAGGAATCCCATGTAGGGGCCACCACAAAAAATTGTAGATTCCTCCACGACCCTTTGCTCTGAGTAAGTATCCCACCAGTATTTAACATGGGGAACGACCTTGAGGAGTGAAAAAGTGATATTTTTTCGATCGGAAAAATTGTGGACCGAAAAATATCCTTCGAGCATATTCAACCATTATCTACAACATCTGCATATGTCAATCCTTCAAATAATGGAATATCAAAATTTACCTGTACCTTGAAGGGGGTTGCATGGCCTCCTGATGAAGATGCTTCTCCCGTGGGAAACTGTCGAAGGATCTGAGTGAAGTTGTCCATCATTTCGTTCCTTTGTCGCACGAGGGCTTCCTCGAGCAACATTTTAATAGGATCTCCTGCTCCATCATATTTATTTTCATCTCCCATGGGTTTTTTTCAGGCTCGACGCGATCGATCTAGTAATGGCTCTATTGGTTCGAGTCCCAACTTCTTGTACCCAGATCTTGTCGGGGACATGCACAAAGAAAAACAAATGAAGAGCAGACCGCTCTGATACCACTGATCCAGATTTAGGAGTGGAACGAACTGATTAATAGACTGAATACAATAAATAAAGAGATAGGAATCATAACACAAATATCCAGTGAACAATATCTTCTATTAAATAATGAAATAGGTTGAAACTGCATAATTGCAGAACTGAAACTTGCTCGAATGGTGGTAGCTATCTCTGAGAAGAGATGTGGCTGCTACGTGCATCTGTCTGAGCAAAATGGATTACAATGAGGCTCCAAAGGCCCTTTTCATATTACTCATGAATTCCAAAACCCTATACATCCAAAAACCTAACCCTAGAAGGTGAAACGACAAAAGTCATGTGGGCCCTATGGGTAAGTTGGTGTAATTTGGTACCTCAACTTCCTAGGGTCGTAACTTTTGCATATGACCTCTTTTTTAGGCGTGTGATAGCCCGTTGGAAAGGTATTTCAAAGAGCTACACATTCCATTGTCAAACTATGACTCTATCTATAGTCTGAATGTGGTGAGTCAAGAAAACAATGTTTAGGGCCCCAAAACATCCCTGGAAGTACAACAAGATGTGTTGACATGAAAAAATACAAAATAAACCAGTTGGATTAGGTGAGAGGCCACCCGTATCCACCTGGAGAATGTGGGAGGCTTCAAACAGCCCTAAAAGTGTAGAACTCACAATTATAAATCAGTACAGAAAGATGTGCTAAATAAAAAATGGACACGAGGAGCCAATTGGAATAAGTGGGTGGCCACCAATATCCACCTAGATCACTTGAGTAAGATATTTTGAAAGGAGATATTAAGAAGCTTAAGCCACCATTGTTTGATGGAGAGCATAGAAAGGGTGACTATGTTGAAGCCTAGTAGTTTGGCATGAGAAAATATTTCCATCTGCATGATTACTCATCAAACTTGGAAGCAAGAATTTACATATACCATCTTTAGAGTAAGGCTTCCATGTGGTGGGACTAGCTGAAGCAAGTCAAGAATATTGATGAAAAGAGAATTTCTTGGAAGCAATTCAAGAGAGATTTCTAGCAAAAATACTTTGTAGAGCATTACTATGACAATAAGATGCAATAATTCTTTGAGCTCAATCTAGGAAATATGACCATGGAGGAGTATGAGAAGATACTCCTGGAGCTTGTGAGGTACATGGACTTCATCAAGGACGAGAAGGTAAAAATATAGAGCTTCTTAAGTGGGTTTCCATCTTTTTACAAACATACAATACAATTTGATGAGCCTATAACATTGGAATAAGCCATGAGGAAGAATAAGTATTTGCATGACCAAAACAAGGAAAGGCCATCTTTCCAAATGACATGGGATGATAAGAAAATAGGCAAGATGGATCAAAGAAAGAAAGGATTCAAGTTGATTTTCATCGGAAACAAATCTCAAGCATATTGGCAAGGAAAACCAACACATGTTGAACATAAAATGACAAATTCCTTGGGGAAAAGGCTAGGACAACAACCCATAAAGTGGTTGGGGATGTGAAGGAGACCACTTCTACAAATATTTCCCTCACAAGGGAAATAGGATGAGGATTGCGCATAACATTTAGGAAAATGATACAGTGGATGGCATGGGAAGGAGTATGCCGAGGATTTATACAACCTTGGAAAACAAACAAGCAAATTTCCAATCCCACATGATTGAGATAGCCACTGGAACCAAGAGGAAATCAATGAACTTGTCAAATATTTCCTAGTAAGCATGAATGGAGTTAACACTAAGGCAGATTTGAATATCATGCCCCTTAGTTCATATGATTTCTTAATTGGTATGGATTGGATGGACAAGCATCGTGATATCCTAGATTGCCACAACAAGGCTTTCACATGCCTTGATGACGGAGGGAATTGAAGGACGATGCAAGGTATTCCAAGACATATATCTGTCAGATAAATTTCAGCATTGAAGTTGAAAATAAGTTTTAGAAATGGGTGCCATATATATGCAGCCCATATGGAAGAGCCAACAAGGGATAAGGAGCCAAATATTGAAGACTATCTAGTTTTGAAGGAATATGAAGATGTATTTGGGAGTTTCTAGGATTTCCACCAAAGAGAGTCATTGACTTCTCTATTGACTTAACGCTTAGAGCTGCAATTATGAGTTTGTGGTGGTGCCATTTGGCCTAAAAAATGCTCCAACTACTTTTATGTGTCTAATGAATGTAGCATTAAGAGATTACTTGGACAAATTCGTCATTATCTTCTTGGATTATATTCTTATCTACTCCAAGATAAAGGAGGAGCATGAGGAACATTTGAGGATGGTGCTACCTGTGTTGACAGGGAACCAATTGTATTCCAAGTTAAGAAAGTGCAATTTCTATCAAAGGAAAATCCATTATTCATGCCACATCGTCTTAGAGGAGGGAATCACAGTGTACCTAGAGAATATTGAAGAAATCAAAAGTTGGCTAGTGCCAAAGAATGTTTCGGAAGTGAGATCCTTTATGGGACTAGCTGGATATTATAGGAGATTCATTGAAGTTTTATTTAAGGTATCACATCCAATCACTTCATTGTTGAAGAAGGGAACACAGTTTGAATGGACTGCCAAATGTGAGAAGATTTTCCAACACTTGAAGGAGTTGTGGACCAGTGCACCTATTTTAAAGGTTGTGAATCCAAATGAGGATTTTGTTGTGTGCACATATGCATGTGAGGACAGGCTTGGCGGATTCCTTACACAAAATGGGAATGCCATATGTTATAAGTCAAGGACACTTAAGGAGCATGAAATAAATTATACTACCCATGAATTAGAGTTGGGAGGCATAGTTCATGCCTTAAAACTATGGAGGCATTATCTCATGGGTAGAAAATTTGAGTTGAAGACAAATCATAGTGGTTTGAAAAACTTGTTTGAACAACCAACATTGAATTTCAAATAGATTATATAGCTGGAATTTATCAGTGAATATGACTTCAAAATCAAGCACATCAAGGGAAAAGAGAATAAAGTGGTTGATTTACTCAATAAGAGGGTCCATGAAATGCATGCTACAACCATTAGCATGTATTGTTCATATTTAAAAAATATAATTTTGGAAGCTATAGCATTAGATTATCATTATGCACAGGTTACATAAGACTTATAGTATGAAAATATACGGTTTAAGTTTAAAGACTACATGCTAGAAGAGGATGGAATCCTCTTATTCGGGGACAAGGTTTATGTTCCTAAACCTTAGGACTTGAGAAATATAGTACTGAAATAAATGCAAAATGTACCATATGTTGGTCATTTAGGGTACTAGAAGACAATTGTAATAGTAAGAGGCTAGTATTTTTGGTCTGGAATGAAGAAAGATGTGGCTAACTATATAGTCAGGTGTATGGAATGTCAGAAGGTGAAGATTGAACATAGACATCTATCGAGATTGTTACAACCATTGCTCATTCATGAATGTAAATGGGAGGTAGTTACAATATATGTTATCACCAAGTTGTTAAGAACAAAAAGGCAACATGATTCCATCATGGTAGTGGTGGACAAGTTTACAAAGGTTGTACATTTTATTCCAGTGAAAACAACTCACAAGGCAACCGATATTGCAGAGATTTATATGAAGGAAATCGATAAGCTACATGGTGTTTCTAAGGAAATAGTGTCAGATAGAGATCCCAAGTTCACTTCTAATTTTTGGAAGTAGTTGTTTAAAGGATTTGGGACTAATTTGAATTTAAGTACAACATATCACCCAGAGTCAGATGGGAAAATAGAGAGGATTAACCGAATAATTAAAGATATGTTGAGAATGTATGTAATGGACAAGCCTTCTAGGTGGGAATACTATCTTCATTTGGATGAATTTGCTTAAAATAATGGGTATTATACATCATTGAATATGAACATGTTTGAAGCCTTGCATGGAAGAAAATTCAACAAGCCAGTGAGTTGGGATAACCCAATAGACAGAGAAGATATTGGGATAGAATTGCTAAGGGAAATGGAAGAGCGGATGGTAAAAATCGGGAAGAATTTAAAGGTTGCACAATATAGGCAAAAGAGTGATGCAGAAAAAAGCAGGACATACAAGGAATTCAAAATGGGAAAATGACGCAAACGCGCCACCGTCATGTCCGCTCCCACCAGGACCTTCTTTTCCTTAGGCCCGAAGAGCTAAATTGCTTCTTCAAATCCCTTATCAGGACTCTTCTACACCCACAGGATACTCTTTATGATCTCCCTTTGCCCTATCGAGAAATCGGACCTCGTAGGTTCGCGAGTCCTACAACCACCGGATCGGGTCTTACCAATCCCCAAACCCCGATGAGCATCCACCCACGTGTTCCTTGCTTTTATCGGGAATTTTCCCGATCGGGAAATTAGCCCTTGTGAGGTCGTGTATCACTTACCTTGCGGATTCCCGATTTTCGATCGGCGATGGAACCTCTGCACCCCTTAGTCCCCTCCGGCTAACTCTTTCCGCATGTGACCTGCTGGTCCACAAGACTACAGTCCTTCCCTTATCGGAGTTTTGGACTTCGCGGAATTGAAATGTGTAGAACTTACGCCCTTGGAATTCTCGATTCTCCGATTTCCGATGCCACCTGGCGTCAACTCCAGTGAGGGTTGACCCTTCGACACCTGTCCTCCACTATGGCGCCTATGGCCCACACTCCAGTGGTGATCGGGAAATCGCATTTCGGAATTTCGCGATTTTTGTTGCACAAATTCACAGACCCTTCCAAGTCCCGAACTCCGATGGGCGATGACACCTGTCCTCCACTGAATGCTATGAATGTGGGACCATCGCGTTTCGGTATTTCGCGACTTCTCTTGTCGTGAGTTTCTCGTCACCGAGAATCCCGAATTGTTGAACCCTGATGCACGTGCGATCTCTCTCCTCCACGTCACCTCTTTCCTGTCGCTCTGTCGGGTATCGCGAAATCGCAATTTCTAATGCAACGATTCCCTTGCATGCGAAAATCCCGAAATGCCGAACCCCGAACTCTTCAAGATCCTTGGACACGCGTCCTTCAGATTAACGGATCTGATCGCGTCGGGAAATCACGAATCGCGATTTCAATTGGCAAGTGTTTCACGACTCCGGAAATCCCGATATCCCGAACTCCGAACTATCCGGGATCTCTCTCCACGTGTCCCTGCAGAGATCAATGGCTGAGATTCTATTGGGAAATCACCGATCACGATTCCTATATGTAAGAGTTCTTGCCTTTGGAAATTCCGATGCTCCAAACACCGACTCGTCCAGATCTCCTGCCACGTGTCCTGTCCGAGATCAATGGCTATGATCCCTTCTCGGGATTTCGGGACTTCTGTTGTCCTGTTTCCCTCGACCTCGAGAACTCCGATTCTCCGAATGGTCGATGTCTCGACTGCTAAACCTCGTGTAGCTTCCACAGATCCGACGGTTGTCGGGTATCTGCCTCATATCTGACGGCTCAGATCTGTTCTCCCTCTCTGCGCTTCTCCTGAGGCTTAACCTCCATGTAACTCCTCCCAATCTGACGACTTTCGGGATTTCCTTCACGAGATCTGACGACTGTCGGTCCTTCTCTGTTGTGCGCTTCTTCCGGCGCTCCTCCTGGACGTGAACTATTCAACGTTCCAGATCTCTTCTTCCCACGATCTGACGGTTGTTGTGCTCCCTCGAGCTTTCGCACTTTCTTCCCTGCACTTAGAAGGAATTTAGATTTCCCAAGGCCTCGGCCTTGTCTTCTTTTCTCTGCGAACTCCTTGACCGTGAGCTTCGCCTGCGCGGGTATAAGCGCTGCCCTTCCTGAGCTTCTGTCCTCGAATCCTCAAAGGATTCTGGAGTCTGCACTCCTTGCAGAACCTCTGCGCACACACGGTGCTATCCCTCCTGAGATTATATAATCACTCAAGCCCCTAAGGGATTTCTGTCCTTCTTCTCCCTCAGATGGAGAATGAAATGGCTGCCCTCCTGGCTATCCTTCTTCTCAAGCCTCTTCTTGAGTGCTTCTGGGTATTCAGTAACCCAATGAAAGTTCCCTCAGTGGATACTTCCTTCAGATGACAGAACTCAAAGAGTTCTCTGTTCTCCTGTGCCTGCCTGTACACTTTCTCGACGCCCTCCTGGCGGAGTATCTCTTCCACAGAACGTTCAGTAGCTCTGGGTTCCTTCTGTGCACCCTTTGCACTTGCTCGATGCCTCCTGGCAGAGCTTCTCAGAATCCTCAGTGATTCTGGTCTTCTCCTGAACTCACAACAAAGTTCTTCTTCTGTGCACTCCTTGCACAGGCTCAATGCCCTCTTGGCAGAGCTCCTACAGAACTCCTAAGAGATTCTATCTGCAACTGTGTTTTAGCTACACAGCCTCATCTCCTGAGGTGTTCAGTAACCTCAAAGGTCTTCTTCTCTCCTGAGTTTTTGATCTCAGTCCTGTGCCTCAACACGTCTTCATCTGACTCCTCAGATTTCAAAAGTGCACTCATGCACCGGTATTCAGAGTCTGCAACACTCTATCATGCCCTCCAGACATGAAACCCCAAAGATCCTCAACCTGAGATCAAACAAACTCCCTACAATTGCATGATAACAACACACAAACACAACATATAATGAACACTTACAGGCATGCATATAAGACAGAACATATGCAGGAAAAACTGCTTCTGTTTATATTAAAAATGACAAATGTCTGTTTGTACAAGGGTGTTCTCGAGCTCTCCCCAGCTCTTCTCTTCTCTATCTCTTCCACAAAATGAGATATCCAAAATCTCTTTTACCTGAGGGGCTCTTTGAGCGCTTCCCTCCAGGTCTACCTACCTTATTCAATTATAATCAATGGTTGTCTAGTCCAGCATCTGGATCTAGATCTCAACCGATCTTGGCATTTAAGCCGATCCTATCTAATGCTTGCTCAAAGGCACGACTTCTATGGCTCACCAGCCTAAGACATTAAATTACATTCAATTCAAATTCAAATGAGGCTGTGCCTCCCTTTCAACTATGAATGCATGCGCGCTGACGTGGTTGGCTGACTGGATGGCATGGAGCGATGCTCCTGCATCAGAAAACATGTGCTTTTAAAAGTGAAGGCTAAAAGGAGCTCATAAGATTGGGAAGTTTCCCAAAGTTGGTAGTGAGATATTGTGGGTCATTTGAAGTTCTAAAGAAGACAAGATCAGTTGCATACATGCTTGCATGCAAGAGAATTCATAACATGTTTCTTGTTTCTTTATTGAATAAATATGTGCATTATTATAACCACATGATTGATTGGGTTGTGATCCAAGTGGAGCACGAAGGAGACTTTTAGGTGGACCCAATGCACATCCTAGACCGGAAAGTCAAAGTGCTTTAGAAACAATCCATTGGCCATCATCCTAGTAAAGGTCCAAGGGACTTGCTATGGTCCTAAATATTCCACGTGGGAACACGAGGAGACCATGTGGGAGGAGTACCTGCAAGCTTTTGCAAATTGTGAAGAAAATTGAATGTACATTTGTAGATAAGTGTGCAAGACTCCATTTTCGAAATTGGAGTTCCTGGAGCCACAACTTAGAGACTTCATGATTGATATGTGTTGAAGCCTTGGAAGGGAAGTGGTACAATCTAAGGGACTGTTGTACAAAGAAGGGGGTACACTTCCTTGAGTTGTGCAGGTTGAGGGGAACGAGAGATTGTTGGTTTGAATTGTTGCAGAAATTGTGAACTTACAAAGTATTGAGTACTATGATGTAAAAAATTTCACATGTATACCAATATGGTGATGTGCTCGAGGGTGGTGAATATTTCAGGGGGGATGGGAATGTAACATCCCCATTTTTAATCCTCGGTTTAGAGATGTACAATGTAAATATGATGTATGGTTGTGGGCCCCACGATGTAATATGTACATTGTATATAGAAATAATAAAATAAAATGTAACGTTGGCTTTAGACAACATGGACGGAGTCATGGGGGTTAAGTTTCCACAAGATACGGGGGGTCCAAGGGGGGAATTACCCATGTTTATTAATCCCATGCCACTTTCTAAAATTATTGTTTTGCAAGAAATTTCTATTTTCCTTTTGAGTGTATCAAAGCCACAATCATTGAATAAATTTAAGAGGGTTGGTGTGAAAAGTCACCTCACATAGTTATTGAGAACATGGGGTTGAGTACAATCAACAATAGGGAATGTGAGAGTCAACTTTCATGGGTAAAAGGGAAATTCAAATGGGTATTGTAGGCAGTTTTTATAAATAGTTTTTGGGACAACAAGAGTGTGTTGAGTGTTGGAGCTTGAAGATAGCCATAGTAGGTTTTGTGGGAATCTTATTGGAGTTTCAATTGCATGAAGAAGCAGGTTGTTAGTCTTGTAGAGTGAGATTTATGTGTATGAGCTAGTAAGTTTGATGTTGTGAGATTTTCCTATTGTAGCTGGCATCCTTGGAGTTCCCAACAAGAGATATTTCCTAGATAAACTATGCTAGAGCCTTGGAGGGAAATGGGATAGCCTAAGGGACTGCGTGGTAGAAAAGGGGATCCCATTCCTTGGGTTGTGTAGGTTTAGGGGAAAGAGAGTTCGCGAATTGAGATGGTTGTAGGAGATCATCTTGTTGTGGGTTATTTTTGGGTTGAGAGTGGACAATAGACACCCTTAGGAAACATCCTTTCGTGTGGATTCATAGCCCCAACTTGGGGGTGACTACTTTTTGAGATTTGGAGCAACAAGGCTATAGTTGGGTGGAACGTTCGACCTCTGCAACTTGTTGCACATTTGTTTCAAAGATAAGTGTTTTATTTCTATACATTGTCTTTAATTATGGGTTTTAATTGTTGTGCATTTTACTTTGTTATTTGAGTGAATTAATGATTTTTGTGCATGTTTAATAGAATTCATTTATGCTTTTAAATAATAATGTTAAAATAATGGACGTTTTTAGCATGTTGCACGCATTTTAGTTTAACAGGTATATGAGTTTTCATTGGGTTAGTAGCAGGGGTGCTATAAGGAACATTTTGTTTTGCTACAACAGAATTATTGTCCTCTTATTTGTTGGTTATGTGTTATATTCTTTGCATGATTGTAATTCCATCCCCCCTGCCTCCGAGAAATTTTTTTGGGGGGTTTATTCACCAACTGTTTGGGTGGTTTTTCGCCTTTAGTGGGGGTGGTTTTTTCGCCTTTAATTGTTTAGTGGTTTTAGATGTTGTGACATCCTATATATATATTGTATTGTAAACAATTAAGTTGTATGATGATGAATAAGAATTAAAGGTGTGGCTCTAAGCAGGTTGTTGGTTTTCTTGGTTTGAATTTCCAACGTAAATCTCTGTGTATATGTGTGATTGCAATTGTTTTCTTTTCTATTTTTTAAGAATCTATGTGTGCATTGCATTACTATAAAATGTTTAAAACTTACATTTAGTATCAGACCAAGGTTATTGGTTTTAGGGGGATGTCTTTGTGGCTAAGGGTTTGGCTCAGGTCTGTGATAAACCTTGTTACAGTGGGAACTCTATGGTATAAATTCTTGTGGTGAAAAGAAATGATGAACAATTCAAAAAAAGAGATCGAAAAATTTAATGGGAAAAGTTTTGAGTTGTGGAAGCTTCAGATGGAAGAAATTTTGGTATACAAAGATCAATGGATCGTTGTGGATTCAGGCACTGCACCTACGAAAATGTCAACAAAAAACTAGAAAATTTTGGATTCAAAGGAAAAGAGAATTATTTAATTGTGTCTCACGGATTCAGTATTACTGAATGTGTCAGGGGAAGCTACAACCAAGGCATTATTGGATAATTTAGGGGCTTTTTATTAGTCTAAGTCCCTAGTAAAAAATTTATTCATGTGGAATAAGTTGTACAACCCGAGGATGAAAGATGGAGACTCGGTGACAGAGCATCTGATTGCCTTGAATACTGTGGTAAGTCAGTTATTGTCTTTTGATATTAAGATTTATGATGAAGATAAGTGTATCAGTTTATTGTGCTCTTTACCAAACTCATGGGATAGTCTTGATGTAGCCATATGTAGTAATGCAACTTTTTTAAGCTTCGATGTTGTGATCTCATATGTGTTGTCAGAGGAGACGAGGAGAAAAAACATGGAAGGACATAGCACATATATCTTATTTGTAAGAGGACGCTACTAGGAAAGAAAAAAAAAATCCTCAAGTGGGAAATCTAAATCTAGAGGAAGATATAAATCTCATGGAAAATTCATAAAGGTATGTTGGAGATGTGGAAAAGAAGGGAATTACAAGAAAAATTGTAGATCCAAAAGTGCTGAGAGAAAGAAGGGATCTGATGATGCTCCTTCGATAGAAGCAAAAACCTCCACAGATGAAGGAGGGGATGTGTACTTGGCTTCTTCAAGCACACATTTAAATAATGAGGCATGGTTGGTCGACTCGGGTGCATCCTTTCATATGACTTCTCACAAGGAGTGGTTTTGTGAGTATGAAAGGTATGATGGTGGTGATGTTTTTCTAGGAGGTGACTCGATAGCCAAAATCTTAGGATGAGGAAAATTTATTTATAAGATAATGGTTGGTAGGATTAGAACACTCCCTAGTGTTATGCACATCCCAGGATTGCCCAAATTTTTTATTTATGTAAGTAAGATGGATGATGCAGGTGTAAAAACAATGTTTGAAAAAGAAACACGCAGGATGGTTCGAGGAGCAATGGTGTTGTTGAGGGGAGTTTGGATTGGAACTATGTATAAGATACTAGGAGTCACTATTAGACATGAGTGCAACAGTTCCATTGTTCCTGATATTGGAGTTGAAGACGGAAAAAATCCTACAATCTCTAGAGAAAATACTATGTTGTGGCATCAAAGATTGGAACATATGAGAGAGAAGGCCTTCGATTACTACATGGTAATGGTATGGTTGAAGGTATGTACAATTTCCCTCTAGTTTTTTATTTCTATGAACATTTCTTATATGGAAAGTAGAATTGCATAAGATTCCTCTCTGGTGTTATGAGGGCAGGGAGAGTATTATAGTTGGTGCACAATGATGTGTTTGGACTTGTGTCAGTTCCATCACTGGGTAAATATTTGTACTATGTCTCATTCATAAATGAATTCTCAAGGAGTACATGGATTTATTTCCTCGTGGACAAATTTGAAGACTTTGACAAATTTAAATAATTTAAGGCTCTTGTGGAAAATCAGACAGAGAAGAAAATTAAGGTGTTGATGATATATAATGGTGGAGAATTCTATGGGAATGAATTCTAGGAATTTTGTAAAAAATGTAGTATAGAAAGGTAGAAGACCACTCCATACACACCTCATCATAATGGAGTTGCAAAAAGGATGACCAGGACGTTTATGGAAAAAACAAGGAGCATGCTCAATGGTGTCGGGTTAGGATAGGAATTATGGGTAGAGGCAACAGATATTGCTTGCTACTTGGTAAATTGATAAAATTTAATAGCATTGGATGATAAGACTCCACATGAGGTATGGACTCGAAGGAAACCCTCTCTTACACATCTCAAGGTGTTTGGATGTGATGCTTATGTACACATTCCAAAGGAAAACAATAGTAAGTTGGATAAAAAGGGTGGAAAGTGTATCGTTATTGGCTATAAAGATGGTCTAAAAGGTTATAAGATTTGAAACCTAGAAACTAAGAAGGTAGTGTATAGTCAAGATGTGGTATTTAGAGATATCAAAGATGTTGTCAAATAGGAAGTCCTACCAAGGGAGGAATAACCAAAGAAAATATATTTTCAATTGAAGGATAATGAATCAGACTCTATAGAAGAACGAGAATAAGAAGAAGAAGAGTTGCATACTTCAGTATTGAGGAGATCGGTTCAGGAAAGAAGGAAACCAGAAAGGTATACTCCACCTTATTTCTATTCAAATTATTCTTTTTTTATTACTGATGATGATCCTAGAAATGTTAGGGAGGCAGTGGATTCATAGGATGGAAAACTATGGAAAAAAATACATGGTAGAAGAAATGTCATCCTTGGAAAAGAATGAGGCTTGGGATCTAGTGGAGTTGTCGACTAGAAGAAATCCCATTGGTAGAAAATGGGTGTTTAAGAAGAAGTTTAAAGCAAAACGAAAAGTGGAGAAACACAAATCTCGGTTAATAGTAAAAGGTTATTCCCAGGTAGAGGGAATTGACTTTGGTGAATTTTTTTCTCCAATTGCCAAGTTAACCTTTATTAGATATCTTTTATCTATTGTTGTTGCTTTTGATTTTGAAGGAGAACATATGGATGTGAAGAGAACATTCCTACATGGGGATTTGGAAGAAAAAATATACATGAAGTAGTTAGAAGGCTTTGCAGTGAAGGGAAATAAAGAGATGGTATGTAGAATGAAAAAGTCCCTATCAGTTAAAGCAATCACTAAGGATGTGGTATCGAAAATTTGATACTTATATATTGGGACTTGGATTCACAAGGAGAAAAGGCGATCATTGTGTGTATTTCAATTTAGTAGGTGATCGTCTTATTCATTTGGTCTTGTATGTGGATGATATGTTGTTGATATGAAACGACAAGGAAATTATCTAGGATGTGAAAACTCAGTTGTCCTCTAAATTTAACATGAAATATCTTGGTGCTGCAAAATTTATTTTGGGCATGGAAATTTAAAGAGATCGGGAAAACAAGAAACTCTGGTTGAATCAGAGAAAATACATTGAGTCAAAATTGTAGAGGTTTAATATGCAGGAATATAGATTGGTCAAGGTTCCTATTCATGTAGGTGTAAATTTATTTGGAAATCTGTGTCCCAAGACACATGAAGAGGAAGAGGACATGTCTAGTTCTCTATCCGCTGATGTGGTTGGCAGTTTGATGTATGCAATGCTCTATACTAAAGTAAACAGTGTACATGTAGTGTGAGTTTTGAGAAGGCATATGTAAAAAGCAGGAAAGGAGCATTGGAAAACAATAAAGAGGGTTTTCAGGTATTTGTGTGGTACTACTAGTTATGGATTGTGCTACCAAAGAAGACCAATATTGGATGGAGTGTTGGACATACATGGATTTTTTGATGCAAACTAGGATGGAGATATGGATCACAAAATATCTACAAGTGGGTATGTGTTTAAGCTATTTGGAGGAGAAATCAGTTGGATGAGCAAAAGACAGTCTGTAGTGGCACTCTCAACCACATAAGTTGGATAGTTGGCAACCACTCATGCAAGCAAGAAAGTATTATGGTTACAAATATTGTGTTCAAGTATTGGGTTGGTACAAAAAGCTGTAAGGATAGATTGTGACAGATAGATTGCAATCTTCCTGGTGAGGAACCCAATTTATCATTCTAAGACAAAGCATATCGATGTTCAATATCATTTTTTCAGATACATGGTTGAAGAGAAGAAGGTGTTGTTGGTGAAGGTGGACACTTTGGAGAATGTTGCAAATCCATTAACAAAATATGTGAACACTGAGAAGTTCTCTTGGTGTAGAAAATCAATGGGCATTTATGCCCCAAATTGTTGATCATGAAAGCCTGTGCCCCCTGTATACAAATAAAAAAACAAGTGGGAGAATGTTGGGTATGTGTTATATTCTTTGCATTACTATAGGTCCCCCTATTTTCTAATTGTTTGGGCGGTTTTTATCCTTTGGTAGTTTAGTGGTGCATGGTATTTCATCCCATGGTTTTCTAATTCCAATAAATAATTAGGGTTGTAGCATAATCCAAGTCAATCGGTTAGGGGTTTTGGATGTCACGAGATCATATATATTGTATTGTAAACAATGAAGTTGTATGATGATGAATAAGAATTAGAGGTGCGGCTCTAAATAGGTTGTTGGTTTTCCCGGTTTGAGTTTCCAGGGTAAATATCTGTGTATATGTGTGATTGCAATTTTTTTCTTTTCTATTTTTTAAGAATCTATGTGTGCATTGCATCATTGTAAAAGGTTTAAAACTTACATTATCATATCAATTATGGGATTCCATTGCGCCACTTTGATGGTGGCTAGCTGGATGGGTGGAAGCTACTCTAAACAAATTAAATCAATAGGGATTTAAGGGTATGGGTATCCCAAACCTACACATTCACATTGACATGTTTATGTTTTCGTCTACTATGATCTATAAACATATTGTTCAATTTTGCAGTTTCTCATGCGAATATGCTTTCCAAGTACATTTGATTTATTAGCAGTATGTATGGACCTATGCGAATGTGTTTTCCAAGTAGATTTAATTTACTAGTGGAAATAAAATTTGGGAGAATGTCATAATTTTATATAAATAAATAGTTTAAAATTTTCTTATTCGAATACTTGGTGAATTTTTTGTCAAATTGATTTTTGAACTTTTGAATATTTTAGTACCATATTGAATTTGAATTTGAATTCAAACTCAAACTTGGTAAATATGTTGCCAAGACAAGTAGGACAAACAGAATGAGAAAGTTAGTCTCGTGGGGATTAAGTAGCACCTTGTAAGTTAGTTAGTCAAGCTAATGTTGTCGATCGATTAGATACGAAAATAATGGATTAACCTTTGAGTATTCAGAGAGCACATTAGCTATTTGTCAACTTAGGATCAAACAAAAAGATATTCTAGCCATTCATCCCTATTATTGTGATGGGAAGATTGAGCTGCATATGGTGCTCATCCGAGGATGGCATATCAATAATCTCATGGAAAAATGGTTCAAACAAGGAGGTGTGAGGCCTACATCAAAGCATTCAAAAAAATCCAAAGTTACACATGTAGAGACTATTGTTATATATTTATTACCTTTTGTTTGCTTAATAAAATTGTAGGATGGTATGCACTGGTTTTTGTTAACATTTTAAGCCATTTCCATTTTTTTCCAAACCTTATAAACAACAACTTATCAAATTATTTGGTGATTAAATAAATTTTATCTAAAAATTATATCATTTATATTCAGATTTTTAAATCATATAAGTTACCAATATATCTGGTAATTAAATTACATTCATAAAAAAATATTATATTTATTTCGATCCATGCTTGCCATGATTACAAGGCCTTGCCCCAAGGGAATCAAGAGAGTCGAACTTATGACCAACAACAAGAATGAAAACTCATGTCTGAGCTCTAGACCAATTGAACTAACCCTCGAAATTTTAATAACAATATCATATGTATCATTTATAAAAATTAATAAAAAAAACTCAAAAACTATTAAAAAAAATTAATAATAATAATAATATTTTAGTGAAATATTTTGTTTTTCATAATAATATTTACATAATCTTAATTAAAATTTCATGATATTTGTAAGAGTAATTATTATAACTTAAACAATAATATATATTGAATATTTTTAAAATTTGAAAAACACATTTATAAAATTAATTAATGATACAAAAATTTATTATATATTAGGGAAAATATTTTATATTTAAACTAAAAGTATAAATGTATGTAGAAATATAATTATAAATTAAATTATATTTTTTAATAAAAAAATTTAATTTAAATTTCTTAATTAAAAAAAAACTAAATTTCATTAAAAAAACATTGGTTATCTTTCATTAGTAAGAAAAAAATGATGAACCCTCATTACATAATGAACCTTTTTAAGGCGTCAAACACTCTTGTTCAAAGTTAACATATGTATAAACTTTTGTTGTTTCACCATGGTTCATGTTAAATGTGTGCACACACATTTATGTTATTTGTCCTCTCCTAACTCTCAACACAACATTTTCCAATGAGATGGACTTTGGATTGGTTTTCTTTGTTTTTTCTTATTCATTTCACATTTTCACATTAAAGACAAGTTGTTTCTTCTTGTTCAGGAATTGAATCAAATACGATGAACATACAAACAAATAGTAAAGTCCAAAAAAAATGTTTTTCACAATTCACTTTTCTCTAAAGTTCAACAATAAATATATATGTAATGTAAATGGGAAAGACACCTTTCATGAATTCAATAAACATATATGTAATACAATTGAAAAAAATACTTTTCACAATTTTCTTTGTTTTTTCTTATTCATTTCACATTTTCACATTAAAGACAAGTTGTTTCTTCTTGTTCAGGAATTGAATCAAATACGATGAACATACAAACAAATAGTAAAGTCCAAAAAAATGTTTTTCACAATTCACTTTTTTCTCTAAAGTTCAACAATAAATATATATGTAATGTAAATGGGAAAGACACCTTTCATGAACTCAATAAACATATATGTAATACAATTGAAAAAGATACTTTTCACAATCAACCTTTCTTTTAAATTTAATAATGTTCATATCTATAATGCAAATGGGAAAAACACTTTTTTAGGAAGTCAATAAATATATATGTCATGCAATCTAGAAAGATAGTTTTCACATCAAACTTTCATCTTAAGTTAAAGATGGATATATATGTAATACAAAGGGGCAAGCCAATTTTTATTAGAGCTCAATGAATATATACAAGGAAAACATAGATCCACTTGTTCCTCTAAATATTTTGATGGACTTTTCAATCAAGTTCAATAAATATATCTATAATACAAATGGGAAAATTACTTTTTACAATAAATTTCCTATTTTTCATGATCTATTTTCCTTTTAAGTTTAATGAATATATATAATGAAAATGTGGTTGGATCCCCTTCTTCAGAATACTATGATGAGCTATATAATCAAACTCAATAAATATATATGTAATACAAATGAAAAAGATAATTCTCATCATTTATTTTCATGTTAAATTTAATGATGAATGTGTGTATGATGCAAGTGGGAAAAACACTTTCGGAAAGTATATAAAACACCCTAAGGCAACCTTCATATTTTTTCTAATCAATTCTTTGTACTTGTGGTAGATTTTCATTTGATCTACCAACCATTTCGTGTACATATAGAAATTAAATTTTGTTTTGTTGGTATTTATATCATACACAATGAGAGTTTTTCATGCTCTAAGTTTGATGTTTTAAAACAAAATCATTTGTACATACGCCTTCTCGCTCTCTTGGATCATGCGTTAAAAACAATTGTGAAGGAAATTAAAATTAGGTTAGTCGTGAAGATCTAATGATTAATGATGGAATGGGTATACCCACATTCACCATCCATCTGGAATACTTAAAAGACTAGTCTGTTCAACTAAATCAAGGTAACATTTGAATAAAATCATGACCTAAATAGCAACCAAGGGTGAATAATTCATAAGTTTAAAGTGAGATTATGGCCTCTTGGTTGAATAATATCAATCCACAACACTTGGTTTTCAATTGGATTTTAGCTATAAGAAATTTATTGATATATGATTGAAAATGACATACGCACTGTAAGAAAATTTCCATGTCGCCACGTCGGTTTCTGGAATTTTGAGATTAAAGTTTTCATCTGACAAGTTTTTTCCAGCCTTAATATATAAAAAAATTGATTTGAGGGAAAATAATCCCACGAGCTACTCTGAATATGATGTTATAATGCTTTTTACAATAAAGGATTCAATGATTTTCTTGATTTCCTCCCATCAAACAAAGATGCATATCATAATCGAACAAGATAAATCTATAAGCAACAATGACATTTAAAGAAAGAAATCAATAAAGAGGTTGTTAAAGAATGTCATCAAATATACTTATATGATTTTCATGATCAACAGAGCTAGTAAACCCTTCAAATATCTCAAAACCTAGAAACCCAATAGCCCCTATAGAATGATCAAGCTAAACTTTTGTGTTTCTTGAAATTGGATGAAATAAAGTGTCACACCCTTGAAATGCCTCAAAACTGAGAAATCCAACCACCTATATAGTGTGATCAAGCTAAAAAAAATTGTTTCTTGCAACGAGATGAAACAAAGTGACACATCCTTGAAATGCCTCAAAACTGAGAAATCCAACAACCTCTATAGCGTTATCAAGCTACACTTTTATGCTGATTGCAATAGGATACAAGGGAATAAACACGTAGCACTATTGCACAAGGATAAATCGTGGAAGTGGAGGAGTTCAATAGTGGAAAGCACTAAGCACTTCATAGTAGATGCATAAATGACATGACAGAGTGCATAGATGCATTAGATCTACTTTTGTTTGTGTTATTTAAATTGAAGTCCATTCAATTGGTCCTACAAACTATGCTGCCTAAGTGAGAACAAACGAACGACAGCCATATGTCCATGCATGTGAGAATTGTTGAGAATGGATCATTATAGTCTATGATATAAACAATTAACTTTTCCATGCACATCATTCCATAAATAAAAATATTCCATACACCCATAAACATATTTCATATTTACATGTTCAACTCAAAAACAATTGTTGCTTTACGATATTCAATATCACTTCTCTACTCTCACCTACAATATTTGCCTAAAGAAGATATTGTAATAATGAGGATAGGTGTTATTATGTCATTGAGAAGATTTGTATTGCAATTTTCTTTTGCATGAGAATTTTTTAATAATAAATACTACTAGGTACTCAAGTTGAAACACAATTTTAATTATATGAAGTTGTTTTTATATAATCACAACACACCATCATTATGAGATGAACAAATTTTGTGCTAGACTCAAATTTTATTCATTTCATTATTTTTTTAGTTAATTCTAATTTTCTGGAAACCACGTTTTCCACATGCCTTTCACACATCTACACTGACTAATTACAGTTGTGACCAACCACGCTTGACATATGGTTGGGTGTCATCATATTTAATTGTGTTACTTTACGTACAAATGAGTGTAATATTCTTCATCATTGACATGTTTTCAATACCTAAGATTTAATTAGCCAAAGAGATGGATTGCCACATTTCACATTATGTAGGCATGTTGAAGTAGGGCATCCTTGGATGTTTAATCACAAGAAACTGTAGGGCTTCATCATTAAACCATGTCAACCAAGATTGTTTTTTGGGAAAAACCCTTTCATCTCTTTTCACCACCTATAAAATCGTTTGATTATTGTTTTTTTTAATCTTAAGAGGAATTTGATAACTATAAATGGAAGATGCCACCCAGATTGGGTGATAGGGAGGCGAGTTATGACAAGGTAGGGGCCTTGGGACCTACCCCCACTTAGCAGCCTATCAAACCCCCTCGATCACCCACATCACCTGCCTACATCACCTTAATTCAATGCATAACCCCAAGCGTTCATTTCCCTACAAGTGAGTGTCCTCACCTCGGGTTGTTCTCATTCGCTTTGTCCTGGTGATGGGTCTCTGGAATCCCTCACACTCATAGTTCATTATGGTGTAGAACGACACCAACCTTGCTCATCCATGGTAGTACTCTCCCTAGGTTGTCTATTTCAGCTTCCCCCCTGATCACTTTTCTAATTGTTTGTCCTTGGATTTCCTCTCGTTCCGCCCTTGCTTGGCCTCTGGACTGCTCTCTATCACTTTCTGTGTCGCCTTCCCTGCTGCTTCCATTCCCCATATCCTATCTAACCCCTGCTCCCTCATCCCTCCAACGCCACACATTTCTCAATGTCAACAAGCTTGAAGCCATAGAGACAGCTCCCTATCCCATTAAACCCAAGTTGTTGTTTCTCAGGCTACTGAATTTTATGAAGCTCACACTTTGCTGGAAGTTCAAGCCGAACTAGATCTGGTTGAAAAAGATGCTTGATTTCCCATGCACGTCATTTACAATGAGGTGGTCAATGAGAACATAGGTTTGTGGGTCCCTGATCCAAGTTCCTACTAAGCCAGAGCCACCCTCTACTAAAAACCAGTGGGCATCTATTGGATCCTCAAGACACTCATGGGTAAAGTCCTTGTGGAAAGGAACGAAGCCCATCAAGAAATTCTCTTCCAGTTGGATGATGTTCAAATATAATTGCGGGAAATGGACCAAAAGATCAACAAGAATGTTGGAAAAGAAGAAATAATAGTTGGAGACAATATGGAGCATCCCCAAAAATATGCACCTCCTCCGGCAGAGTTCTTTGGTCTGCCCCACTAATTTCTCTTGCTATCTTTACTAGTTTTTTGCTTTTTCAGTTATAGAGGTCCGGAGGCTTTTGCTCGACCTCTCATTAGCTATCATGATAACTCTAGATATCAATGAGGCATCTATAACACTAGCTTTGTTTTTAGACAATGTAATTCACTGTTTTTTGTGCTTTTAAGATCCAAAGGACATCACAAAATGCTCTTAGGTTGCTAGTTTGGTTTCCCCAGTGGATTTTAAAATTGTCATGAAAATAAGTTGAATAAAAACAATTTAAAAAATAAAATTTATTTTCCAACATACTTTGCATTCTGTTTGACATTCCCATCCCCACTTCTGAAATATGCTAGTTATTATATTCATTGATGGTTAAATAACTTTGATTTTCATTAATGTTTATTCTTAAATAATTTGTTTATAAAGTTTAATTAAGTT
>ML794040.1:163642-199078 GCA_009831015.1 Picea engelmannii
AATTTTTTAAATATAAATTTTAATTCTTTAATTAATGGATGATTATATTTGAGTCTTTCTTATAATTATTTAAAAAAATTAAAAATAAAACAACAACAACACTCGTGAATTGTCCCTGCTTCTTTATTATACATCTAACATGGTCTGTTGGTAATAAATTGCAAGCCATTATTTGGTCGTGCGTAACAAATTTGAGGCAACAAAACTGATCATCAATTGCGGATAATCCAAACCGACCAGCATGCTTCATCAATGGAATGTTTTGTATAGACGTATTTCTTATTCATATTAATTTGGTTATAGAAAGTTCGTTTTCAGATACGAATCTCAAATTTAGGATCACAATCCAAAGGCTCGCAACTTAGTCCCAACTTAAAAGTTAATAAACACAACTTACTTATAAGCAGAGGAATTATGCTCTAAATTTTATGAAAAACAAGTCTATAAAATAATATTGTTGTTGTGAAACCAAAATGATCTGGTATCCACTTAAATCCACGTGAAATTTTCAGACCTTCAGTGTTTTTACATAGTATATTATTAAAAAAACTTTTATTAAGCAACAATCTAAACAAGATGCTTATCTTGCTCTTGAATTTCCACCCTCAAATTTTCTTTTGAGGCCTCTTGCAAAATACCAACAATTCCAATGGAGAGTTGAATATACAATATATTGTTGGGCTTAGACTACCTCCTTTTGCATTGTTTCACACTTTTATTGATCTCTACCAACTCATACATCACACACTGGTGCTTCCTACACGGAGCCATCTTTCCTATAGTCCCAAGGATGTTTTAAACTAGATGTGTGTCACCTAGAATACTGAGACCTATTAGAGAAACTATAGATTGTTCACCAATCACATTCAATGGAGTAAGACAATTAAAGCAAGCTCTTGAGGTTGAACCACCAAAGCCAGTGGCAAAGGGGAGGTAAAAAACTACTCTCCTAGTCCACCTTTCAATCAAAATAAAACCACACATGGAGGGGAGCTAGACTGACATGTTCTTATTAATTGAGAGCACCGTCAAAGCTTGCAACATATTAATGACCATAACACATAGTCCTTTCAAGCTAGAGTATAGCACACATAATTTACCAAGGGATCAATGGAGAGTAATGTCATGAGAGAAGAGTATAATGAAGAGCCCCATCCCCCCACTTTTCCTTAATTGATCTTCACTCACAGATTCCCCATATTTGCAAAAATATTAGCATCTTTATGTGCTCGCAACACTTAAAAAAGTGAAATTTCTTCAAAATTGTGGGATAATCCTATGATTCTTTGAACCAAATGGGATACGTAAATATTTTGAGGAGTAGAATATTGTAAGATGTCTCTTATAATGATTGAGACTAGTGGACTATAGTTTCATTATGCACACCTTGCTCCTTAAATAAATACTTTTCAATCCTTAGTACCCATGGAAATTTTATTTTTATATTTTCTTTGAGATGAAATATGATCCCTCCACCTATCTCTCCTAATAATTGTGATTATTTTCATAATATAATTCAACATCAATAATTATATTATTTTTATAATATCATTCAACATCAATAATTATATTAATAATAATGAATAGCATTGGTATTTTTTTTATACTCCAATGTTTCATAGGACACATTGGAATATTTCGTTAGATCAGACCTCTAAACTTTTGTCAACAAATGAAAAACATTATGATAAACATTATTTCAAATTTCATCATTTATATGTCATCCTATTTATGTAAATAGGATTTTTATAATACTTAAAAATCAACATATAGTCATATGATTTTGTCTATATTGCAATCTAATATTACTAGATTTTGTTTTTTCAAATAGAAAAAAAGATCTTATATTAGATCATATAGAGTTAAATGTACATAATCAGTCCAAGATTACATTACATATGTTGTTCATATCATATATGTACCTCCCCAACAGACAGTAAAACTATAATATAGTGTCTTATCTAAAAACAAAAAACCTCATATTATGGTATTTTTACAAAAAACACAATCTTCAATCGATTACAAAACATAATTTATACTATTGTCATTCTTTCAAAATGTTTTGTATGAGTTCACATCCCTTTTGCATAAAAAAGGACACCTTCATCCATCTATAATGCTTGCTTTGACAGTTGATCATCTTCCTTGTTGAATTCCCTATAAATATGTTGTACTTTCAAAGTCTGAAACTTTTCACTTAATTAGCGAATTCTTGTCATCCACGGCTATAAATTGATCACCTGCAAATTATTTTTAAAGGAAAACCAATCAACTATCACTTTTGAGTCTCCAACCAACTGTAAGCAAGAAACTTGTTTGTAATGAGCAAAGAACAAGATACTCCATAAGGCCAAAACTTCACCCCTTGTATTGGTTCCAGAACCACAATTCATTTTAATACTGAAATTACCAAAAAATGGGTAGTTTAGTATAGATCTTGCACCACATCTCAATCCCCCACATTGAGAGGCTCCATCAAAAGAACCAACGACCATATTCCAATCTAATAAGGGAGGCCTAACAATTCTAATATTCTAAGCAGAATGGACTTTTTCTATTTCACCCATATCTTGCAAAATTCTATTGCAAACCCTGGACAGAGACAAATTATGATCTTCAAAAAAATCATTTTTTTGTCTCTATATCTCCCAACAAATGAAACAAGGTAATTCCTTCCAATAATCCATCTCCTTTATCTAATCATGGAAACATTCACATAAAATGCCATTTTTCCATTCTATCTATAGATGAAAAACATTTAAGAGAGACTTACATACTTCCTTAGAGAAAAAACACTCAACCATAAAATGTTTTAGCGATTCCTCCCTTTCTCCACACAACACACATCTACTAGGACCAAAAAAACCTTTTTTTGACAGATTATCCCAAGTTAATAATATGTTTTCAAACATCAACCAACAAAATAATTTTATTCTCAAAGGAATCTGCCACTTCCAAATCTATAACATCCATTCCTCTTAAGCAAACTCATTATCATCTAAACATTGTACCTCATAGGCCTGCTTTGCAGTGACTTTCCCTCCTTTATTATCCCAAGACCACACTAAAGAATCATTCTCAATAGTTAGAACAAACCCAGAAAGTTTTAATCCCTTCACATATCTCTCCCATTCCTCTTTCTGTTCTCTAGTAAGACCAAGCATCTCTGCACTTTTCCAGTTAAAAACATTCAAACCACCAACATCTGGAGAAGCTACCTGAGCCAAAAAAATTATTCCTTTTGAAAGAAAGTATTTACTAAATTCATAGTCAGTTTATAAAAAGATTGAGCTTCAATCAAGGGATCCACACCTAGTCTAATATCCCAGCCATTCCTCGGCTTCCATACAATCCAATCTGTAATGATAGGCAATGATGTAGTGAGAGCTCTTCAACAGTTTGATATACCTTTAAAATTATTTCTCCCTTCCCTAAACCATTCCACTACAGATTTTTTCTTCAAATACTTTTTAAGAATCACTTCATGCCAAAGACCTGGAATCATTAGACTCCTCCATAAGCTCTTTGCTGCCAAAGCTTTTCCAAAAAAAAGAAGTTTTTAATACGCCATCCTCCTTTCTTTTTTGGCTTAGCAATACTTTTCCAATCTACCAAGTGTATGCTTTCTTTTTCTTTTTTACCAGTCCATAAAAATTTGAACATCCTTCTTCGGATTCTATCTAAAATACCTTTTGGGATCTTAGCCATAGAAATCCAATAAACATGAATGCTTTCTCATACTGATTTAACAAGAATAAACCTGCCTCCTAAAGTGAGCCATATATGACACCAGTTTGATATTATTTTTTCAACTTTCTTAAGCAGCCAGCTCCAATCAACCAAAGTATAACAATTAGGTTTAAGAAAGACGCCCAAATATTTAAAACGTTCTTCTAATGATTTGACCTCAAAAGGAAAAAAATATTTTAATTGTAATAGCTCCTCCCCTAGTCATCCTGCTTCTAAAAAAGGTGATTTTTGAGAACTAAAGTCTAAAAGACATACCAGTAGCATTGCAAAATAAGTCAAGGGCCTCCTTTATAACTCACCATTCTAATAAGGTGCCTTTTCCAAATAAGATAACATCATCCACAAAAAGTAAATGTGTAAGTCTAATTCCAATTGCAACCAAGACTCCTTCAATTTTACCATCTCCAACAAGCTTCAGAAGAATTCTACTAATACCTTCAACAATAAGTAAAAATGGCAGTGGGGAAAGAGGGCAACCTTGCCTCAAACCTCTGGAAGTCTTGAAGAAAATGGAAGGACAACCATTAATTAATAAAAAGAAATTTGCAAAGCTAACAAAACCCATAATCCAATCAGTATCTTCTAGGCTGAGACCAATCTGAAGTAACACTAATCTAAGACACCTCCAATCAACCCTATCATAGGCTTTCATCATGTCTAGATTCAAGACTAAAGCTTTAGTATTTTTAACCTTTATACTATGCAAAGCCTCATGTTCCACTCCAATAGCATATGTAATTTGTCTATTCTCCAAGAAGCCAAATTGTTCCTTTGAAATACCTATTGAGAGGAAAGATTTAATTCTAGTAGCAATGATTTTAGTAATTATCTTATAAATCAAATTACACAGGGAAATGGTCTAAAGCCTGCAAAGGAATCGGGCTTATCACTTTTCAGGATAAGTGGTAGAAAATTTCCATTGAGAGCTCCAGTAACCTTTTGTTTCAATCTAGACTCCTTCACCAATTCCAACAATTTAGGGCCCAAAAGATCGAAGAAATCCAAGAATAACTCAAATGTCCAGCCATCTGGCCTAGGAATTTTTGAAACAACAAACCCTTTCAAAGTAATCAACACCTTGGACATCAAAACATGATCAACTATTCTCTATCCTTCCTCAAAAAAAAGTCTAGGATAAACCTTAATAACTTCCAATTGATGAACTATAGAGAGATTTTCCTAAGCTTTGAAGATATTTCAAAAATATCCCACTGCTTCCTTTTCTAAGTCCTTTTGTCTTGTAATTAAAGAGCCATCCATCTTTCTGATATCTCAAATAACATTAGTCTGTTTTCGAAAATTTGCATAGGAATGGAAAAAAATTGTATTTCTATCCCCTGAAGCAAGCCAATTTACTCTGCTTTTTTGTCTCCAAGTCTCCTCCTACTGCTTTAATAGCTCCATTTTCCTTTTCTATTTATCTGCAACCAAAGCCTTATCTTCATCCCTCTTGAATCCCCTAGGAGAGTCAGAGTAAATAATTTCTACGTCCACTTCTAGTTGGATTAGCTCCTCCTTAGACAAATTATTTTTATTCCTCTCCCATCTAATGACCATAGATTTCAGTAGCTTTAACTTTTGAACTAGTGAATCCATTGGAGAAGTGAACTCTGAACCTAGTAACCTGTGCCAATTGGTTCGAACTAAATTCACAAAGTCTAATTCAGATAGCCAAACTGAATTTAATTTAAAGGGATAACTAATCTTTTTCAGCTCTTGATCCAATTGAAACACGATAGGCATATGGTCATATATCTTCACATTAACCACCCACGACCGATATCTAAGACCCGAAAGTGCCATCTTTTCATTAATTAAAAAGCGATCCAATCTCTTAGCAATAAAATCCTTCTCTCCTCTTCCATTTATCCAAGTCGGTAGAAATTTAACGGGTTCCACATCTATTAAACCTTGTTCCTATAATAGTTGATTAAAATAGAAGGCCAAAGGATCACTCCTTGAGGAAGAACCCCAAACTTCCCTTTCAGAAATAGTAAACTTCATATCGCATCCCAGAATTAAACTAGGCTCTTTCAATAAACCATCTAGCTTCACATTGTACCAAAAAAATTGTTTACTTGTTGGCACAGGGGCAGACCCAGGGCTCAAGGGTTCAATGCTTCAACAACGCACCAACAAAACCCTAACTACCGACCCTTTTGACAACACCTGCGAAGCAGGCAAAGTCTCACCCGAGGTAGAGGCAGGTGGGGGTTACAGGACTCAGGTGTTTGTAACCAAGCTGGGACACAGATCTGTGATAGCAACACTTCGCAAAGTATTATATTAACACTACAAGATTATATTAATTCAATCATTAGCTTCATTAACATCGCAGAACAAAACCCTAAGATAGATCAACGCAGTAATAGTAAATATTAAGTAATTCAACCACTTAGCACATAGCAATGAGTTAGATCTAGCATTCATTCATAAAGCACAAGTAAATCACTAAGACACATCAGATCTAGCCATTATACATAATAACAAAAGCACTAAGAAGATAAATGACAAACACAAGATAGCACAAAGCACAACAAAGACACACGATATACGTGGTTCACCCCAGTGTAGGGATACGTCCACCAACTGCTTCATCTTCTTTATTATTCTTCTGAATATTACATTCATCCACTCATGTGCACTAAGCCACATATCCAAGCTTCGCATAGGACAGGAGATCTACACACTGAGCACCAGATCCTCCTTCCAAAACTGGGTCTAGGCACAAATCCAAGTTCTCTATCAAGCACAGAGCCTTACATACACATTTTGTTGCACAAAGAAACTCAAGCTACTTGCACTTAGCAACTTCTATCGACTCTTACATCCCCTTCTTATACTTCTACCATACATTCTTATCTATTTATAATTTTACAATTCCTTACAAGAAGGCCTAAACATGGGTAAAACCCATGGACCAACATCCCATAACCTATTAAAAAAAACCCTTATAAAGCCCGCAAAATGAGTGAGATCCACAATCTCAGCTCTGCCTGGGTGCTCCATCTTCGACCATCCTGTCGAAGTCCAAAAGTGGTCCTAACCCGACCAAGGTTTCCTCAAAACTTGGTCAAGGGCCAAGAGGCCCCCAACACTCACCCGTGACTCGTTCTGAGTCACTCAGGTCTAGGAAACATTGCTTTGAAGGCCTCGAGCTTCACTCGAGATGCCTCGACTTGATGCTTCTCCTAAGCCTCCTGCTCAACGAGCTTCTGGATTGTTTGCATTGTAACAGGCCCTTCCAGGCATTGTTCCACCATTACAACCACTTGGTCCAGTTGTGAGCCATGTCCTTCAATTTCTTCAAACACCTTGCAGGCTTCATCTTGCACAGGTTGCAGCTTCTGCGTGAATTCCATTACTCTAACCTGGATGGCAATAATCTGTTGTTGGACTATGTGTTTTTCTTGATATCACTTCATTCTCTCAACTATGGTGAGGAGATTCATCTGCGCCTGCACGGTGAATGCATGTTGTTGCGCCTCCTGTAACTTCTCTTCCAAATTCCTTAGCTATGGATCTTCTGTGAGGCGTTCATAAGTCTGCGCACTTCTATCGCTCAACTTTTTGCACTCTAAAGTGAGGGCCTTTATCCTTATTATTGTGTTCTTGGCAGCTTCCTCTCTCTAGTCGTGCACTTCTTGCGGGGTGCTTGGTACTGCTTGGACCTCCAACTCTGTTATCCTCGTTTGAAGTTGTTGGATGGTCTCAACGAGCTTTGCCACTTGAGCCTCGACCGACTCCTGATTCTCCTATGCCAAACCCACACAGAGTGATATGCTTTACTCACAGCTTCCTTAATCGTGGATCGTTCTACGAGAAACTTCTCCTTTTCTTTCTGTAGTTGTACTTTTTCCTCCTGGACCATCGCCTGAAACTCGTCTTTTTCATTTTCATAGGCGGTTACACAGTACCACGCTACGCTTAATTTCTCTAAGACTTCCTCTTTCTCTTGTTTCAAGGCTTCTGTAGCCTTCTCCTTATATTCTTGGACCTTTTGAAGTCAAGCCTCTGTCGCATATGTTAATCTTCTTAGTTGGGCTGGTTCATCCCCCAATTATGTATTATGTGGCGAGGAGGGCGCAGTAGGTACTGCACGAATCTATTGAATATCTTGTTGTATTTCCTTCAGTTCCATCTCAACCCTTCCATACAACTCCTCCTTCTTCACTCCATATCTCTGCAAGATGTCGGAAGCATCCTCCATGGCTATGCAAACCAAGATGATGTCGTCCTCTGTGAGCGTGGCCTCTAACTGGGGATTTCTAGTGTGCGTCTTCTTTCTTGTTGAAGGTTTCTGTGGCGAAATATTCCTCTTATGCGATGTTTCAGTAGGGGGATCTTTCGGCGGTGTAGCTTCTCCTTCTCCTTGATTTTCTCCTTCATCCCTTCCTCCCTATCCATCTTCTAGGTCTTCTCCTCCTCCTCCTCTTGCGGGCGAGCCAGATCCATTTTCTTTATAGGAATTTCCCTCCTCGTCAGTCTCTATGTTTTGGACATCTTCTTGCTTCTTCTTCTTCTTCGTCTTATTGGGTTGTACAACATGCTCGACCCGGGTGACCAAGGGGCTTCCTATGATTTTAGTGTCGGAGATTTTTTCATCATTGACCAGTACAAGGAACTCCTCCAACCATTCCTTGGTGATCTGCTCCATGTCCTCATCTGTCAATTTGTAATATGATTGTAACTCTTCCTTGCTCTCATCTCTACGTACAGTGATATAGATAAAATTTCAATTTGCGCGGAACTTCGCTAGTGGTTTGTACTGGTGCAGAGTGCGTGGTGTCATGCGTGGAAATACTTCAATGGAAACCTTCAGTTGCTAATAATACACATGGAACACAACGTTTGACTGCCATTGCTTCGACATGTCGTTGGTGTACCACAAGGTAGAGAACCTAGTGACCAACGACTTTGATGGTTCAATCTTCGGGAAGGTGGCTCCTTCAGGAATTTTCCAAGCGACAAATGCGATCAACGCAAGAAGCCAGATGAAGTGGAGCTCGTATCCCTAATCCTAACCTTCGCGACATTCTTTTTCCAGTTCATTGACAAGGTAACTTGCCCAATTCATTTTCATTCCCTCCACACATTTTCCTGCGAGTTCCACCACGAACCCGATGACCTGTGTGGGGTGGTTCTTTCTTACGATCTTGCTAGCTATGAGTTGGAAAGCGAGGCACACTACTCCATCCTAGATAGAAGCTACCTTGTAGCCTCACTTTCCTTTTTCAACTTCTCCATATGATTCCTTGATGTGTTCTGCCAGGGAGTGGTCTGAGGCCTTTCCTGGATAAAATTTCTGAGGGCCAGGTCCCTTCATGCTTAATCCTGTAATCAAGTGGATCAACATTGGATCCACAGTAATCCGTTGGTCGAGCCATAGGTATCTGCCATGGTATCACAACAAGAGGAGTTTAACGCAAGTGTTAACCTCCTAGTGGTGGCCAAAATGGGGAATTTCATCACGTTTAGCACAGTGCACTGCACCATCTCCTTAATCCATGGTTGGGAGACCAAGTGAGGCTTCTTCCCAATGGTCTTCATCAAGTATCTGTGGGGTGTGAGCATAGCATAATTCCTTCAATATCCAAGGTTGAATTCGTTGTTCTTCAATAGCGATATTTGTCCCAACTGGCTCCCGACCACGCGTATTCCATTCGGGATGTACGCGGTGATCATAGTGTACTCATAGTCTCGTGGAATGTTGTCACAGTTAACTACGCCAGCCAAAGGTGGGATGTACTCTGGTAAGATCGACAAGATCTACTTTGAATTAGCCAGATCGTCACGATGCTTACTTCACTGCTCATTTGCGGGGTTGACACATCCTGGATGTCATCCAATCGAAGGGGAAGCCTGCAGTCCCCTAGTTGACAATGCCTGGACACCTTCAGACATATCTCTATCAGCCATAAGTTTTTTAAGAACCTCCTCGACAGACTTCTCTAACTCAGTGTGTTCGCCCGACATTCTCAGTTTTAAAGAGACGGGTCGGGGTAGGCAAATGGACAAGCTAGGTAGAAAAACGGATGGCGATGTCTAGCTTCTGATAACACAGTTTGACACACAATCAATTCTCTTTTGGCTCAGTTAATCACGGGTTGAAAAAAGTGGTCCCAGTGCAGCGACCAACAGGTTAAATAAGTGAGCGTCGTAACAGATTCTTCCAATGGGTAGGAATGCTTCCATCAATGTGAATTTGTCCGTTATGGCGTGGTCTCAACGTCCAAAATCTCATAAATGCATTTTGTATTCGTTCTTGAGCATCATTCTAATAGGTGGTGTAACACCACCTTTCGGGCTACCAAGGCTTAAATGCTCTTAAAAGAAATCTATAACACCACTTTTCACATAACTCATACAGGTATTATATAATCCACATGCATTTAAACAAATAAACACATTTAAGCTCAGAGTAAAACATATTATTTACTGCTATAACTAACAATTAATAGCATTTCATATTAATTCATATACACGGTGGAAATCATGATAACATAAGCAGCAGAGTCATGCAAAACATGATTAAAGCATAATCAGATACTTATCTTTTAACCGTGGTAGAATCCACCAACCAAGTGCAGGCCTTCCATGAACCTCCCAGCCTTAGACCGCACTGCTCATCAGCTCAGCAATGGGTCACCCCCGAGCTGGGACTAAGCTCCACCCCGAGGCAAGGAATCCTAGGCTAGGCTGATGTTACAGGGAAAACAACACAGAAAATTTGGAAGGATTCTTCCCAAGATGCCATCTTACGCCCACTACTACCAGGCTCTCATTCCCCACATGCCTGTTCCGCCTGGGAGTATACACCTTCACAAGAACATTCCATCGGTGCTAACCTCCCTCTCTGGGTCTCGGCAACAGGCTGGATCAGGAAGTCTCAGAGCCCGAAGCTGGTGTTGGACACTCTCTGGAAGAAACCACTTCCTAGCAAACTCTCTCACCTGGAGAGAATTGCTCACAAGCCTGACAACCTGCCTCTTTCAACAACAGTCACCTCCCTCACCTAGAGAGAGGTCATACATAGGCTCAATCAAAACTTGCACTAGCCAGCAAGCCATGCGCAGTCCATCTCTATGTGGCCACCATAGCCAACTGGGAATACAAACACAGCCTCTCAAAAAGGCTCAATAATGGCTCAAGGCCTCACAGTGATGGTTCACGGGAATAATTCCTACAGGGGTTGACACAGACTCCACGACTCAGAACGGAGGTGAAACCAGCTCTTCAGAAACAAACACAGGCTTCTTGGCTCACATAATAGAGGTGTACACGGATTTACAGAGCCAAACACAGGCTTTCCAACTGGTTCAACAATGGCGGAATGGTTTAGGGTCACGGCTTCGGGACAGAGCCTCCACGCACGGGTTCGATCAGTCAGACAGAGGATGCACACAGACTATGAAAGTCAACACGGGATTTTTGACTCTTAGGAACGCACAAGGATTTCTCTGCAGGGGTCGGGTCAGTCGTACTATCCCGGGCTCTGTACGCATTTAGGCAATTGGGTAGAATGGAGGAGGAACCCTTCTCATGGTTCATCCTGGTCGTTTTATTCGCATGTGCCAGGGTTGACACTTGTCACCCATGGAACTGCATGCGTTCCACCAGCACGCATCACCCTTCCCCTTTGGCAGTCCCTCGTCCTTCCCAAAAACTTAGGATAAAACATAAAATGCACATGTCTTTTTGGAATAATATTAAAATATTATTCCCATGCTTAAGCTCCCTAGGATAAACACTTAGCCCCTTTTCCCACCTTCCAGCCCCTAATCCCTTGCCTTCTCTATGGAAGCTCAGTCCCCCTTCACTCATTCATCGTTGTCGGTCTGCCCATGGTGGTGTTTACAACTTTATTAAATGTTCTACATACATACAAGTACAAAATCAGGCCCTTGGCCTCCAACCTTTAGGCTCCCTGGCCTAACAAACACATAAGCCACCAACTTATAAAAACTTGGCTCACCAGCCTATAAAACATAATTACAATTTCTTTCAGAACATGGTTTGCAATGGGGCTCGGCCTTGGGGACACTACAGGTGGGGCGCCCCCAATGGTCATATAGCTTCGTCAGGGAGAAGTCTCATTCTGTGTGGTTCTATTGTTCTGGCGAGGTTCAAGTCTTGCAAACCTGCCTCCTATGAAGTCTTCCATCTGTTCTTTGTAGCTTCTTGTAGCTTTTCTAACTTGGCTTTATTTTTACTAAGATTTCTTTCCTTCTTTCCTGTGATCTGAGTTCCTCTAACTATTTCTGGAATCCTCTTTCCATTCTTATTCTTATCTTCTCTTAGCGTAGTGACTTCGCACTGCTGATGTGCTCTCGAAGGGTTCGAAGTTAATATCCCTTCTCTTAATAATTCCAAGGTGGCTATTCTTCTTTCTTGCATGGATAGGTCCTTCAAACCATCTCACGTTCTTTCAACTTCGACAACTACTTCTCTTTCTTTCTGTTGCTTCAACTTATCTTCTCGTTCTTCTATTAGTCTGTCTATTTTTCTAGCTATGAAATCCCTTAGTTCTTGCTTTTTGTTTTCTAGAGCTTCTTCCTCTGCTTTCCTTCTGATCTAATCCTTCTCAATCCAAGTCTTTCCTAACAAAAGTGGGAAAGGGGCGTTGTTCTCAACAAACTTAATGACTTCAAATTCCTCTTCTGTTGATGTTCCATGGATAATGATAGGTACTTTAGTAACTCTTCCACATAGGGTTATCATCTTACCTTTAAACAAGCCTATCCTTCCCAATTAAGGTACCACAACAGGATTTCCCAAAATTTCCCAAGTTTCTTCTGTCATAATATTTACTTGTGTTTCTTCATCCAAGCCACAGTCTATGTCGAAGTCTTCTATTCTTGCACTTATGTGTTGTTTTACTTGTTTTACTTTCAGGATCTCTTGTAAGTTGATGTCTTTGTGATTCTTTAATATGCTCTTAGTTTCTTGACTTTCTTCATGGTTTTCTTGTCTCATGTTCATTCATTCATCTTTGGACAATCGTCAACCTCATGACCAACAATTTTACAACAAAGACAAATAGGACATGTACCAAGGAATTCATTAGCAAGATGTCCTGGTCTTCTGCAGTTATAACATAATGTCAATCCTCTCTTTCTTTTAAGCATTCCCCAACCTCTCTCGTACTGCGCACTAGGATCACAACGTTGGTCCTGCAATCTGCAAAAATTCTTTCTAGGTTCCTGCATCCAGTTATTAGTCCAAAAATTCTTTATATGCATATAAATAACATATCTTTCTTCATTTCTATTAGCTTTACTTAGATCAACTCTTTCTTCCAACTGTGCCCTAGCTTTCAGACTAGGACGAAATCTATTAAGCATACTTAAATTCATGATTTCGAAACAAAAAATTTCACTTATCTCACTCTTATCAAAGCACAAAGCTTTACCTCTTTTCTTTAGATCATATTTCGTTCTTAGCACAGAGCTTCGCAAGTCAAGTAGAGTACTGCGCACTTCAACAACAGATCTATGCACAGAGCTTCTCTTTTCTTTACTTCAGTTCCCATCAATCACAGTTTGAGTCACGACAACGAAACCATTTGTTGGAACAGGGGCAGACCCAGGGTTCAACGCTTAAACATCGCACCAACAAAACCCTAACTATCGGCCCTTTCGGAAACACCTGCGAAGCCGACCAAGTCTCAGGTGTCTGTAACCAGGTTGGGACACAGATTTGTGATAACAACACTTCGCAAAGTATTCTATTAACACTACAAGATGATATCCATTCACTCATTAGCTTCATTAACATCGCAGAATAAAACCCTAAGATAGCTCGGCGTAGTAACAGTAAATATTAAGTACTTCAACCACTTAGCACATAGCAATGAGTTAGATCTAGAATTCATTCATAAAGCACAAGTAAAGAAATAAGCAACATCAGATCTATCCATTATACATAATAAAAAAATCACTAAGCAGATAAATGACAAACACAAGATAGCACAAAGCACAACAAAGACACACGATATACGTGGTTCACCCCAGTATGGGGCTATGTCCACCAACTACTTCGTCTTCTTTATTATTCTTATGAATCTTACATTCATCCACTCCTGTGCACTAAGCCACAGAGCCAAGCTTCGCATATGACAGGAGATATGTGCACTGAGCACCAGATCATCCTTCCAAAACTAGGTCTAGGCACAAATCCAACTTCTCTATCAAGCACAGAGCCTTACATACACATTTTGTTGCACAAAGTAACTCAAGCTACTTCTATCGACTCTTACATCCCCTTCTTCTACTTATACCATACATTCTTATCTATTTATACTTTTACAATTCCTTACAAAAAGGCCTAAACATGGGTAAAACCCATGGGCCGACATTCCATAACCTATTACAAAAACCCCTTACAAAGCCTGCAAAATTAGTGAGATCTGTGATCTCAACTCCGCATGGTCACTCCATCATCGACCAGCCCGTCGAAGTCCAAAAGTGGTCCTAACTCGACCAAGGTTTCCTCAAAACTTGGTCGAGGGATACATTATCCCCATAAGGATGATAATAATTTACCAACTTCATACTTTTATTGATATCCTTAACAAAACCATCCAATACAATTCATATTGGAGTCAAGAAAGCAATGAAATAAGTATTTCTAGGGCTCCAAGCAGCAAGCAGTCCCCATGATAACCCAGAAGAATCCACCCCACAAAAATTCCATAGAGATAACAATTTTGAGAACACCTCCTGATCCAAAAAGGATCCAGAGAAGGCTAAGAACAACTCAGAACTCGCAGAGGCAACTCAGGATGCTCATAATGGCTTCAGCATACAGAGAAAGGGAAAAAATTAAAAGTTCCCCAAAATAAGTGAAAATTACATGATCACTAATATCGCGTCGCAATATTTCTAATGGCACAAACGGCTCGTCAAACAGAGTTACGTATTGAAATATATCCACAGTCAAAGTTTGGTCAACCTAGCCCAATCAATAGGGGATGAGGCATCCGTATGGATGATTTCATCATCCGTACAGTACATGTGGCAAGAGCAGGAAGGTGACACATGTCATGTTGATGTCATCATGACATCATCATGGTTACTTGGCAGCACCAGAGGCTTCCACGTGTCACCCAGTTTTGGCGTTTTTGGGTCGATTCGTGGACCAATCGGATCATGTCATATGGAAGTCCGTACGGTCCATACACTGACGTGGCATGATGACATGGAATGTTGATGTGGAATTATGACTTGGTAGAGGACAATGTGGCCCAGTGGGAGGCCTTCTCGTGGCCCAATCAGAGGCTGCCATGTGGCAGGCGGGAAACGCTCAATGACAGTTTGTGAGCTAAATTTGAAAAAAAAAAAAAAAAGTTTGGCGGGTCTGCCAAATCTGGCGGACCATGCCAAACTTGGCCACAAGTTAACCGTTGGGATATGGATTAGCGCCACCACTAAACATAGTGAACAAACTATATCTTATATATATACATTGCAACAATATAAACCCAAAAGGGGGAGGCCCGCAGGTTTGACCTCGGGACCTCCTCCCCCCATATGCACCTTAATAATTCCGCCCAAACCAACAGGCCAATGGCCTTACATTGTAACCAACGCCATGAAAAATTATTAAATGTTGAGTCTGCCCAACCAGTGGAAGAAGGCATGCGTACGGTACGACCACTTAGGTATGGAATTCTATGCAGTCCAGTCATTAATGCAGGTTGCAGAGAGGGCACGAAAACCGATATGAATTTCTTCTTGGGCGTGGGAGTGCTAGAGTCGGATCGAGGCATGGAGACAATCATTTTTGGGTAATTCGACGCCACGAATCAGTGGTGTTGTATGTTTTCTGATCTAAGCATTATTTCTGCAGCTTGATTTCAGAATGAGGTATACTTGAATATTTTTCCAAATTCTTTTGTTGAGTTAATGAAAGAGCCTACCCATCTGAGAGCAGGACCCAGAGACATAGTCCACCAAGAATGAACTCCATTATCAAGTTTTTGTGTTCATATTGGATACTTATGTTTGTTTATTTTGAGCTTTTCCTTCTTTAATGGTGCACTTTAATTTATGCTCATTCAATCCAATTCTTTATAAGTCACTCGATGAAAAGATCCCAGATCGTGTTGGTATCAGAGCAGTCATCTTTGACTTGAATTGTTGAGTGTGAATGCTTACTAGGGCCAAGCATAAGGAGGGTGAAGGAACTCTTAAGACTTTCAATCTCGAAGTTGGCCATGCATCCTGAAGGAAGAAAATGGCAGAAGAAGACAAGCGTAATGAACAAGAGAAAAATTTTCATATGGTCTTTTATCACATGTCAGAAATGGACGAACAAATGTATGGATATTACGAGAAGAGTATGAAGAAGAAAGGGAAGAAAAAGGAAGCACATGCAGATGATGATGCTTCGGTAAACCAAGGGGTTGGAGGAGATCCTCTTGAGCCTCTGTCTTCACCTTCAAGTTCTAGTTCTTCTTCCTCTGATCATTCTCATCATTCTAGCCATAAAGCCTCTTTTAAGAAACCGTTATTAAATCTTGATGTCAAATTTGCTTTACCTATGTTTAATGGAAATGTTAATCCTGAAAATCTAGATAATTGGATCCGACAGGTTGAAGTGTATTGTCGTGTTCAACATATTGATGAAGAAGAAGTTAAAGTGCAACTGGCTTCTCTTCGGTTGGAAGGCACCACTCTCGTATGGTGGGATAGAAAGCTTCTTTCCTCATGGTCGGAATTTAAATCACCGATAAGGAAGCAATTTTATCCATTAGGGTATTTACATAAAGCAATGATGGAATGACAAACTTTAAGGAAAAGTAAAGGTAAAACTATACAAAGTTTCACAGAATAATTTAGGAAGAAAGCTCTTGCATTGAACATTCCTTTGGATTCTTATGAAACTTTAATGAAGTATATTGGCACACTTCACAGTTATATTCGTCATACTTTGCTCTTGTTTAACCCCACTAGCCTTGACGAAGTTTGTGTGCAAGCCACTCACCTTGAGAACAGGGCAAAGCATGTTCAAGAAGATCCCATGAAGAAACCTTCCAATCTCCCACATAAAACTTTTAAGAAGTTTAAAAGGAAGGACAAGAAGATTGCCACAGTGACGAGAGGAGGAAATCCATCTTGCACTCATTGAAAGAAAAGCGGTCACGATGAAGAACATTGTTGGAAACTACATTGAGAAAAGAAACCGAAACAGTTCGGTGGAAAGGGGAAGACAAAAACCATTTCTATAGTACAACACGATCTTGGTTTCGATTAAGGAGATGAAGGAAATATCACAACGGTTGGAGTGCAAGGTAAATATTCCCTTCATGCTAGTTCAAGTTCCAATAATGAATCTCATGATGATGAACGAAAGAGGAATGAATTATTTCACATAAGATTTGTATCTAAACACACTAAGATAGATACAGTAATTGATCTGGGTTCCCAAGTAAACTTAATATCTGAAGCACTTGTCAAGAAGATGGGTCTTGAAACGAAACCACATATGAAGCCTTATCCTCTTGGTTGGGTATGTGATAAAGAAAAACTTAATGTCACCAAAAAATGTAGGCTCAAATTTGCTATTGCTTCAAAGTTTATTAATGAAGTGGATTTGGATGTTGTACCACTTGATATATGTGGCATAGTGTTGGTAAGTCCTTATCTTTATGATAGAAAAGAAATATTCTTTCGTCATGAGAACAAATACCACCTTACTAAAGGGGGAGTGGAATATATTATTAGAGCTCACAGCATGAGTGTAAATACAACACTTGTTAGTGCAGGGAAAATGAAAAGACTCGTAAAAATTAATAAGGGATGTGTACTCATGGTCGTAGGAGAGAAAGATGTTGGGATATCCGACACTTTCCAAGGATGTGGTTCATCTCATAAAAAAGAATTAATTGATATTGTTTCTAAGTATGATGATATTTTTTAGGAACTGAATGGATTACCTCCTAAGAGGGAAATCCAACATGAGATACATCTTTGACATGATTCTCCTCTTCCTAATGTGGGCATGTACATGATGTCAGTTGTGGAGATGACAGAGATCAAGAAGCAGGTATAGGGTTTATTTGATTGATCCAAAATGGGTCCAGGATGGCCTAAAAATCAAAGTTCTCAGAATCGCTTCAAAATGGATGTGTGTGTAGGACTCATCGTTACGAACCCAACGCAACTTGAACGGGCTCAAACAGACGTCGTATGCAAAATATATCACGGTATGTTCATTTTTTCAAACATGCAAATTTTTTATGACTGTACAGTCCGTACAGTGTTGAAATGGAAGCTGACTGTACAGGCCATATAGACGTACAGTGATGTGGTAGGTACAGTGGCATGCTGACAGGGCAGACACATTGGCAGTTGCATGGACCGACCATATTTGGACACGTGGCAGTTAGTGGGCAAGTATTATGGTGCCACGTGGCCTAGTCTTGGGTTGCCACGTGGCACCCCTCCATTGGTCGGCGGTTGCAAAATGGTATAGACTCCTGGGGAGTTGAACTCGTGACCTCCAGTCTGGGCGGCGAGTGACTTGGCAGGGTCAGGATACCAGCCCGCCCACAATGTGTCTTGTTAACCATAGTGAAAATGTTTTAATTAAACTTGTGTGGAGGTCTATTCGGTGGAGAAAAGGGTTGGGCCTAGCCCTAGCCCTGGACTGCAACACCATGCGACCATTTACATGTGTCCATACCGCTAATGGTTGGCATGAGAGTTGTAATGGGTTTAGCTCCAGTGTATTACCATATGACTATGCCATATGATCGTCCGTCAATCGTTATAACTCGGATATTTGGGGATGGCGCCCGGTCGATCGGGCTAGCCTGTCGACCAAGGGCGAGCGACCAGGGGGCTTGACCAGGGGCCCAACCAAATACTTTGCACATGGAGGTATAGTACATGGCCAAATGGGCCAAGCCACATGACCGGGAGCAAACAGAGGAGGGGGCCAGCAAGTCAGCGCCAGCCTAGGGCCACATGGAGGGCGCGCATATGCCTAGGGGCCTAGAGAAAAGGGTGTGCACCTTATATTTGCCAAAAAGTGGGTTTTTCCACTATATTATAAGATTTTTATTAATTTAATGACTTATATTGATGGATTTTAGCCATTTTTTGAGGATCTGGAGCCCTTTTTGAGGCCAATTCTTGGGGAGAAGTTGGGAGGTTGTTACCCACTTCAAGTCTATATAAACCATAGGTTCTTGGCAGCCTAAAGGAGTTTAGAATAAGAAAATGCTGAAGAATTGAAAAGCCAAAACCATTTTTATACAGGGAAGCCATTGAGGAGAGCAACTTTGAGGACCATTTCTGGGAGCTTCGTTCATCTGTTTTCAGTGCCGTCGGTTTTGATGGGTTCTTGAGATCTAGAAGAACACATCCAGATCAATTTGTAATCCATTTGGCACTTTTATGATGTAATTTTGAAGCTTTTAACAGAAATAAGAAAGCCTCACCCACTGAGACAAAGGCTCGGAGACGTAGGCGAGATTGCCGAACTTCGTTATCAACTTTATTGTTTATGGTTTATTGTTTATTTGTGCATATTTCAATATCTGTATATGTTATATGGCTGCCATGTTTCATCACTAATTCTTCCTCTTTCATCAAATTCCTAAATGGTTAATTAACTCATGTTTTAAAACTCAACCATAGTCATTAAAAGATATTTTCGGATCAAGAGGTATCATAGCTAGTTGACGGTTGGTTTTTGAGTTTGCATGATTACCAGGGAAAAGATGAATCATCGTGAAGGTGAGCTTGTTGAAGAGAATCTTGAGATTGGATCAAGAAAGTGGACATCTCAAAGTGAGAAAATGGCATCTAAAGAGGGACTTTTTCAAGATGAGAAGGAAATTTGAAATACTCTCTTTTCCATGGCAGAGATGGTGAAAGTGTTGTATGAAGATTACTTGGAATGAAAGAGATCGGTTCAAGGGAAATCTTCAAAGAACGACAAAAGAGAAGAAGAATTGAAGGAATTTCCTTCTACACCCGATTCAAAAAACATCTTTGAGGTATGCAGTGGAAGTCATTCATCAATTTCACATTGTTCCAATCAAGATGGTTCTTTTTGTGCATTTGAAAAACATACAAGAGGTATAGGTTTGAAATTGCTAACCAAGATGGGTTATGAAGGAAAGGGACTTGGAAATAAGGGCCAAGGTATTGTTAATCCCATAGAGGTTGTGGAAAGACCTCATTATTTAGGATTGGGATATGGTGAAGAGGAGATTGGAGAATGCTCCAAAACATTGGAAGCAAGTGATGCTTCAAATGACCAACCTAAGTCATTGCGGGAACAATTCACGAAAGGTGATGGTGTATCACTCCATGATGGTGATAGTGAATGCAATTAATCTCCAAAGAAAAGTGAAGATAAGAAAGAAAGGTATAATGGTCATGGTTGTTCTAATTATCTTTTTTATTATAAAAATCATAATCATGTAATCCAAAACTTGTGGAATAGGTATCCTTGTACGTTTTGTCATTCACCCAAGCATTGTGTGGCCAAGTGTTGGAAGATAAAATCTTTGTACAGGAAATTTATGTCGAGCAGGAAGGAGACATGACATAAAGACTCAACTCCACAATGGAAGAAAGAGAATGGAAAACAAGTTTGGATGTCAAAAAACCATTGCACTTATTGCAACAACGGTGGACATCAAAAGGCTAAACGTTGGAAGCTTAATCCGGAGCTTCGTCCAAAGAAGGAAAAAAATATTGTGCATGTATTCACAAAGGAAGAGGCAGTACCAGTGAAGCAAGAGGAACAACATGAAGGGAAGAAACCATTCACTTGGTTATGCCGGAAGTGGATGTCACAGCTTCATTGTATTTTGATTCCGTTAATGTAATCACACATGTTGTAATGATGACCTGTTATAACATCATTTTGTACAACATAGTGTTTGTTTTATCCTTATGAGTATGTAATCAATAAGGTCAATTTAGTAAACTTTTGGAGGACCAAAAGGTATTTAGTGGGGAGGTGTGATCCAAAATGAATCCTGGAACCAAAATGGGTCCAGGATGGCCTAAAAATAAAAGTGCTCAGAATCTCTTCAAAATCGACGTGTACATAGACCTTGTCATTACGAACCCAACACAACTTGAACGGGCTCCAACGGACATCGTATGTGAAATATATCGTGGTCTGTTTGTTTTGCCAAACAAGCAAAATTTTGATCACTATAGTCCATACAGTGCTGACGTGGCAGCTGATTGTATAGGTTTTACGGCCATACAATGACATGGAAGGCATAGTGGCATGATGACAAGGCATACACATTGGTAGTTGTGTGGACCGGTCATATTTGGACACGTGGAAGTTAGTGGGAAAGTATTATGGTGCCATGTGGCCCAGTCTTGGGCTACCACGTGGCACCCCTCCATTAGTCGGCGATTGCAAAATGGTATGGACTCCCTGGGAGTTTCACCCGTGAGCTCCGGTCTGGGCGGCGAGTGACTTGGCAGGGTCGGGCTACCAGCCCGGCCACGATGTGTCTTGTTAACCATAGTGCAAATGTTTTAATTAAACTTGCGTGGAGGTCTATTCGGAGGAGAAAAGGGTTGGGCCTAGCCCCAACCCCTGACTGCAACACCATGCGACCATTTAAATGTGTCCAGACCCCTAATTTTTGGCACGGGAGTTGTAGTGGGTTTAGCTCCGGTGTATTACCACATGACTATGCCATATGATCGCTCGTCAATCATTATAACACAGATATGTGGGGATGGCACCAGGTCGGTCGGGCTAGCCCGCTGACCAAGGGTGCGCGACCAGGAGGATTGAACAGGGTCCCAACCAAATACTTTGCGCATGGAGGTATAGGACATGGCCACATGGGCCAAGCCACATGACCACTGAGGAGGGGGGAAACAAGTCAGCGCTAGCCCAGGGCCACATGGAGGGAGCGCATATGCCCAGGGGCCTGGAGAAAAGGGGTTGCACCCTATATTTTCCAAAAAGTGGGGTTTTCCACTATATTATAATATTTTTATTAATTTAATGCCTGATATTGATGGATTTTAGCCATTTTTGGAGGATTTGGAGCCCCTTTTTTAGGCCAGATCTTGGGGAGAAGTTGGGAGGTTGTTATCCACTCCAAGTCTATATAAACCATAGGTTCTTGGCAACCTAAGGGAGTTCAAAATAGTAAAATGCTGAAGAATTGAAAAGCCAAAGCCATTTTTATGCAGGGAAGCCATTGAGGAGAGCAACTTTGTGGGCCATTTCTGGGAGCTTTGTTCATTCATTTTAAGTGCCGTCAGTTTTGATGGGTTCTTGAGATCTAACATAACACAGCTAGATCAATTTGTAGTCCATTTGTAACTTTTATGTTGTACTTCTGAAGCTTTGAACAGAAATAAGAAAGCCTCACCCATTGAGACAAAGGCCTAGAGATGTAGGCGAGATTTCCGAACTCCGTTATCAACTTTGTTGTTTATGGTTTGTTGTTTCTTTGTGCATATTTCCAGATATGTAAATTTTATATGGTTGCCATGTTTCATCATTAATTATTCCTCTTTCATCAAATTCCTAAATGGTTAATTAACTCATGTTTTAAAACTCAACCATAGTCATTAAAAGATTTTTTCGGATCAAGAGGTATCAAAGCTAGTTGCTTCAAAGTTTATTGATGAAGTGGATTTGGATGTTGTACCACTTGATATATGTGGCATAGTGTTGGGAAGTCCTTATATTTATGATAGAAAAGCAGTCTTCTTTCGTCATGAGAACAAATACCACTTTACTAAAGGGGGAGTGAAATATATTATTAGAGCTCACAACATGACGGTAAATACAACACTTGTTAGTGCAAGGAAAATGAAAAGAATCATAAACACTAATAAGAGATATGTACTCATGGTCGTAAGAGAGAAAGATGTCGGGAAATCCGACGCTTTCCAAGGATGTGGTCCATCTCATAAAAAAGAATTAATTGATATTGTTTCTAAGTATGATGATATTTTTCAGGAACCGGATGGATTACCTCCTAAGAGGGAAATCCAACATGAGATACATCTTCAACAGGATTCTCCTCTTCCTAATGTGCGCATGTACATGATGTCAATTGTGGAGATGAGAGAGATCAATAAGCCAGTACAGGGCTTATTGGATCAAGGGGTCATCAGACCCAGTTCATCTCCTTGTGGTTCTCCAATCATGATGGTCCTAAAGAAAGATGGCACATGGTGAATGTGTGTCGATTACCGGGCCTTAAATAAAATCAGGGTGAAAATTCGATACCCTCTTCCTTGTATAGATGATTTACTTGATCAGTTGAAGAATGTTTTTTATTTCACTAAGTTGGATTTGCGCAGTGGATATCATCAAATCAGGGTCGCAGAACATGATGCATGGAAAACTGCCTTTAAAACCAAAAAGGGATTGTTTGAGTGGTTAGTTATGTTGTTTAGGCTTTGTAATGCTCTGGCAACTTTCATGCGTGTGATGAATGATGTATTTATTCAGGCCTTTCCTATATGACTTTGTGATTGTATATTTAGACGACATTCTTATTTTTAGTGGGACTTGGGATGAACATGTGAGGCATGTAAAGCAAGTATTGGATACTTTGCAAAGGGAAAATTTATATGTAAAATTGTCTAAATGTGAATTTGGCAAGACTGCACTTGTGTACTTAGGTCATATTGTAGGAGGAGGACAATTAAAAATTGATCCTTCCAAAATTGATGTAATTGTAAATTGGCCTGAGCCAAGAAGTGTAAGCGAAGTCCGAAGCTTCTTAGGTGCAGTCCAGTATTGGAGGAGGTTCATTTCCAACTTCTCCTTTATAGAAGCTCCTTTGCATGCCTTAACTAGTGTGAAGAACACTTTTCAGTGGGAAGGAAAGAAACAAAAAGCTTTCGACACTTTGAAGGAGAAGATCAATACTGCACCAGTATTAGCACTTTCAAATCTTCAACAACCTTTTGAGATCGAGACAGATGCCTGTGGATATGCCACGGGTGCAGTATTGATGCAATATCGTAAGCCTATATGTTACCACTCTGAAACTTTTAACAAAGGTTTTGTTAACTATCCTACATATGATAAAGAGTTGTATGCATTATTCCAAAGCATAAAGAAATGGAAGCACTAGTTGTTAAGGAAGGAAACAATCATACATACAGATCACCAGCCCTTATAGTATCTCCAAGCACAGACCAAATTACAACAATATTGACACTACAGATGGATGGGGTTTCTACAACAATTGCTTTTGGTAATCAAGTGCAAAAAGGGTACAAGTAACAAGGTAGCCGATATGCTTTCTAGACCTCCTATTGTTGCTTCTATTATTTTGAAGAATACTTCTTTATCTCATGATAGATATGTACACCAATATGCCATCGATGAAGATTTTAAAGAAGTATATGAGAAGCTAACCCATGGTGCACAAGTAGAGAACTATTGTCTGCAGGGAAAACTACTCTACCATCTTGGAAAGCTATGTATTCCTACAAGTGAATGAGTCCATGTAATAAGAGAAGCTCACACTTCTCTTGTGTATGGGAATTTTGGGGTAGGAAAAACTATGGATTATTTGCAGAGGTTTTGATACTGGCCTCAAATGAAAGAAATTGTAACTAAATGTGTAAAGGGTTGTGTGATGTGTTCTACTTGTAAGCCCACTAATAGAAAACTGGGGCTATACTCACCACTTCTTGTTCCATCCCATCCATGGGAAAGTATCTCCATGGATTTTGTTGGGGTTTTACCAATGACCAAAGGGGGTCATGACTATTTGTATGTTGTAGTGGATAGGTTCAACAAGATGTTTATCTTGATGCCATGTAAAAAGCAGATCAATGTTGAGAAGACTGCTAATCTCTTCTTTCAGTGTGTTTGAGTTCACTTTGGGTTACCCACATCCATTGTCTCAGATCGAGATACTCAATTCCTTGGGGACTTTTGGACTAACATGTGGAGGATGATGGACACCAAATTGAAAAGGAGCACTAATTTCCATCCACGTACCGACAGACAGATAGAGGTGGTAAACCGAATAATGGTACTTTTACTTCGAGGCTACTGCAGCAAGCATCCCAAGTTATGGGATGAACAGATACCCTATGTACAACATGACTAAAACTGAGCTTTACATTCATCCACTCAGAGTTCACCTTTTGAGACATGTTCTGGGTACCTACCCAAGGTTCCTTTGGAATTGATGTATGGGAGAGATGTCGATGTGAATGAAGAATGAATAGAGGACAGAGCCCGCAAGTACATCCAACGGATCCACCAGATACACTAGGAAATCAGGGAACAGTTGGATAAAAGTCAAGCATAGTATAAAGCTCGACATGACAAGCACATGGTTGATCATCAGTTCTAGGTTGGAGACCAGGTATGGATTCACATCAACAAGGAGAGATTGAAGGGTGAAGGAAAGAAATTCAAGCCCATTCATTATGGACCCTTCACTATCTTGGAGAAAATTAGTACCAATGCTTTTCGTCTGGATATTCCACCTTACATGCACATTTACTCAGTTGTGAACGTTGAGAACTTGAAAAAAATTTAGCCTCCCATGATCATGGATCAAGATGAGGAAGTTTCAATACCTTCAGTTGATGAGTTTACACCTGAGTACTTGGATGAGTTACAAGAAGATATCATCCTAGACATGAGGACGAGGACTTCACGCATGGGTGATGTTGATTATCTTTGAGTAGGCTTAAAGGTCACACATCCAAGTAAGGAAAAGTGGATAGAGAAGGACAAAGTGAGGGTACTCTTCCCTCACTTACTTGTTGATTGATGAAAGCTTTTGGTGGTCCAAAAATCTCTCAGTGGGAAGGCATGATCCAAAAAGGATCTAGAGAAGGCTAAGAACAACTCAGAACTCATAGAGGCAACTCAGGACACTCAGAATGGCTTCAGCAGACAGAGAAAGGGGAAAAAATAAAATTTCCCAAAACTCAGTGAAAACAACATGATCGTGAAGAGCGCATCACAAGATTTATAATGGCGCAAACGGCTCGTCAAACGGAGTTACGGATTGAAATATATTTGCAGTCAAAGTTTTGTCAACCTAGCCCAGTCAGCAGGGGATGAGTTAGCGTCTGTACTGCTGACGTCATCATCTGTACGGATGACATCAAAATCCGTACAATACACATGGAAGGAGAAAGAAGGTGACATGTTTCATGCTGACATTAGCATGACATCATCATGGTGACGTGGCAACACTAGAGGCTGCCATGTGTCACCTTGTTTTGGCATTTTTGGGCCGATCTGTGGAGCAATCGGATCGTTCCACGTGGTAGTCTGTATGGTCCATATGCTGACATGGCATGTTGACATGGCATGATGAATTGGTAGAGGACAATGTGGCCCAGTGGGAGGCCGCCACATGGCCCAATTAGAGGTTGCCACGTGGCAGGTGAGAAACGCTCAATGACAGTGCATGAGCTATATTAGAAAAAAAATATATTAAGTTTGGTGGGTTCGCCAAATCTGGTGGAACACGCCAAACTTGGCCACAAGTTAACCATTGGGATATGGATTAGTACCACCGCTAAACATAGAAAACAAACTATATGTTATATATATACATTGCAACAATATAAACCCAAAAGGGGGAGGCCCACGGGTTTGACCCCAGGACCTCCTCCCCCAATATGCGCCTTAATAATTCCACCCAAACCAACAGGCCAACGACCTTACATTGTAACCAATGCCGCGAAAAATTATTGAATGTTGAGTCCGCCTAGCCAGTGGGGGAAGGTGCACGTACGGTACGAACGCTTGGGCACAGAATTCTATGCAGACCAGTCATTAATGTAGGTTGCAGAGAGGGCACAAAAACTAAGATGAATTTCTTCTTGGGCCTGGGAGTGCCAGAGTCGGATCGAGGCGTGGAGACAGTCACTTTTGGATAATTCGACGCCGCGAATTCAATGATGTTGTTTGTTTTCTTATCTGAGCATCATTTTTGCAGCGTGATTTTAGACTGAGGTATACTTATGAATTTTTCCAAATTATTTTGCCAAGTTAATGAAAGAGCCTACCCATTTGAGAGCAGGACCCAGAGACGTAGTCCACTAGGGACGAACTCCGTTATCAAGTTTTTTTGTTAAGATTTGATGCTTATGTCTCTTCATTTTGAGATTTTCCTTCTTTAATGGTGCACTTTAATTTATGCTCATTTAATGCAATTCTTTATAAGTCACTCGGTGAAAAGATCCCAGATCACCTCCTGCACTCTGTTCTCACTAACCATAGTTTATTGTACTAGAAATATATCAAGTTTTATCATTTCTATCAACCGTTTGAGGGCTAAGAACTTTGGAGCACCCCCACTCCTTAACATTAAGTGTGACTACAATCATTTTTTACCCCTCACTAGGGATTTTTGTGCTCTAAGTGCCATTGGACCTTCCAAAACCTAAAAATTTGAAATACCAGCAGTTTCCTTCTCCTTCCCCAATTTTCTCGCACTTCTAGTTTTTATAGGGGAAAACTCTTTTTCTAAACCTGCAAGAACAACTCCTTTCAATTTGAAAGTCTCCTTATTATGCCTGAAAACTACATCTCCCTCAATCAACACATTCATCTTTGTAGTTAAGAAGGATGACGAAGAAGTCTCCCCCCCGAATAGATCTGGAGAGGAGTACAACTCAATACTTCTTTGTAAGATGGGAAAAAATTTGTTATAGTATCTTGAACAACTCTATTAACAGACAATTTTGAGGAAGAAACTCATTATGGGCATCCACAATACCAACATCCTCAGAGCAAGTTAATGATCCTTCTACATCCAAGAAAACCTTTCCACTTAAACTATTTGATTGCTCAACCAAACCAGAAACAAGAAGAAAACTCTGATCTCCAAAGCCATGACTCCCTTCTACCTACCAAAACCCCTGCTTCGAGTTCAGATGATTAGAATCTTTAGAAACGAAGAGACCTAAAGAATTTAAAAGATCAGATATCGCCTCTACAGAAGGAAATTCCCCTTTCAAAACCCCCACAAATCTACCCAAAGACAAACCCTCGTCCTGAAAACCTACAATCAACTCTGACTCAATCCCCAAAAGATCTGAACCCCTCAATCCCCTCTTCAAGTGAGTCAACTTTTTCACTCGACATCCTTCGAACAACTAGTAGCACATCCCCAACAGTATCGAAAGAAGAGCTTGCTTCAAACTGTTTCTTATACCTTCCAAGAGAAGATTTTTTCAAGCTTCCCACTTCCTTGCAGACCGAGCATCTAAATGGAATCCCCTAGTAATTCAACCTCTAGAGATAAACAAAACCTCACCAATCAATTTCCAGTTCCCCCGATAGTCCTTGATGTAAGTCTATTTCAACCAGAATTTTTCTTATTCTTCTATCCTTCACTAACAAAACCTTCAACTCCACATGTAGAAACTTACCTAAGGAATCACCAATTGCCTTAAATGCTTCCAAATTCCATAAAACTAGAGGGCATCCTGGCAGTAACACCCATAAGTGTCGAAACCTTATATGTTATTTCTCCAGATTAAAAATATTTGTCCATCTTTTAACCATTAGACTACCTGTGTCTCAGAGCCAGACTCTTTCTAGAATCCTCTCCACATCAGTTTCCATTTTGAATTGGAAACAAAACCACCCATGGACAAAAACTAGAACATCTGGAGCATACCCCTACAAAGGTTTCTAGTTTTCTTTGACCCACTAGTTTATGTCAAGTTTAGACAATGCCCAATAACTAAAACGACCAACCAACGCACATAAAGAAAGATACAAAAACTCTTGTAAACCCACATCTCTTCCCAGCACCATCTTCGAACTAAGTTTCCTAGGCTTCCACGACTTAATCTCCCAAGACCTCCTTTCGAAACCCACAGACCCTCCAGAACTTCCTCCACTTTTTGTTTCCTTATCAACTATCTTCTTACCCTCCACCAAAACACTATCCTATGGAATCGAAAAACCAGGCGTATCCCTTGTAATCTACTCCTTTCTGTAACATTCTATATCGGCTACATCCTTTGAAGGCTCCGACACCGGAATAGTAAAACTAGGCTCCTGTGTAGACTTTGCTAATAGTGAAACCCTACTACCTCTTGATGCTTCCACTTCAAATAACTTATCGATGATCTCGATGGTCCTTGTGTCCATCGAGCAACCATCGTAATCAAATCCTGACAATTGGGTCCCTGTAAACACCTTGTCTGAAAGATTTTCATTAAAAAAGGTATATGCCTTGTACTTCACCCATCTTTTCAAAGTTAATTCTTCTCAGTATTCCTCGTTGGTTTTGAAAATGCCATCTTGACTCCAAAAATCTTCATCCACTGGGTCCAACAAGCATTCCATCTCAGCTTCTTCCATGTCTTAAGTTACAGAGTCGAACACCCTTCAGGTCATTAATATTACTAGATTAAGAAACGATATGTTCATCGAACAATGATATGAATAAATGTATGATTAAAAACATTACATGGCTTATTACAATGATATTTAAATCATGGCTTATGAGTATAATACCAAAGTGGTGATGAAATTAATTTTACGTTCGGTTAAAGACGTAGTTTTTTTATATTTTTTAATTAATATAAATAAGTACAAATTCAATATGAGATATTATAATGAAATAAATATAAAATTAATTTTTATATATTTTTGTCAATTGGGTATACCTTGGATGGTTGAGAGAACTGATTGTTATCCTCCCCACCCAGATTCAATTCCCTTAAATAAATGACATGTTATGCTCATAATGAGTATATTGTTGTAATGGCTTTGAACCTTGTCTCACTATATGTATTGGAAAGTTTCATTTGATTCAATTGAATATCAAGGAAACTACTTTAATTTTTTTTTTGTAAACTCTCATATGTACCATCAAAGAGTTTCTTAATTTGCCCTATAAAACAATATTTTTGTATAATATATTAGCATAATCTAAACATTCTACCTTTTGGTTCTTTTCCGATGATTTTTTCTGTTTGGTTTTGCCCGAAATCTAGTGAGGAATGGTTGGATCTGCAGATTTGAGTGGTTAAGTTTGTATAATCAAAGTGCCCCAGTGGTTTTTCACAGGCATCCATTTATGCATTCATAAATGCAATTTAAACAACAAAAAATAGTGATTTTATCCACATTTACATTGCCCAATTCCATCGAAAAAACCAAAAAATAAAATGTTTAGCACCTAATAAACTAGCCTAATTACAACTTTTTAATATAATATAATATTTTAGTTTCACTTAAAATATGTGTATGTCAAAAATAAAATAAAATAAATAAAATAATTTGTTTAAATAATTTAATTTATATTTTTTGTTTTTTAAATAAAAATATATGGAAAAAGATAATAATATATGTAAATAGTCGCACATTTATTTACTTTCAAGTTTACTTTAAATTTATTTACCTAGTTTAGGTTAAATTTGTTTACCTTATTCACTCAAATATAAAGTTGAATATTTAATTTTTAACCTTGTTTTAATGGCATAATATTTACATACAAATTATGATCAAATATATTCATGGCCAACTTAATTGATTGACAACTTTTAAAAATATGTTATCTACCAATCCTTTCCTCAAAATGTCAATAAACTTGTAATTTTTTTACTATCTTTCTAATATTTGTATACTCAACCAATTACTCCGAAGTTGGCAGGTGCTTCGATGAAACTATCAAAATTTGTTTGGTGTGGACAAAATTCGTATTTTTTTATTTAAAAGAATCCTAATTTTATTATATATAAACAATTTTTTTATTTTAAAAATTTATAATTTTATTATATACAAACAAAATTACATTATGTAAATATGACTTCACATTTCCAAAAATATCCTTATTAAAAATTATGTCGTAGATAAAATATCTTAAAAAATATTAAACCAAGGTAAAAGAAAAAATACATTGAAATTCACACGGATAAAAAAAAAAACAAATATCAAAGATACATCCACAAGATAGTCCTTATAATATTAGATAGAGGGAGACTATTTAAACATTAAAGGCCATACACAAAATGATCATGAAAATATTGAGGGGATTGATCATCAACCTATTTATGAATGTACCAAATCCTAACATCCAATTGCACTATAGCTTTTGAAAGACCATCATCATCCACAATCCTTTATTTGTACACATGATGAAAATAAAATGTTAAAGGTTGATCGGGTAAGTTGTATCTCCTAAAAAAAAATGGGCTTCAAGATGAAATTGTCCAATGTATTTACCTCATTCACCCAATTAATAACAATGAGGGAGTCACCAAAAATTTGAAGAACATGTGCATCTTTTTTAGCAAATAACATTAACACAAGATTTGAAGCCATAAGCTCTGCAATATTATCAGTTCCCCTACCCATACCATCTTTAAACTTTATCATCATGAAAGTATATAACAACTCCTGCACCACATAGTGGATGATCCCCTTGGCAAAACCCATCAAAATATGCTATGTTTCACTTTTGTCAATTTGTTTCATTGTAATATGTTTGTGTGGCTTCTATTTAGTTGTATGCTCAAAACCTTCAAGAATGAACATGCTCTAAACAACACATTGTACTGGTGGAACAAATCTACCTTTGAAAATCTAAGCGTCACGAGCTAGCCAAATTCCCCGCTCAATAATCAATGTACAACTTTAAAAAATTTCACATCAAGATTATTGTACCACTATTTCAAACCATCATCACTTAAGATTCCTCCCCCGAGCCTACCTTAAGCCTATAATAGCCTCTAATTATTTCCAGACTTGTAGAGTGAAAGGACAGAACATAAACAATTGAATGATTGACTCATCAAATTCCTTACACAAAATGCACCAACTAGGATCTTGTTTGCCTATTTTTGGTAAGTTATCCCAAGTAAGTGCCTTGTTTTCAAGGGATAGCCACATGAAAATTCAAGATTTTAATGGACATTTGAACTTCCAAAGAATTTTCCATGACTAAACTAAATTTCCCACCCCTTAACCTAACCTTTAAACTATAATAACTGGTTTTGGGAGTATAAATCCCTCTTATAGGAATATTCTCCCAAAGAAACTCACACTGAGCATATGTGATTCTCACATGGTTGGATCTAAGATTTGATATATATATCTCCCAATCAATAACATTTGTACCTTCCAACACTAGCATGCTAGTCATTTTCCACTCTTGTCTCCAGATAGTTGTCGATTCTTAATATGTTACTTGATTAACAAAGAAGTAACCATTCCTATGGAGGTTCCCAAACATTCTTTTAGATAACTTGTGGCCATCACCATTTCCAAACCAAGGATTTGAACCAATCCAAACTCTCACCCCATTCCCAATCCTCTAGAGAAGCCAATGACCAATTAAAGGGTAAGGCTCACCATTGTCTTTCTCTTTTTTTTATCGGTTAATGACCAATTAAAGGGTAAGGTTCACCATTGCCTTTATTTTTTCTTATCTTTTCGGATGTGGTGGAAGATTGGATTTCATTTTGTAACTGATAAGAAAAGAGCAAGGCATAGGCCTCACCTTGTAGTTTGGTTTTTCATAGGGTACATCTTGTGTTCATTGTGTGGATGGTGTGTCATTTTCTTAGCTTCTTTCATTTTAGTTTCAATTTATTTCAGTATTTTGTGAGCTAATCTAGTAATTTTAAATTTGAAAATCTAAAGTAAACAACCGCATAATAAGAGATTGTAAAATATTATAAGATATGTTGTGATGAAATGTTCTAGTGGAATATCCATGAAAATTTACATATCATATTAGTATCAAAGCAACTTTCTTCAGGTTTTTTTTGGGAAGTTGAAAGATCCAAGAATTTGCATAAGAAAGAATTATTAAAACCCTAGCCATGATGGGATGAGTCAAGCAAGATATTTTCAAAATTGGAATCACAAGTTGCTAACATCTCTCACAATATGGTCATCTTCATGGTAGCTCTACAAAACATATTTGGACCTTTTGGGGAGTTTGGTAGATCTAACTTAGACGTTGACTCAAATTGGAAATCTAAAGATAATGAACACTTAAAAAAGGAGTTTAAAAAAAAGCTAGAGAAAGAGATACCAAGTTCCAATGCCATCACTTCTTCAAAAACTTTATTTAAAGTGGAAGGAAAAGTGGACACCAAACCCTACCAAGGTGAGATTGATGTTCTTAAATTGAATTGATGGTTGTAGCAATTAGAATTTTATTTCAATGTTCACAACATAGGAGAAAAGAAAAATATTTCATTTTCCAGATTGAAGTTAAAGGGCCATGCCCAAACTTGGTGGGAAAGTCACATGGAGATGCCTAGGATAGAGGTTGATCCCATAGTAACTAAGTGGGAGGTGTTTAAAACCCTCATTGAGTCCCAATTCTATCATATTGGTTACAAAGAGGACAAGTGGATCTATTGGCATTACTTCTGGAAGAAGCAAGGTCAGGGTGTGCAAGAGTACACCATTGAGTTAGAAAACAAGTCATTATGTTGATTATATCTCCCATACTCTTCAAGTATTTGGGAGGTCTACACAACCATTTAAGGATGGAAGTGGTGCTCTTTAAACCCATGATAGTTTATTAAGCTTGTGTGCAGGCACACTATCTAGAGAATATGGATAAGAAGAAAGGACAACTTGAAGCTATTCCAAGTAGAAAGACCACTAAGATGATTCCAAGGAGGAGAAGAAGAAATGGATAGGAAATGAAAATAAGACAAAAACCACAACACATTAATGGCAAGGAGTTGAACAAATATTGTAATCATTGTAATGTTGATGGTCACATTGAAGATAAATGTTGGAAGCTACATCGAGATCTGAATCTAAAGAACCACAATAAGGATACTAGTTGTGGATTCAAGCAATGAGGTATAGACTAACTCAAATGTAGATGAAAATGTTATCTACACTACAATGCATAAGGAGGTCAAACTAAGTAGCATCCATCCTAACGAAGAGAAGGAAGACAAAACTCTTTCATATCAAGATCCAAGTCAAGAAGTCGAAGGTTGGTGCTCTGTTTGATTTCAGTCCACATGCCAACATCCTAGTATAGGATATGGTAAGAGAGCTTGAATTGAAGATTCACGACCATATTCACCAATATTCATTGGCATGGGTAAATAAATATGCAAAGTTAAGGGTCACTAAGTGGTGTAAGATCAAATTTACTATAAGTGAAAACTATATTGATGAAGTAGAGGTAGACGTAGCACCACTTAATGTGTGTTGTGTAGTGTTTGGAAGTCCCTATATGTAGACAAGGGATGCAATATTCATGAGGAGAGAAAACCAATACCACCCAATCAAGGATGGAAATTCCTACATCGTCAATGCAGACAAAGTTAAATCCAAGATCTCTCTGTTAAGTGTTAACCAAGACAAGAAACTGATAAGTTCAAGAAGGAAGTTTGTATTGTTTTTGTTAAGAGAGAATGATTTGTAAATTGTTGTGGATATTCCACTAGAATAGTTCATCACAATAGATCTTGCAATATTATGAAATCTTGTATTATTCAATTTATTTCCTTAGATCTCATATTCATTATTACTAGCTCAATGCTCAAGTTTATGAAAATAATTGAAATATGCAAATGAAAGAACAAGAAAATGAACACACCATCCACACAAATGAGCACATTATGTACCTTGGTAAACCTTATATGGGAGAAAACCCACCTAGAAGGTGAGTCCTATGCTTTGCTCTCTTTTCTTCGGTTATGAAAATGAAAATACAAAGAAAGGGGCAGTCATTATGGAGTTTTCTTTGACATTGTGGCCTGAGTGGATGCTACACAATCTCCTTCCTCCGCTATTATTCTCTCAAATCCCACTCCTATATGCTCTACTCAACAATGAAGCAAGTACAACGCTAAAATAATGGAACTCACTCTCCTCCTAGTTTCCCAATATTTAACATAGTTTGATAGTCATTTAGGGTTAGGGTTTTTGCGTGCCTCAACCCTCAATCAGTGTTAGGGTTTTGGACCTTCTAGAATATTATAGAAATTACACATGTGGATAGCCCCACATTTGAGTAATGGGGAATGATGTGGCATCCACTCAGTACCATGGTGGTCAACAATGTAAGCCAACTTGCGAGAGCCATAACTTCCACATATGAACTTCGACTGAGGTGGTTTTAGAAATGTTGGAAAGCTCTCACTGTGTAGAGAAACATCAAGGGGATGAGAGTTATGCTTGCAAATTTTTTACCCCAAAAAGTGTCATTTGATGCCTCAAAATGGATTTTGACGGTTTTGGACACCAAATCTCCAAACTAGGACCTACCACTAAAATGGACCCTACAAGCCAATTCCTCTAATTTTTTCATCGATAAGGTACCAAGATAGATGAAAAATTAGATAAGGATCCATTATGGATCATACCTCCCAAAAATATTTTACTGAATGAGGTGAGGAAAATTTTCCTCTACCTTCTCCCTGGAGTACCATTTTTCCTTACCTAGAAGTTTTTCTTTCAACCTAATTTTCCAGAGGTCATGCCACCCTTATCTGGGGGTTCTAGAATTCTTCTACAAAACTATATCTTATGCCAACTCTATGTGAGATTTTGGTGCTAATTCCTCTATGGTAAGTAAGACTCGCTCCTCGATTTCTTGTTCCAACATGGAAGGCCCATAAAGTTATATATTTTCCACATTCACTACTAAGTAAATGTGCATATATGGGGGTAGAATGAGTCTGTAGGTATTATCACCCACCTTATCCAAGACCTCAAAAGGGCCATATC